>NDFZ01005458.1:458552-800208 GCA_002192655.3 Mamestra configurata
TAATTCAAAAACCGTGCTGATAAAATGGTTTTGAAATGGAAAAAGTAAGAATATCATTTTTTTCATCTATCGCGTTGTTTTTTTTCTTCTTCAACAGCTGCCTATGTTGAATATAAACATCCCAATGTTTGTGACAATAAAGGGCTAAGGGAAGACTGCCAAAATGTAAATAATGCCATCGACATAGTTGCATTGGTGATAACAGTTAGTTGTGCACTAGCAAGGCGATGCTACTGGTCATCCTTAAGTTATACGTTATCTCTTAGTAACTCTTACACTCCTGTACACATGTCTCACATCTACACTTTCACTCACATATTATTATACTCACACTCATACGTACACCATCACACAAACTTTTTTTTTTTTTAGTAATATGGGTTTGCTCTTGACTCTATTCTAGGTCATAGATGACAGAGAAAAAGTCGATGATGGAGCGCGCTTACCCAGAAGAAGCCTGTTCACTCTAATTTTGAAGAGATTAGGGTTGTATGCGTTCCGAAACACAGATGCAGGCAGAGAGTTCCACTCCTTTGCTGTGCTCATTATAAAATACATTTGATTTGATTTAAGGTTATTTTAATTTATGTAGTTTATGCATATAAATGAGTGAAGAGCGGACTCTCCTAATACGGGCACTATGTGCCTAAAAGGAGGATCCAATCAAAAACTGTGTTACAACTATACTTGTTTTTACCATTAAACTATTTAATATTATATTTATATATATATATATATATATATATATATATATATATATATATATATATATATGTATATAACTGTAGCGATATTACAATTTAGGGGTAAGAAAGTTCGCACTTACGATTACGGTCAGCGACAAAATTCGATTAACCTTCTTTTACATATTCTTAATTGACATAAAATTATTCGTATACCTGCTTTTTCGGCATTACATAATACTCAGTAGCGAAATGGTTAGATTTTTTTAAATTTTATGTCTGTTCCCATTTGATGTAAATATTTTGCTCAAAATATAGATTTAGAAAACCTAAGTGTTGATCGGTTTTTGTCGCTGACTGTACCTGTTACATGGTAGTAGTGATATCACTACTACCATGTTACAGGTACAGTCAGCACAGTAATTGGACAATATTACAATAACTTCTCATTATGAAAAGCCGTGCGTAAATAGCGTGTAAAGCCGCGGCCAAAATTATAGGGTCAGTCCGTTAGTCAGTAGAAATAATGATTCCATCAAAAAGATAAGTATACAAAATTACAAACACATTACATTAGACAGAAATATTACTATTGCTATTACTATGTTGCCACACTATCGCATGCATTTAATCGTGCGCAGTTTAATACTCGTACATAACTTTAATTTTCACATAAACTACAGCTTGCTAACTCTATTTAAACGTAATGTGGCTGCGGCTTTAATATATACTGCCTTATCTAGGTACGTGATGATATTATATCTGTGGTATGAACTTAGGTCACTCTTGAAGTCTTCACTGAAAACACGTATTTGAATCTAGAAAGAGCAATTTTACAAAATGACATCTCGAGGTTTAACAAATCTTTCATCGTATATTCGTATTTGACCTCCGTCCCGTTTAATAAAATGTTCTAGTAGAAGTTTCTAAATTATAGTAGAATTTATTTGACGAAATGTAGGTTTAAAGCCTTAATGAAATTAGTTTCCGCAGACTACTGTTGAGTTTTGTTCAAGGATTGTTGAATTAAGGTCCTTTCTGTATTTCGGTTTTTTAAGTGTCTATAGATTTAGGTTTTATATAAATTATGAGAAGAATAAAATAAATACTTGGGCCTGGGACTGTTTGAAAAGGAATTGAAATTTTAACAATCTGAATTTCTATTTGTTATGGTTTAAAATTTTCATTGGATAGGCAAGATTTTACAAGTCTATACAAATATTCGGTATCTAGTCATATTATATGATTATTATTAGTGCAGGTACTTTATCGTTCGTTATTTATAAAGTTCTTTCGATTTACTAAAGTAGTAAATAAACAGTAAATGTTATGAATATGTACATCAGACAAGTTATTTTGTACCAACCCTACGTAAAAGCATTTTAACAACTAAAGAAAAGGCAAAAAGTGATTTCTATTTTGAGCTTTTAACACAATAAGCTTATAAAAATATTATATTTTTGTAAATCGGATTATTTATTCTTCGCTCCGTTTTTACGGACTTCTTCTTGATGGTTTAGGGTACATTTATAAAAGTGAAGATAGCACCCACGTTTATGCTATTTTTATATCTAGATGGAAGTATGGTTTTCAAAGAGAACGAAGTTTTCAAAAAGTTTGTATTTTATAATTGACATATAATTTTTGTTTTTATTATTTCCATCAATTACTAATTTCATTTTGATAATAAAGTTAAAGTTTTCAAAATTGTTTGTTATTCTGTATTGTTTTTGTTAATTTTTAATATACATAATTGTTACTTTTATTTTTTATAATATCTAATTTATAAAAAGATACTATATATACTCTCTGTACGTATTGGTACTTACTGTAAATGCAGAGATAAATTAAAGCTAAATAAATAAGACTTAATAGGTTACTTTAAGGAAAGCGTGCTCTATCGTTGACCACACCATCGCATTTCATCAAGTAGTGGTCAAACGCAATCCCATCAACAGAAAAACCTACGATGATACATAATAATGATATAACGTCTATCTCAAGCTGAATGATTTTCTAATTTGCATGGTTCTGGTTGACAGATTTTGAGGATTTCATAATAATAAATGCTAAAACTCTACACAACCGCGAGATGTGCAGTCTCAGAGAATATTTTCTCAAAGCCGATGTTGGTAAGCACCGAGATGTGGTCGCAGTGGACAAGGGATTCATCCCGTTGTCCATGGCTAAAAAGAACTGGCGCAAACCTGTGATACAGATGACCGCAAAGAGTATGGAAAGGCAAGGAGCTTCTCGGGCGCTTCTATCGGACAATTTATGGTTCCAATGTAGATTTCTCAGCGTCTGTGGCCTGGCTACGTTTCGGTGATCTCTTCGGAGAAACTGAAGGTTTGTCTGTGCGATTATGAACGAAGCTATCTTGAGGTATATCTACCGGAGGCATATTATGAAGGACGGGACGGTTGATGTGTATCGAGCATGCCACCGTCTGGTTGAGTCCATCTTCTCACACATCCATTTTCACATTGAGTTCCATCTTGCACAGATATAACCCAGTGGCCAGGATTATCCATCAGCAACTTGCTTTGTAATACAAACTTGTGGATTCTGAGGAACCGTATTACAAGTAAGTGCCTGATCCACTTCCCGAAAATGACCATGTCAAGTTGTGCTTGAATCGGTCTATCATCACTGATAGAACCATTGTTGCCAATAAGCCTGACATAGTGGCGATAGACTCATTAGCGCGCTGCATAAATGATTAATTATGAAATTAATCGATGTTACCATCCCGCATGACCAGAACCTCGTAAAGGCTGAGAAAGAGAAGCAAATCAAGTATCTCGACTTAGCACACGAGGTTGTTGACATGTGGAATGTGGCTTCGGCTGTCATTGTGCCGATTGTCGTTACGGCCAATGACCTGATGGCCAAAAGCTTCGACAGTATTCCTTCATACAGCTCGTATTGTGAGGAGGTTTCTTTCTCTGGAGCCCTAACCACCGGTAGCTTGGACCCTGCTCCCGACACCGGTGGACTACCGCTTTTGATTTTTTGTTTTTTTTAAATCAATTTTCTAGCTTAAATATGTATATTGAAATGAATAATGAGAATAATAAGAATATCCTTCTGATATAGATGTTCCAGGATTTCTCAGAAGTTTTGTTGTTCTAAATGTTTAGCAAACAGTCCAACGGCCCTATTCTTTTTTTTAACTTAGACTATAGAGACGTAAACATATTTGTGTGTTTGTTTGTAGCAAGTAATCTCTGAAAGTACTAATCTGATTATATAAATCTTTCACTGACAACCTACTCTTTACCTTGAAAATGAACGGTTTTTGTGAGAGAGACTTTTTTTAACGGTGGGAAATCATCAAATGACACCTCCCGCTCTGTGCAGAACGGAGGAAGTGTCAGATTCTTACTGAGTAAAACCCATTTGTGTTCCTCCTAATGCCCTTTGCGTTCCAGGGCCGCGGTGACAAAATTCCGCAACTTGTGAGGATAGCTTACGGGGGGAGCCTCTAGAAAAAAGCTTATGATGATTATACCTATTCACAATTTTAAATCATCAATCTCATGAAAAACGAACTCGCAAACAATACGTACAGAACCCGCATCCATCGCTCCGACTTAACATTTTTTATTGAAGTTTAGGCTGTGATCGGCTCGCTAACTCGCAGCATCCACAGCCACCCGCACTTTCACGGTTCATTTGATATAAAAAGAAAATAGCGTTTTAAAGGGGATGGAGTGGAGTCCTTTAGACGTTTTTTGTCTGTTTCCCTACAAAACTGTTCGTGCTTGTGCATTTATGAACAAACAGTGATTTAGAGTTGGTTTGTTGGATTTTAAAGGGGTTGAGTGTGTGAAGTTTCAGAGTAACGATCAACTTACAAAGAAATGGTCAATATATCTAGACTAATATAATAAAGCTGAAGAGTTTGTTTGTTTGAACGCGCTAATCTCAAGAAATACTAGTCGGATTTGGATAATCCTTGTTGCATATGATAGCCACATTCTTGATTAAGGGTATATTTACGGGAAGGGGATATACGCGTACGAAGTCGCGGGCAAAAGCAAGTTTATAATAATAACAGCTGCACGATCTTCGAGGTTAAACAACGCTTGCCGAGGTCATTCCACGGATGGTGGACTATCCATTACATTTCGAGACTTTTGTGTCTTGGAAAGCGTGTCATAGTTGGTCCCGGCTGTCATTTGTAGATCTTTGACAGTCGTTACAGAGAGTCAGAAGCCAGAAAATGTGACACCAATCTAGGTACCATGTTACTCAGTTACTGGGTTGTAGAAGTCGGATAGGCAGTCACCACATGTGAAATACTGGAACTTAGTTTCATTCAATAAGACTAGAAGCCTAAAGATATGTTAAGATTCAGATCATGTGTAACCTAAAACTATCTCATTTATCTCATCGTATTATGTTATTTTTATGCCGTTCATACAAAGGGATACAACTGGACATATGTCCAGGTGTATCCCTTTTGAGGTATGAGGTTTGAGGTATCGTCGTATCGTCGTCACCACGTAGTATATACTACGTGGTGACGACGATACGACGATACCTCAAAACACTTGCAATACTAGTTCATACGAATATTTTGTCTTTTATAACAGACTAGCTGTTGCCCGCGACTTCGTACGCGCTTATCCCGTTTTTTCCCAGTCTCATAGGAATTTCCCGTTCCTGTATAGCCTATAGCCTTCCTCATGAATGTGACTATCATATACAAAAATAATTTTCCAAATCCGACTGCTAGTTCCAGAGATTAGCGCGTTCAAACAAACAAACAAACAAACTCTTCAGATTTATTATATTATAAGTATAGATTTGATGTCACTAATTGCAACGGACTGCTTGGAATATTTCGTCAGAATAGTAGTCACTATCCTTGACTAGTTTGATTTCTTTTGACGTTTTATGCAATTTGTAAGTTTATTTTTAATTTCGGCGGCAGGATTTAAAATAGTTTCAAAATATTCCAATGAATCAGTATTGCCACTGTTTTCATTTATTGTCGTATCGATGTCTACACATTGTATAATAGAAAGTGGTAAGTATGTAGAAATAATGAGTTTACCTTAATGCCTAGAGTTGCCATTTTACACCTTCTTTTTGTGAAACTCATAAAAATATTTATTTTCTTTGCTTTCATTCTAAGGTCCCTCTCAAAACCTATGGATCTGTTATGAATAATAAACGAGTAAAATGTTTTCAACATTATTTTTTTCAATTAATTACAGTACACGTCAGATAAAAGAATAACACTTAAAATTAATGCTTATTTTTCGATTTAATTTTCACAAAATCTGGTGTCACTCAAGATTTTAGTTTAGATAATATTTAATGCGTTTTGTGTACCTAATCGGTGTAAGCGACCTTTTGTATGGTTTTCTATTAAAATGTTCTTCTAATACTTTCAAACAGATTGTTTTCGTAATTAAAACTGTCAATATATTGAGGCAGCAGCTTAAAGTATTTTATGATATAGCAATAATTTGATTAATAAATATTTTGTGGGGTGAATAGATTTTTGAAGTGAAAATTCTTTATCAGCGTTGGAAAAAAGAATACCGTCACATTTTTCGGTTACGCGTCACATTTTTCCGTTACGCGCCATCTTTTTCTTGTCCCTGTCACGGTTGATTCGAAGAGTACTTTCTCCAGCGGAGTAGGGATAGCATGTCGTTTAAGCGGACTTAATCCCACCACTAGACTTGACCGTTTTTTGTATTAGAGATAGTTGTTGTTGTGGTAGTTGTTGTTTGTTGTTGTTATTGTTGTTTGTTGTTGTGGTAGTTGTTGTTATTTGTTGTTTTTGTTGTAGTAGTAGTAGTTGTTGTTGTTTTGTGTTTTGTTTTTACAAAGTAAAAATGAAAATAAAGTTGATAATTTTTTGAAAAATAAGGTCATAAAGAAATTCACTTCTTACGGGTGTACCTACACTAGTACACGCACACATTTTTTTTATTCAAAGTTACTATTTTGAATATTTTATTTGTGTGTCAAGTATACTACTGTATAAATTCAAGTTTTTAAAACTTAACAGACAGATGTGTTGGTGGGGAACTCCCCAAGAAGAAGTGCCGCAAGAAACTTGTTGCACCACTTCTTCTTCCCAGCTATAATACTAGGAAGTGGTGACGGGCGGGCGTTTTGGGGGAATGTCTTTATGTAGAACTTTGACATTCAAAAAGTGCTGGCACTCAGCCTAATTTGAATAAATGACTTTTGATTTTGATAGAAGATATGATGCACAAACGCTGATCACCATTATTTCAAATTTATGTTTATTTCAAGTCTCCCTTTTGGTAATTCCAAAAGTGAGTAAAAATGTTTCTACTATATGACATAAAAACAGACTCAACTAATCAAATTCGGAATAAGATCTCCTCTTCGCGAATTTTACTAAAATAACTGAGCTTTCCTCACCTAAATTCGTATTTTTTCTCGTAAGAATAGTGACTAGCTGAGATAGATAACCTAATTTTGTAATCTCATGATATACTTATCTACTTGAATTCTTTAACGGTGACTTTGCAGGTTTGGTGCTACGTCATCGCTTCGGAGATTTAGATTATACCTAGTTCGCATGATTCAGAACAGATCGACATAGAAAAAAACTTTTTGCAAATGTGACTTAAGAATTAAGTTACTCAAACGACTCGAATCGACTGCATATCAATCGGTAGTAACACTTTGACCGAGAGCTGACCTAGATCAGTACTGTGTTCATCATCAAATCAGTCGAAAGACGTCCACTGCTGGACATAGGCTTCCCCAAGTGTCGTCACAACAACTGGTCCCGTGCGTCTCGCATCCATCGCCTACCCGTCAGCCTCACCAGGTCATCGGTCTACTTTATGGGTGGCCTTCCAACGCTACGTCTTCCGGTACCTACGCGGTCACCACTCTAGAACTTTTCGGTCCCATCAACCATCTGTTTTTCGAGCAATGTGGGGCTGTCCAATGCCACTTCATTTTGGCGATCGTTCGGGCTATGTCGGTAACTTTGGTATTGTGTTGATAGAATAATTGTGTGTCCAAACGGTACAGACTTATGCCTGCGCAGACTTTGTTGTTAGTCTGTGAAAACATACAATATCATTTTTTATTCAGAGTTCAAAGTCTGCCTAGGCAAAAGCTGGTGTCGTGTGGACCCATATAAGAGAAGAACTTATACGTGCGGCATACTGTATTTTTTTTTGTTCAGTGTGCTCACCTGATACCTATCATTCGTCCCGACAACCTTTATCGTGGTTTTTTTAATAAATAGTTTCAGATACAGTACTTTCCAAAAAAAAAAAAAATTCAGTGCGTGTTTATTAAAAAAAAAAAAAAAAAAAAAAACACTAAGTCTACTTCCATACCTAGAATAAAATGGTACCGAATCCAACCCCAAAACGATATAGCTATTATAAAGGCGGCATCACCGATAGATCTTACAATGATCTTGCAAAACTCCAATTCGATTGATAAAGTACGTTAGCACTTTATTCTGCGGGCGTGGCCGAAAGTGTTCACCGAAATGACGCGACGTTTTGGCCTCAAATTTCTGGTAATGTGATTTGGGTGGAGACGCCTTTATTTCAAATGCAAATTTCTTAAAGACACGCTTAATGCCTTCAGTCACGATCTGGGGTCCGACTGTCTATTTTTTTAGCTTCAGAACAATACGCAATGCAGTGTGATTCATTGTAGTGATCTAAAATATTATATTATATTAGCTTTTGCCCGCGACTTCGTATGCGCATATCCTGGTTTTTACCGTTCCCGTAGGAATTTCGGAAAATCATCTTAGTGCTCCCCAAGAATCCCACATGCTAAATTTTAACTTTCTATGACCTGTAGTTTCAGCTGTGCGTTGTCTGTTAGTCACTTAGTCACTCAATCACTCAGTGAAGGAAGAGTTTCATATTGATTATAATTATTATTAATGGATTATACTACACATTGATACGTAAGTAGGTATATAGTCAACTAGCTATCGCCCGCGGATCCGGCAGCGTGATAGTTGACTATCATCCGAAAAGAACACACAAACTCTCGGTATGAAAATAATTATAAAATATATCAGGACATGAACTATATGTGACCTAAATTTCAGCTCAATTGGTTGAATAGTGCATAGTTTTTGCGTGAACGACAAGCAAACATCCAGCCATCCATCCTAACATACTTTCACATTACCTGATAAATATAAATATAGTCATATGATCTATAGCTGAAAAAATTCAAGTCAGCTTGGTAAAATTTCTGGGGACAACATTATCAATACAACACATCCTATCACTAGAACTCATTTCAGGTAGAAATATACCTATCGAAAAAACTAAATAATTATAGCACTTTAGTTCAGAACCTTTATCGAAATAATATGTCAGTTTATTTATTTTCAATCATCGCTCATTTTTTTTTGATTACTTAATTCATAAATAAGACAAGTACCGAAATAAAAAAATAGTGGCATTTCACACAATCTGCTGCAAAAATATTCACAGACAATGGTTGTTTTAAAATAAATAAAAACGTTCCAATTTAACAAAACAAAAAAAAGTTTCATTCGTGCGAATAAACAAGTGGAATTTAATTGAAACAACTTTTGTTTTTGATTGTTGTTACGATTCAATCAAATCTGTGCAGATATTTCAAGAATGTTCAATATTGTAGAACATTGTCATTCGAGTGAATAGTAAAACAGCGCTATTTTTTTAACACAAAACAGTTAGAAGTATTTATTTATGACAAAGGTCTTTTTGAGTTCGAAAATTTGAATTCGGTATTTTGCTCTTGCTTTTAGGGAAAGTTGATAAAAATCCTACAGGGTACCTACTAAAATATTATCGGCGACCATAGTTCTAAGAAATTACTATTAACGGGAATGGGATATCCTGAACCATAAGGGAGAAGTGATCAGGTTGACGTTCGTTTCGTTAATTTGAACTTTAAAACAAAAAGGTAATTTATATTATCTGTTAAAAAAAAGTAAAACAAGTTACTAACACATTCTTGGAAACGCCCAAAGATTTTACTTTGAACATAATTTTAATGCCCAAGAGCATTTAAATTGTTTGTTAAGCATAAAAAGTCGCCGAAAACAAACTTTGAAACTATTAATAATATCTTTGATAAGTCAACAGTTCTGACTCCGAGCGAAACTCTAACAAGATTTTCCAAGCACTTTGAAATCATGTATTTGAAGTCTGTGAAAACTATTTGCAAGATAAGTGAAATTAAAAGTAAAAAGATAAATATTTGTACATTGAAGATTCATAGCGCCATCTACATTTTAATTTCTGCTAAATGAGTGTCAATCAACTGCGTGAATAAATTTTTAATTTCGGATAATTTGATTCCTGCCAAAGAAACTTAATGCCAAACGACTTTGTGGAATAAAAGTGTCACGTAGAGAATAGGTGCTATTTTCACAAATGAGCTGCTCAATATTCAAGAGGCAAACGCCTTACCGTAACAACAGAACAAATTCGAAAGACGAAGTATCGGCAACGGACGGCCCTTAATGTAATTATCATAATGGCGACCAATAAAAGAGAGGTTCGGAATTCGTGACACAGCTTTAAAAAGTACTATCAAAGGTGCCCGAGGCGGAAAACGTCGCATCTTATTTAGCGCCCTCCCGAAAGAGGGTACCCGATTGGGGCCTTTCCTAATCACATTACGACAATGAAAGAGCTCCAGATAAAAAGGACCGAAACAGATTTGCATGAAACGTCAGAGTTGATTACGACTAGTCAATCGTCTATAAAATATGCAGATGTCAATAAATCATTATCGACACTCTTGTTTCGGACAGTGATGAAATTATGTCAAAATCTGAGTCTATTTTTAATATTGAAACTGGTGCATCTGCCCGTAATACTTGATGTTCCGAATCACCCTCCTAATATTACACAATGAGGGCAATTCCATTCACATCTATATCGTAGAGTTGATCAGGCGTGAAGTCTTTTATGTTTGCAGTCACGTGTCGACCACCGTCCAGGAAACCGACAGTGCCGAATGTGTTTGAGCGAATCTAATGCACTCAAAACCATGCGACGTTGGTACGTAGGGGAACTGGGGTGACATTGGAGACAATGAGGACCGGGAGACATTTGGAGACTGTATTATTTGCGGAAAAATCAATGGTGAAACGTTTCCGATGGTGGCGGCCGGAGCGACGGCAGGAACTCTGATCATTATTATTACTATCCATACTATGAATAGGAGCGTGCCATGCCTGCTTCCGTGTATAACGTTTCCTTTATTGCGACTGATGGCTTTATAAAGGCTGTTATTTGGTCGTTAGTCTGTCAGCCCCCTTAATTTCTGTTGTTCGTGTAAATTACTAATCAATATATAAAAGCATTTTCGTTTGCATTTCATGGCTTTCTTTACTTTCTGATGCTAGAAGATGCGAAACTTAGCTTTTATTTAGCTTTATCATAATTACGCTTTCTATTTTCTAAGCGAATGTTAATAAATTCATATTATCAACAAAACACTTCCAAGTATTGAGTGATGAAAGTATTCGAAACATGTAAAGATACTTAACGATATTAAATTGACGTGGATGGATGTACAAAAGTTCTAACGTCTTGAAAACTCGATTATTTATTCCATAGCATTTTTAGGGTTCCGTACTCGAAGGGCAACCAACGAAACCCTATTACTTAGTTTTGCTGTCCGTCCTATTTGAAATTTTCACGGAGTATTTATTTCTATTGCCGCTTTAACAACAAATAATAAAAATTTAATAAAATTAAAGGGGGCTTCCATACAACAAACGTGTTTTTTTTCAGTTTATACGGAACCCTTCGTGCGAAAGTCCGACTCGCACTTGGCCTGTTTTTTGCATATACTTTCGTAGTTTAAGCACTGTTGAATTCACAACATGAAATTTAAATTTTTCTTCATTTAGCTTAATAGCTCTTGATTGTATTCGAGTATTTTTCAATGAGGTTTTCTTTTAGATGCCTAATGCATATTCTATTATTTTCATTATTGAATTGAAAAAATAAAGTTTCGACTAAAATAGATTTTAAAATAAAATGTTAGTTTGGTGAGTTAGCCTTTTCGTGGTCTGACTGCAATCAAACAACTTATTTCACAGATGAGCAACTTCAAGTGATTTTAGGTAAAAGTTTCTTCAAGTTTTAATTATTCGCGATTCTATTCATCTGCCACACGTATTCTATTATAAAATTTCCAGTCTGGCACTAATGAATTTAACCTGTGTTACGTAAAAGTGTAAAGTTTGAGATCTTTTAAATATCTACAGCGACTCTTCGAGTGGAACCAAGATTATATGTGAAAAAAGTTTGGAAATATATCGTGAGTAAATAACTATAAAAAAAAAAATCAGCAAAAAAACACAGCTAAAGTAATTTTGGCTAACTTTACAGTAAAGCAAAAAAGCTGATTAATTTATTGTAACCAATGTAGTGGGTAGCTGTGACAACAGTTTGAATTTAGGCTTAGGTTTGGTTGCTCACCAAGTTTAATACTGTCAGTTCAATCCACGACAATATGTTCTATCCGATGACATAACCGCCTATGTTCGACTTGAGCAGTATTGTTTGACGGACGATTTGAAAAACCACCCCTCACCGATGATGATGAACCTTTCTTCCATACCTAATAGTGTTCAAAATTACCTGAATATGTACATACATACATTGTATCTCTCCTAGACAAACTTGTTTATTTCGCCAATCAACTGTCAACTATCGCAACAGTAATGTCACAATCTTTCGCCCCGTCACTCCCAATCATAAACTACCCATATGCACTTGAATCAAATCAAACAGTTTTATGGTAATAATAAATTCAAAAAAGAAAACGCTCAAGTTTTTGATCGAATAGACTCTCAATGGAGAAAACAAAGATCGGGACCCCCTCTTTATATTATTGACGCGTCGCGATCTAAATTGTTGCTCTAGGGGAGAAAAAATCTTGTTCCATTTGACATATTAGGGGTATTTCGTAAGGCACGCACCTTATATATAGGGACAGGTGTGCTGTTTGGTTTAAACTCCCCATTTTATTTTATAGTCTTCTTTATATTGGCATGAAAGGGAGGATGCAGTGTAGTAAAATGTTTTTTTTATTACAGTGCAGTCTTGGCTTCAAAAAGTATAGGATCTCAAGGATCAGTAAGGACACTTTAAAATTTCGATGTCGATGGTTGTACAATATGGCATAAGTATGATTGATAACGTGAAAGAACTAACTTAAACCATAGGCTTTTAAGTCCCTAAACAGTTTCAGAGCTGCGTATCTATTCAATTTGAATTGTTAATTGTTGCGAGATGAATGTTTTGTGAACATACTGACTAGAACGAAACTCTAGTGTGAATGGGTGAAAGTTTCTGAAACATAAGAGAAATTCGCAGACAGACACCTTAGTCTGATGTTCTAAAACTTGTTAAAGACACTGTGCCAACAATAAACTAGATACCTTTACTGAGACAATAGCAAAACTTTGTAGCAACCCTGCTACTGAATATATTACCAAGTGTGTCGCTCTACTCGAATGCCATACACACACGCGGGCTTAATGTACCATGGCATGTACCAATAATCTTAACCACGCTAATAATTTTAGCTACACATAACTGCCTTTGACATCCATTCCGCGGATCGTTAGCCCTTTGACAAACCCCATTAGTTACTGCATATAATCATGGAATAATTACTTTGGTTTAATTACTCCGTATAGTTTATTCCCCCCTTTAAGCCTTTAAGTCAATATTGCGTAAAGATAATTATACCTGAAGATACAAAATGTATGACTCGAAATAACGTGATGTTATTGAGAATTAGTTAGTTTTGTTAGTACGTGATTGGCTAAAAAAAATGGCTATAGGCTATGACGGTTCTAACAAAAAAGGTTACTCACCCCCCTCTCTCTCATTCTTGATTTTATTATGATCATGAGTTCCTATATTTATTAAGATCTATGGACTCCTCATACTGTTGCAATAAGCATTTTTAAGGTAAAATGTGGGCTGGTTTTGTGTACCTTCCCCTAACTGAGACCACCATACAGGAATATAGATCACAGGACAATGTTCTCATTAATAAACCGTAGGCTGCTGGGTTTTTCCCTAAAATAATTTCTAGGTCAACTTTTACGTTAACGTAAAGAAAGTGGGAAGTCCCTTGGCTATTTTCGCCGATACTACGAAATTTATTGGCCATAGGATACATAATAAGAAATGTCAATACGTCCCCTGAATGTTTGATAACGACTGCAGATAGTGTTTGAGTGGGCCCGCATGTCGCAACCCCGCTTAATTTCCTACAATATCCGAGCGCACTTCATACATATTTTGATTATTTCTTTGTCATATATCGTTCGATGCTCTGAAATGAAGTGTGCTGTCTGTGTGGTGACAGTATGAATGGATTAAGCAATGCGTGTTGATTGCGATAGTGGCGGTAAGTACTCGTTCGTGTATTAATTATTTTGATTATTCACTTTATGGCCAACCTCGTAATTTGAAGGACCCGTTTCAGAAATTATTATGCTAGGTTAAGTATGCTATAAAAATATTATTACGAAGATAGCTTCGTGTGGTTTAATTCACTAAATGGATATTCAAATGAATATTTATCTTACTATAGAAAAGCACTACTCGAACCAAAACTGCTGAAGTCGGATTTACTATCGAAACACATCTTAAGTTTGAACAGTGTATAAAAATTACCTAGACACCTACTTATATAATAACAGTTTGTTTGCACCATAGGTACTACTGGATATATTCTTATCGCCTAGTAAATAAGCTCTATAAAATTCTACCTCCCCATGTCAAGTCACGAAGCCAAAATTAGCACGGCTAAAAGCATCACGGTTAGCAGTACAAATCTGTTCAATCGATCCGTCACTGCCCCACCCCTACGTTAAAACCCCATTACTAGATAAATATATGCAATTTATTACATTTACCAATTTACATACACTTTGAGACGACATGTCTGTAGAGTTAAATGTCGTTAGCGATGGCAAGGGTGACAGGAAGAATAAAGATGTGACAATTTCTTAAGCATACGAAGGATGGGAGCGGACGAAAATGTTTTGTGTGAAGAGGTTTTTTTTTAAAGTGAAAAGCTTGGTACTTTATGTAAACGTTTTGGAAGTAGCTGAAGGGGAGTGACATTTTTTGTTTATTGTTAAAATTGTCAACTTGATAAAACAAATATTCTCTCTAATATATAAAACAAAGTGGGGTTAGGTTACACCAGTTATAACTCAAGAACGGCTGGACCGATTTTGATCTTCGGTTGGTTGGATTTATCTTTGCCCCAAGTAGCAGAATAACTATTAAAGCATTGGAAAAATTAAAGAAAAAAATATGTAGGTACAAAAAACATTTTCGAATACAAAGCCATTTCTGATACATGACAAAAACAAAACACGGCAAACATTTATTCAGAGGTGGTACGAAGTTTGCCGGTACTAATTAAATAATCTAGAAAATAATCCATATTCTAGAATGAAAACAATTTAAACAAAAGTTATTTGTTTGAATCTTTTTAGTCGTTTTTTGTGGTCGAGTTTTCTGATACAAGTCCAGTTTTTTTAACGTTTTTCTTTGATCTTTATCAGATGCAGAACATCGCCCTTAAATATGACCACTCCTAAAACATCCTGAACACAGTATCCTTAGTACTAATATTATAAACGCGAAAGTTTGTATGTATGGATGTTTGTTACTCTTTCACACAAAAACTACGAAACGGATGTTGATGTAACTTGACACTGAGGTAGATTATAGTCTGGAATAACACATAGGATATCTTTTTATCCCGGGAGTATGTTCCCTTAGGATAATTATCGACCTTCGCGCGGGCGGAAGTAGTTTATCATAATTCTGGAAAAACCTAAAAAACTGTTTAAGAGGACACAGTTTCAGAAGCCAAAGATCTTTTCTTTTACAGGGATTACAGTTTTTTAGAAGACTTTATAAATTATAAAAACTTAAAAATCCCGACCTTAAAAAGTCACAGTCGAGGCTCCTTAATTAGTGTATTATTAGCATAGATATTAAACATCATGGCAGTCCCAAAACTTCACAAAAAAGAAATATAACTGAAAAAGCCGTAGCCTTCTGAATTCAATTAGAACTTTCGTCGTCCGTTTCATAATTAGTCAAAAAGATAATGAAGCTGCTTTCTGATGTGTATAGTAAGACCGGTATTTTTATTAAATTATTTTCTTCTTTCATTAGCAGTCTGTTCCTGTACAAAATTTCGTCCCGAGGGAACGGAAGAAAATAATTTTCTCGTTAACAAAGACAGATGAAATTGGTATTATTTATTCGTTTTACTTGGTATTTGTAGTCTTTACTATGATTCTCATGATCACTTGCAATGAATGATAGTAATATTAATACAAGTGCGTAATTGATAGGCTATTGATAGGCGTAATTGGTAGTAATCTTTTTTTTTTGGCTTGGGAAATCTTCAAATGACTTTTTCTGCTCTGGGTGGAGCGGAAGGGCGTGTCAGACTCTTACTGACTAAAACCCATCCGAGTTCCTTCTAAGGCCCTTTGCGTTCCGGGGCCGCGGTGACTCTTTCGAACAAATTCCGCAACCCTGGCAAATTATAGTAATCTTACGAAACTATTTTTTGTCTCTCACACAGTCACAGTGTATTGTCAATCTAATGGTTGACTGATAGAGAATGCCTTATTGAGTTAAGACTGCATTATGTACAACTACTGTAAGTTGAAACAAATAAATAAATGGTCGGAAATGACGGTTAATAATAGGAAAGTAAAGTTAAGTCCTTTGACCGGTATTAAGTCTATAAAAATTGTATGTTCGACCGAGTGCTTTTTAAAGTAACAGTGAACCCCGTGACCAATCAACTTCGATCCCTTAGACCAAACAATTCCCACATAAACTGAATTAGAAACATTAAAAATGTACAATAAACTCACTCCCCCGGGGCATAAAACGTAAGTTTTTAAATGGAATTTCTCTATTAGTTGGGACGTTCGACAAATGGACAGACTGGAGTGCATTAAAGGACTTTCGGAGTATCGCCTGAGGCCGCGCGTGGCACAGGCAGAACGAATCCAATGCCGTTGCCGTTATTGATCGAAATAAAAAATAATTCGATTTTGGAACGAGTGTCTGACTTTTCGGCTATACCCTAAGGCTAACTCGTTACAGATGTTCAGGAAGAATGAATGTGGAATTTTGGATTGTTCTTGTTTAGAAATGAAGTTCATTATGTGTTGGGGCGTGCGTTGCATAGTGAAGAGAAATTCAGTCGAAAAAATAATAAACAGAATATTACAAGAATACTGAAAAATGTAATGGTATTTCATTCAGCTCATTTTCCCTCAGTTGTAGGAACAAGTGAGTCAAAATGAACTGTTCATCCGATTTTCTAAATAGGTTTAACAATACACGTGTTCAAAATTTATACATTACTTCAGCCCATACATGCTGATTATTTCAAATCAGAAATTATATTTCCAACTAAAATAGCCTCAGAGAAGAAATGCACTGTCACTAAATAAGTAAAAACACAGCTTGTAAAGCCCCTAAACGTCCGACCACGAAAACAGACTCACCAATAAAACTCTTTAAAAAATCCTAGAAATAAAAGTTGGCCAGCTTCGGAGGAACAAGTTGATAAATTAAATGGCTCTCATGTTCCACTTACTAAGGTTCTAATACGGTTAGGGTCACAGCGACGAGTACAGAATCAGTCGTGCAATCTTTATCACCAGAATCGTTACCGGGAAGAAAGATAGTCAACTGTTTAATCAAGATAAACTTTGCCATTGTTGTCGTGAGCAAGTGATATGGTTTATTAGAAAAATTGGTTGGAATATTATTAGTTTTACTAGGGTTTTGTTCGGAAAATACAAGTGGGGTTCCCCTAGATGATTATAAATGTCCAGCTACCGTCTCGCGAAGCTCCATCATAAAAATGGCTCCGCGGCGGAGCGTTTCGCGTACGTTTTCAAAACTGCGTCCGTCAGTCAGCAGTTCGAAGGAATTTCATGTTTCATTGGCATTTGAAGTGACTCAATATCTATCTTGAAATTTAGTGTGGTCTAAGTTTCCATCATAATCATTTGCAGGGCAAGTCATCGCAGTTGACTATTCATCTTTTGACACTTAACATGTTCATAATGGAACCACAATCAATTGTCCTTGACAAATGTGATGAAACGTGTCCGTGTGATGAAACGTGTAAGCGTATTATGTTTGACTGATATTTAAACACCTTCTTCTATTAAGGAAATCGGATCAAACGAAAGCCCATTATAATTTCAAAGGACAAACTCCTTTTTTGTAAGAACTTCGAAATTTCCTCCTATTTTGTATCACGAACACGTAAGTGGCTTATATATTTCAGAAAATTCAATTACAAAGAAATTATTGCCACAATCATGAGGAAGAAACAATTTTTCTGGCGCACTCTTTTATTCTGAATTTATTAAGGGTCATAGTGGCGCCCTACCTAGCCACTGTAAGTAACCGTTACGAAAACGGGACGTTTAAATTCCGGGAGAAGTGTCGTCATATATCACCCGACCATAATTTCTGGTCCCCCTATAAAAAGTGAACTTTCAGTGTCCGTAGTGCAACGCGTCTGTTTCTTATTTCGGAAACTGATTGTTTTTATAGCACAAGGGGTGGCCTTAGAACTTTGAATCCACGAAACACGTGTATGAAACAGCTTAGGTAGTGGACGGGACGGCTGCCCCGAGAGAAAATGTTGTTTAGTTTGGTCATCTAATAATAGAAACAATATTTGTTTTATTTTTCATATGTATTTTGTTTAGTTCGCACTTTGAGAATAGGGAAAAACAGTGTAATAGGGAAAAGAAGTAAATGGTTATTGAAAAGTCAACAAAGAGGAAATGTTTTGTGTACCTCAGAAGCTTTAGAAGTAAATTACTTTCATTTTCTTTTTCCGGAAAATAACGAACGTAAGTAAGCAATATACTTATTAATATTTATTTAACCTTTTAAACGCTAAGGCATAAACGCATCGGCGGCGTGCCCCCGACGCCAAGTCACAAATTCGCCGTACTTTTTGTCACATATCTGTGACGTTTGGCGTACAGGGCAAGCGCTTGCCTGTCATGTATACGTGATAATGGCATTCAAAAGGTTAAGGCTCAATCACTCACCTACAAGCTTAGAGAGCGATTCAAATAGTGAATTTCATCACTGCATTTCAGTCATCGTTCATTGAAACGAGAACGATTCGGACTAAATTGGATCTTAACAATAGCTTCGATTCACCCTTTCCATCAAAGAGCTCGAATATAACATGAATGCTCCATCAAACAATTTGCCAAATCTATAAGAACCGATCCACAATTGAGGGTCAACACTCTCAAAATATTGATGAAACCTGATACCACTCGAATTTCTGACAGCGACTGTAATATAAATCCCAGAATAATCTCGACCACAATTCGTCGCAGGACCCCTCTCATTTCACCCTAAATCAAAGTGTTCGCGTCACAACTCAACAATAAAAAAGGGAATATTTATTCGTTATTTGTTGTCGGTTCGTATTAAAATAAAGCGACTATCTAGGCCTCAGCACCCTCCTCTTGCGTTATCTAAGATCAGGATTGCATAAAATTCACATCTCTCTTTCGAATGTGACAGGAGCCGGCCGGGGACTACGCATCTCATTTCAGCGACCTCCCGTTATGTCTAGCAAGCTATATTTATGTAATGAACCACATTAGACCACGTATTAGTTTGATGTTAGGCGGCTATCGTAGGAAATAAGGAAGAGTTTTATGACAGCAAAAACAAAAGTAGCGATATCCATTTTATTAATTTTCGTGCTCTTAGATTATTTCAATTCTTACAAAGATATCGACTCTGGTTCATCTTACATATATGCGAACATGTATTGTGTCTGCATGTACTAGATACTAAAGGATTTCAGCATACAAATAAGTAGTTAAAACTCCAGCAATTGCACTATTTCTCCCAAGATGTATTGCGGTCACAAATCTGTCTTTCAATCATGGCGGAGAAAATACTATAATGACCTTCTGAACATTTATTTATTGATTTATTTACTATATACTTTGTTGTACATCTCATAATAAGAACAGGACAATCATACATGAAATAAGTGCACAATGGGCGGTCTTATCGCACAAGGCAATCTCTTCCAGACAACCTTTGGATGAAACAACAAACATTAAACTTTACTAAAATATTAATATGAGCTTAACATTAAAAGGTACTTACTGTACTTAGCGATAGATAATTATAATAGCGCACTAAAATAATCAATAGCTTATTATTTATAGGTAACATTAAAGCTAATAAAACTACCAACTATTTTTTTTTAAATATCAGATTCAACCTCGTCCATGTATTATCTGAATTATTCCATATTACAGTCCGTAGATAATCAGCATTATATTTAAAGGCCATATAAGTTTAGTGCTTAACCTATAAAATCAGTACCTACGGTGCTACATTTAAGAGCTATCATACAGCGAATAATTTTATAAAGCTCATTGATAGGGAATTTATAGCTACTTGTGAGGTATTGTTAATTTGATTCCATATATTACGCTCTTAATGATCTTTTAAATTTTGCGATTAATAATCATATACGCTGGTGAATTTATATTTAATATTCACTAACGGAGCAAGCCTGTATGCTGCTTTCTCTGGGGAATGAAAAGTACTAAACGATATCTTTCTTCGGGTACTTTGTTACATTTAGCTTCAGATATTACGAATACCACGAGTAGAAGGTAATATGGGGGAGAACCTTCGCCCAGAAGTGGAACAACGTAGAATAAGAAAAATAAGAACATCAAAATCTGTAAAGTAGTTTAGAAGTGAAAACGGACCAACAGATAAGTATCACTGCTTTGGAAGAATACTGTATTATTACAAAATACTACAATTTCGAGTTAGTGAAACCATGCGACGAATAATATTCCGTATTATATACTTAGTAAAAATCACATTTGTATCACAACTTTTGTAGCTTAGACTTTATGCCATTGGTGGATTTTGGTCACCATTTTTTTTATATTTGTGTTCCAGCAGTTGCGATTTTTGAGGCGAAACCAAGTTTTTCATCTATGTTTTTATTTAATTGTCACCAAGAAGTATGCAATAGGTCAAAATTTATTAATGTTTCAAATAATATTATAGTAAACTTCAAGCAGCTCTCCTGAAAAATACTAGTTTTGAGATGCAACAGCATTCATACAAAGCAGCGGTATATCTCAAGAGAACATACTCCTTGCATAAAAGTACCAGGACTTGGTCTACCCATGTGCCAAGTTTCATGCATATCTGTTCTGCCGTTAAGAGTTGAAGGGGTAACAAACACACAAACAAAGATACAGACAGAGTTACTGTCCCATTTAAAAACTGATAGTGCCGAAATGAATAAAGGGCATGATATTTTTCATTGTGAGCTTTTCTTCAAATATTTACGACAATTTAGCGTTTATCATATAATCATCCCCAATCTAAGTTAATAACCCTTTAGGTTAACTAGCAATACGAACAATAACCGAAACACATAATTCCACAACTATTAACTATGTAGGTTTCCTAACTTAGCAATTAATAAAGTTATGGTGCAATTTGGTGCATCTACACTACACAGTAATGGTCCCAGTTAGTCTTCGGCGTGCAATTACTTACAGCAATAGACCAATTAATAAGGGAGGCTGAACTAACTGCTGACCATAGTATACGAATGTGATACCATAAGATAGTCTAGAGGAAATTACTTCAGAATTTGTGGATAGTGTAATATTATGTCGAGATCAGGAAATTGGTTTTGTAAGTTGAAGTTATTGTAGTGGAAGAAGGGCTTCCGTAGTTGGGATGTCTTTTTGATTGTTCGTTTTTATCATTCTGTTTGCTATTTTTAGACGATACTTGTGCTTCCTCTGCTGGACACAATAATGGCTTATATGTTATTCAGATAGATTACACGTGTAGAACGCGAGGCTTTTCTGCATCGTCGGGAAATAAACAAAACAGCATTTGTATAAATGGCTTTTCCTTCATTTATTTCGTTTAGAACCAATATTACATAGTAGGATTTTTTCACATTTTGGTGACTTGTCCAAATCATTCCTAACCATGCCAACTCCTGAAATACAGAAAAGACAGTTGCGAGTAAAAATGCTTAAGCAATGAAAACGTTGCTATACTGACTTGGAAAATCAGGCAAAATAAAAACATTGGGGGCTATGAAAAAACATGATTCCAAAAATTCGAACAGGAACTTAAAATTACAATAACACCTACTGCGAATTAACACCAGTTCCATCCAATACTTAATCCAATCCCAGAAAACCAATTCACACGCACGGAACCCTCAATTTTTAAGCCTGCCACCAACACTCCCGCCCCAGGAGATGTCACAACCGTTACTAACATTTGAAATTTAATTGTATTGATAATTCGCAAGCAGTCGGTGCGCACTATGCATTAACTCAGTGACGATGCCTGAGGCTAGCACGTGGCCTAAACAAGGGCCCTTTGCTTTTATTGCGTCCATTTGACGTTAAAAGTGTTTTCAGATAAAATGCACTTTCATTTATTTTTCTTGGTTGTGTTTTGTTTTTTTACTTTAAATTGAAGAGGGAGGAACAAAACGACCATATTCAAGTTAAAAACAAACGGTCAGATGGACGGTCAGACAAACAGACACATGAGTGAGCCCATAAAGGTTCCGTTTTCAATCGGATGTATGAAACTAAGGCTAGGCTAAGGCTGGAAACAAACGCTTCGGTTTCTCTTCCGATAGTTCAGATCAGGGCTGCCAGACGTATGAGAAATCTAATGCGTGTACGCGATTTAGTATTACGTGATTCTGTGAGATCAAGAGAAAATCTGACCATTGCCTCTTTCTGAGGTCAGATGTGAATGATTTGTATAAGCAATGTCCAATTATAGAAATTATGACATATTTCATGTGATGCTGAAGTCTTTCAAATGTGAGTTTTGGATTTTGAAAATTTTATTTTTGTACTGTTTTATAACATCCAGCATCAGGTAACTCGAATCGGATACATGTGTTTGTCACCGGAAAATGGCAAACGCCGTAAGATTGTAAAATATTGCGTGAAATTGTAAACTATTTTTTCTGAATAACACACAGATATATTGGAAACTATTGAATTTGGGTAGAATTTATTGTATACAAAACGATTTTTTCATAATATTATGTCGAGAAATAATAATCTAATCAAGATTTATTACAATCTTACGGAGTCTGCCATTTTCCGGTGACATGTTCACACCCTAAAACGCACCGAACAGGAAATCAATATTGCATTAGTTATGTGAAAAACTAGTAGTGACGAAATCAACACTATGAAAAGAGGCCTACTTACCTTCCTACAATGGTTTTATTCAACAAAATATCTAATATTTGCCATGGCTTTGCTCCTGTGGTCTACCCACAGAAACCTAGCGTTCCTTTTGGGATAAAAAGTAGCATAGATCCCTTTCCTTTTTTGCGTCTATTTGACGTCAAAATTTTTTTCAGATAAAATGCACGTTCATTTAGTATTCTTGGTTCTGTTTTGTTTTTCCCTCTCTAGTTTCTACCTTGTAGTTTGATGTTACATAGAGAGGCTGTTTGAGTGTTTGTCGCTCTCAAACAGACTTTCAAAACTTGGTCGTAGTTTTAAGGGTAACTTTTTTGATGATGTCAAAAGGAAACTACTTGTTGAGAGTGCGCCTACGGAATAGTAAATTGGAACAAGTGACAACGTAAAATTAAGTGTATGCACTGTTTGCTGCAATACACAGCTTTGAATAGTTTATGAAAAAAATTTGAAAAGGTGTTGCGATAATTAAACAGATTTCTTAAGGATCTATACGTAAATCGATTATGGTAGGTAGTAAAACGCGTTAGCTGTTTTTATAATTTATAAGTTTGTTAGAATCGTGTTATGTATTGTGGAGACATCGATACAACAATAAATGAAAACACTGGCAATACTGGTTCATAGGAATATTTTGGAACTATTATAAATCCTGTCACCGAAATTAAAAATAACTTCAAAAAAAACTGGAACTAGTCAAGGATAGTGACTACTATTCTGACCAAATATTTGGTGTCACTAATGCAAATGCATTAGTGACATCAAATCTGTGATAAAAAATTAAATATTCGTATAAACTTGTATTGCCAGTGTTTTGATTTGTTGTCGTATCGTCGTCTCCACCTTGCATATAGGTTGTTGTTAAAGAAGGTATGGATGGAATGAAGAAAAGGGAGGCGTGGCGGTTGATAGGACAAAACAGAACATGCAGATGATGACTTACTCGTACGTATACATTGCGTAGCTAGCATTAAATACCTACATAAATTAAATACCTGATGTAAAAAGCTTCTGAAGTGATTATGAATGTGAACCTAATTTTGTCTAGATGATTTTTATTGGTTGACAGGCAATTTCCAAAATCTTAAAGTATTGATCGTCCTCTCATTAGTGTTCTAAATGAAATAAGTATTATTATGTATTTTAATAATATTTTGATTTCATACTTCCCGGCCACACAGTTTATTTGTTAAGTATCTACCTACAGTAAAAGGTAAAAATAAAAGCTGGAAATAACAGAACTATCCAACAAAACACAGAACGCAAACAATTCGTGTTAGGTACCGTCATACAGTGGGGCCCGAATCATTGACTTGGGGCAAGTTTCATTAACTTTTCCAATGAATACAGGCATTTGCCTCCAATTTGCTTGCATTGGTTGCAAACATTTGGTACACGCTCAAATTAATGAACGAATAGTTTGTATTTAAGTTTGTTGGTAACTACTTACATTCCTGCATAATTCACATCATGCATTTTTTTTTGTTCATTTTATGTTTTACTTCTGTTGGCACTGATTTTGTTAATAGAAGCCTGTCACCTAGCCTATACGCCCAATGGTGGTATAGAGGTACGCGGTACAGAGAGTAAAGTCCCGCATACTTTCACTGAAATGGGAGGACACTCCTACCAGACGGTTGTTGTGTATGGTGAGCAACTGCCCGATAGTTGATACTCGGACTGTTGTATATGTTCAAATCGCACGGAGAACTTTGCATGCGCGATGCAGGATTTCGTTGGTAGTTCGTCGCTGACAGGATAGATGGCGTTGCGGTTCTTGTTGCCGTAAAAAATTTGCTTCATAGTCTTTCATGTGGCGGCATTGATGTCGCTACAGTGGTACCATTTGATGAAACATCAAAAATCGGCCTAGTATTTTTCCAACTATGTTTTTCCAGTCTTTGCGAATGCAACTACTAGTATTTTAAAAGGGGCTGACCTTTCTTCTATTGATGGGCTGGTTTTCAGTTTTTCGGTAACTTTTACCTGAGAAATTAAAAATGGCGGTCTGACAGTATTATATAGAAAACATATCAAACAGCCATTATTCTTCAGTTATGAATTATCTGTCTATTATAAAATAAGCCCATAATATCTTATTATTGACTCTTCTACGTCCAAACTTCAAACACAGAACAACAGCACAGTAATATAGCTGAATGCCGACAGTCTTAATGTTGTGTACCCCTGAGTGGAGACAATCTCTAATCGCAACAAGTCGAGCCCGTTTACGTTACGGCCTCATAATTACATTAACTACGCAATGCATGTGTTACATCGTTGATGTACAGGGTGTGGTCTTTTTGAATCAATAAAATCTGTTTTTTTTCTTCCAGAAAGTAGATATCATTGCTGCATCTGAGAACGGCCAGTTTACAGCAATTTGTAAGGATACCTGTTGGGTAAAACAGTGATTATTTTTTGTACTGCATCTTTTAGGGTTATTTGAATCGATAGGTATAATAACTACTAGGCATGGGCGTGCAGAAGGCAACAGTAAGGGTAGGCCAGCCTATACATAATGCCCAAAACAAAATTTTCGTCCACTTTCAAAGTGGTAGAAAATTCGCATCGTCAGTATCGTGATTTCAACCCTGAATAATGTGGTGAGTTTTTTTTTGGGCATTATGTTGGGCTGGCCTTCCCTTACTGCACGTCCATGCTACTAGGGTACTATTAGTTACTTTATAGTAAACGTTGTAGTTACTACAGTGCAAACTATACCTGTGCCCATCAATAGCTGAGATATCTAGGGGTATGAGATATTTTTTAAAAAACGTTTTTATTTCCAAAAGGTACTTATTTCGTTAATTTATGGACCGTCAACCTAACTTTCAAAATTGACATATTTAAAGATTTGACAGACTGAGACTGCTGCTTGGCCAAGGCAGTTTATCTTTATTATTTATTTATTTATGGTCCTAATGTATAAATGTAACCGGATTATTGTAAACACCGTTAGATATTTCAGAGATCGTTTAAATATATTTACTATATCCTCAACCTAATTTGTATTTATAATAATGCACCCGTGTATTATCGAGAAAGAGTGTTTGCAATAACCCGGTGACAGGGAACAAGGACTTATTTTACCATGTAGGTATGTCAGCTTACATAGTAAAATAAGTCCTTCAAAACACTTTTGAAACACACTGTACGCAACAAGCTACCCCTGCTGGCCGGTCCAGACAAATTGTCGCACCCCACGTTCGCATTATTGCCGATATTTAATTGTTTGCGTAATTTATTTCTCTAAAGCAGGGAACGTTTTGTTGTGTTCAGTATAGGAGACTGGTTATGTTCTGTTGTGTTAAATGTTTAAGAAGATTTTATTGCACGTGGTCGAATCGAATGAAGTTAGTTAAAATAATCAGGTTTGTGTGACATTGTGAAGTGTTTGGCTGAGTTTATTCTTGTTTTCTTACCAGAGTGGTACCACTCTGCTGTTCTTTTTAGCCAGTTCTTTTGAGCTGACAGTTCACTTCAAGCTCCATATTTTCAATTTACCTAAGTTTACACGGTGAGATGGATACAGAATCATATTTCTGATAGGTTACTGATAGGTACATTCAAACGATTCGTTTGAATGTACCTATCGAAATACACATTTTTTACTATTAACCCTTCCAACAGTAAGTTGGATCCGCAGTTTGGATGTTTAGTGGAGACTTTTGCATATTTCAATGTTAGTCACGCGCGCTTGCAGTGTTAGATTTTAATTGTTAACACTAAATTTTATGTGTAAAGTTTATTTCTCTGCTGTTGAATTGTGAAGGATTCTTGATTAAGTCAGTGTGCTTTTGATAGTTTAATCTAACAATGTATACATATTTATTTATTATGTCATAGCTTCTACCAGCGACTTCGCCCGCGCTAGTGTCGGAAACTATCTCAGAGGAATATACTCCTGAGTTAGAAAGTAGCATATGTGCTATTCTACACTATAATATATATCTGTGCCAAATTTTATCCGGATCCATTTAGCCGTTCTGGCGCGATTGAGTAGCAAACATCAACGCGTCCATCCATTCAAACTTTAGCATTTATAATAGTAGTAAGAAGTGAGACACTCGTAAATACGAACAGTACTACAATACGTACGACAACGCACATAACCAGAGGGTACCAGGCAGCACTAAACGGCTGCAACAATTTAGACTGCCATCACATTCGCAGCACATCGCGACAGTTATATATTTCAATGTTAGTCACGCGCGCTTGCAGTGTTAGATTTTAATTGTTAACACTAAATTTTATGTGAATAGTTTAGTTCTCTGTTGTTGAATTGTGAAGGATTCTTGATTAAGTCAGTGTGCTTTTGATAGTTTAATCTGGAAATGAATACATATTTATTTATTATTTACTAGCTTCTGCCAGCGGCTTTGCCCGCGCTAATGTCGAGAACAATCCCAGAGGAACATACTCCTGAGTTATAAAAATAACCTATGTGCACACACTATAACATATATCCGTGCCAAAATTCATCTAGATCCATTTTGCCGTTCTGGCGTGATTGAGTAGCAAACATCAACGCGTCCATCCATCCAAACTTTCGCATTTATATAGTAGTAAGAAGTGAGACACTCGTAAATACGAACAGTACTACAATACGTATGACAACGCACATAACCAGAGGGTACCAGGCAGCACTAAACGGCTGCAACAATTTAGACTGCCATCACATTCGCAGCACATCGCGACAGTTATATATTTCAATGTTAGTCACGCGCGCTTGCAGTGTTAGATTTTAATTGTTAACACTAAAATTTTATGTTTATACTTTAGTTCTCTAGTGTTGAATTGTGAAGAATTCTTGATTATGTCAGTGTGTTTTTGATAATGTAATCTAGAAAAAGGTATACATAAGTATCTTTCTTCTTCTTCATCATGCCGCTAGCACGATAGTATATCAGATTTGAATGGCCCAGCTTATAGGTGATTCAGCGAATTGGTCGCTTTTGCTGCATGTTTTTGGGCATAGATGTCAGGGTAGGAGGTAGAGCATAGCTTGTGACTCGGCTCCACACCCTGGTGCTTATCCGTCAAGTTTGCAAGGTTGGTGAAAAGGTATTCACCAACCTTGCAAACTGCAGATGAAGCGTTAGAAAACCGTACACGAGGTTGACCGATGTTAACCGATGCCCTGATAAGGGAAATTTGAGTTCATCGATCGATGTGGTGACCCTTTGGGCCCTCAAGCCTGTGTCCAGGTAGACGTTTTGCGACTGAAGTTTCTGAAATCGTTTTTTTTTCTTGAGTGGCATCTCGCAGTTCAACCTGAGGTTGTCGACTGCTTAACCGGGCTTGTCTGTCAAGGCTTATAGTTTTTTATTATTCGATTTTATTCTAACTATTTCGACAATTACTATAAGTTCCTGTTAGTTCATACATATCATGGCCATAAGAGAAACCCTTGGAAATTTTCAAATGTGTGAAATTACATTCTAAATTAATTCAGCGGAACAGAATGTTCCTTTAATTGAAACTGTCGTCACATTCAGATAAATATTTCAATGTTAGTCACGCGCGTAACAGTAGGGTTAGATTTGATTGTCCTTCCTAACATTTCATTAAATCTATTTTACGATGGGGCTGATTGAAAGCACTAAAAACACCCCTCAATTTTGTAGTTTTTAGGGTTCCGAACGTGCTTAAACGGAACCCTAAAAGGTCACTCGTGTGTCTGTCTGTCCGTCTGTAACAGTATTTTTTTCCAAATAGTCTGTACCAATTCAGTTGGAAATTGGTATCAACACATTATGAACTTCTATGAT
Source organism: Mamestra configurata (assembly GCA_002192655.3). NCBI lineage: Eukaryota > Metazoa > Arthropoda > Insecta > Lepidoptera > Noctuidae > Mamestra > Mamestra configurata. Next base: position 487,385 of record NDFZ01005458.1, read on the forward strand.
CCAAAAACGGAAGCGTAACGAAACTAAATAAATTTTGAGTAGGTACTTATGGGGTCACTTATAGAGGACAATATGAAACTGCACAAAAGAAAAGTTTTCAAAGCACACCTTGTGACATATGTAATGAAATATTCAAATCCGACTCTCACTTCGCCAGTTAATTTTTAGCCCCTAATACTAACCTTTACAACGGGCTTTAGCTACCGTCACACACTACTAATTTACGATTCTGTTTTATATTATTCGTCCTGCAATTTGCAAAAGGGTACCAGGGTACAAGAGATGGTCAGCACTATTCCCTAAGGAGCCAATAACATCATAGCGCGAACGCCAATCTACGTCATTATGGAAATATCCCCACAGGGCTTTTTATTGAAGATGTCCATGGGGAACTGAATACGTGCATGTCATCATAAACTGGAATGGGAATGGGGCATGTAAGAAAGTTAAAGATACTTGTTACATTTGAACCTACAATACAATATTGCCTTTGCAAAATTCAAGGGGGAAATTCATTCCGGAAAAATATGCGGTCACATCATATCACAATACAGGGTGAAACAAACCTAAATGATTATCTAAATTGGGCTTCTATAAGTAGATATTTCTCGCTATTCCCCATAGTTTCGGATATAGCTATCCACACCAAATTGAAAAAAAAAAATCGCCACGTACCTATACCCCGAAAGCTAGTCAAATCCACATAGTGTACTCAAAATTGGCGTTTGCCAATATTAGTCACATTTCAGTATCATCAGGTAATAGCCATCACTCAGACTTCAAGCTGCTACTGCGCTATTCCAAATAGAAAGACGCAGTATACACTTTGCTGGAGTCGGGAATCGAAGCCAGAACCTCCGGCTAAGCAGTTGCGCTTATGACCACTAGATCAATAAGGTAGTCACGTGCGTTCAACCTTCGAAAATTAGTCATGTGTGTTCATTTTTTAGAAATACCAGTACTAAGTAGTGGTTAAAACCTTGCGATTATCGTACATACCTAGAACTTTCTATTATTACAACCACCAAATAAATAGGTAAACGAAAAAGGTTTTCGTGTAAGGAGAATGAGCCAAATGCAAAACCCGTTTTCTTGGAATACCAATCCATACACTCCCAACAAAGATTCAATCGCGTCTCAAAATCCACGTGTAGGCTGTAGTAGGTGGGCCATTCTACTACGCGAGGTACAATTTGCAATGACTGAAAAACGACTGCGTTACGAAAGAAAAATAACCACCTACTAATTAAACATATTAAATAGCTTGTAATTATATGACAATAAGTTCATAAAATAAATTACTTTACGTAATCACACTGTCTCACACACGATTCCTAGCATTATGCTGAGCGATAGCCACTTTGCATCGATGTGACGCATAGGCTTTTTCCTAACTTTTATAAGTCATTCATTCTTATATCTGGTCTTTAATTTTGGTATGTGACATACGTTGAACGACGCAAATATTATTTTTTCTTCCTATTGTTGTTTTTCTAAAAATCTGTTTTTTTCATAATATTATAAAATAATGATACTTAATTGTTTGCAAAAATATTACAAAGATGTTTTTGCATTGACTCCAAACTAGGCAAGCCTGTATCTTTGCCATAGCTCATCATAGAAATAAACATTTAAAAGTTTTTTTTTATTTCACACAAAAAGGTCTTAGCCCATAAAAAAGTAGATTGGCCCAGGTACAACACAATACAGTACCACAGCCTAATTCCGTTAACAGGATTACTTATAATCTAGGGCTGTCCATCACTCGTATCGATAACGCGAGTAATTTATCCATAGGAAAAACGAGCGCTATCCGTGACCGGCTTATCTTAATAAGTTCCCGAAGATAATTGTGCGTGAGCGTTATCTCGATTAGTAATGGATGTGTTCGGTGCAATTATGGCAGAGTTAATTCATTTTGGGTGCGTTTTGTTTGTACGTGTGTCTGTGTATGCCCTTTTTCCCCTTTTAGCGTGAACAGAATATTACGTCGCATCAAATCTGTGAGAGTAAGCAACGTTTTCGGAGTAAGCGCTGGAATACTTTTCTGGGAAACGTTTGATTGTGACTTATCCCTTGTTCTAAGAACCAGTTGTCTTAGAACCATCTACTGTGGTAGTAAAGATAGTGCAGGTTCTGCAGTGTAGGCACGCAACATTTATTTATTTATTAAAACTTTATGCACTAGTAAAAACACTGTACAAAGGCGGACTAAATGCCTTAGACATTTTCTACCAGTCGACCTTAGGGTGGTGCAGTGACAACATGGCAGGTGCAACTTAAAGAAAAACAAATAGAGAGAAGAAAAAAAAACAATCTTTTATAGTTTGATAGTCTTTACGTAGTCGCTCCATATGGTCCATTTTGCATTAAATGTATTTTACTGTACGAGTACATGATTGGTTACTGTGTGAGTGTGACTTAAAGCCAAGAGAGTTTTAGTTACAATAGGTACAACCATGTTTGACTTGAAGTTAGTCAAGTCAAGTCAAGCTGGCTCCACTAGAGCAAGTAGTATTAAGTAGCACAAACTTGTCCCGAATATGTTAGATCTCTTATCCAAGCGTATCGATTTTATATCCTTTATTTCATCTGTAACAAAAATTCGAACCTAGTTTCTTTAACTTCAAAACCCACATTAGTCATCGCTTTCTCCAGAGCTCAGACTTCCCCAACGTTAACCTAACCCAGATTCACAAATATTTCCAATCTACCTCAGATCCCTCCAAAAACATTTTACGCAAACAAGATGGCAAAGATAAGCGAGTTTGACAGCTGGTCTAACTAGGTCCAACTAGGTCGATTCCAAGCTTCGCGGATAAAAAGGGATATCGAAACTTCGGAACTCCCGACAGCACACTACAACGGGTAATGCGCGGACTTTTTGTGCTCAGCAAAATCTAAACAGGGTCAACCCTATTCCAATTGGAGTTCGCAATATTTTTGTATTGTTTTTTTCGCCGGAAACTTGGATATTTCGGTAATAGTCGCCGTTCACTAGTTTTGTGAAAAACGTCAGCTTTTAGTGGAACACTTCTAAATGGGGGACGTAATTGCTTGATTCGTATCACTCGTGTTAAAATGAATAGTCACTGTATTTTGATATAAGTTTTTTCTTTTTCGGATTTATGTTTTGGTTGAAAAGTATTGGTGACATGGAAGATTTATTTTCATTTAATCACATACAATTTCTACTATTAGTAATTACTAGACTATATGTATGTCGAAGCAGGAGACTTAAAGGTCGCCGATGGAATGACAGTCTGACACAATCACAGAGAGATTAGGCACACGCTAAACGTGCTTCCGTGTCAGAGTGTGAGAAAAACACGCAGTCAACATCAAAAATCCAAGTCATTGGGATTTTCCATTGTATTTCTCCTATGGCAAATCCCAATAACACATGCCCCGACCTGTGAATATAACCCAGGACCCCATTTTCTGCAGTATCATTCGCGATTAATATACCAACAGGACCTACTTTCACACTTGTATTACCAATTTAAAAACAAAATACAATCTATATCCTTAAACGAGCAATTCTTGTATATACATAATATGTATTGTATATAATCTGAATCTCGGAAACGGCTCCAACGATTTTAATGAAATTTAGTATGCCGGGTCTTTCGGGGGCGATAAATTGATCTAGCTAGGTTTCATTTTTAGAAAACGTTTACCAAAAAAAACGAGCAAAGCTCGATCATCAAGGTACTATCTAATTAAATAACAAAGGCCATTTAATTTTTCAAGGTTTTTTGTGTGTTGTGTATTGTGTTTTTTATTCTTGTAACAGAAATGTCTAAGCTATCTATCTATCATAAAGTACCAATGTAGTCACTACTACACACCATTTTGTTGCTTGTTGTATGTATGAGCAGTCTGTTAAACTTCCATCATGTTTTAGGAAACATTTCACTGTTATCCACAAAAACGAGTGCAAAAATCAACGAATGTATGTAGAACAAAGTCAAATAAAATGAATGACGTTTGACAAACTATGCATATTTGTCCGAACAAATCCAACGAACCATGAAAATTTCCGAACAATGCAGCTACGACTGATTTGCCACAAATCGTATTATACCGCGCCAAATATGTGAAGTGTTTACAAGTTTCAGGGGTAAACTCAATTAATTATAGCCTTTAATTCTTTGTAATACGGCCCATGTTGATTCCGCATTAATTTGAGTCGGGATTCCGAATTGCAATATTGCGAGTTGTCGCCCCAAAGCAATTTTAATTCAAGTCCAAGCTTTAGGCAAATGGTTCTTTCACGCAAACCGGAATGTAGCCCGTCGAGCTTTGACAACGGTACAAACGTACATATTTCATCATGGCTGCGAATAAAGGTGAAGCCGACCGTGTAAGTAGAAGTTTATTTAGTGTCTTATTTCTTTTTATGCGGGTCCCGGTAGCTCAGGAAGAAATGAGATGTTTTATGAAATTGTTTTTCCGGGACATTAACCAGCCCTAATTATGGCTGTGTTCGCTTGAACCCGGGGCCAATTTCCCTGGTCGTTCTCACGTTGACGGTGACAAAGTGTATACGGCGGGAAGGAATACAATTTCACTTAGACGCTCAGCTTATTATACAGTTGGAAGTAATGTAAATTTAGCATTCCTTGTTATGGATATTATTGTAGGAATTAATTAACAGAAATAAGCCTTCTTAGGCCTCAAACAAGCGCAGGCGGAGTTCAACGAAATTCTGTGTGAAATGCCAAACAGTCTGAATTAATTTGCGAAGAATAACATTTTAAAATGTTTTAACTTTGTGTAATTATAGTAACATCCTTTTTTTTATCAATTGTATGAATGGTTGGTTTATTACCTGATTTATTTCTTTGTTTATATAAAGTTACTCTTGCAATAATATAGTTAATTACTATTGTATAAGTTTAACTGCCACAAAAACATTCTTTGACACGACACGATACGGTATTGAACTAAATGCGGGCAATTCTCCAAGCACTATTTGTTTATTCAGGTTTTCAGACTGAGTATAGCATATATACCTTGTTTTCACTATTAGGAACTCTATCTATTTAAACCGTGTAGGTAGTTGATCAAGAAGAACATAAACAAAAAGAAATGAGATGCTTTATTTTCCTTTGACTGTCAGACAGAAAAATAAAAACCACTTATCGAGGACGCGTAAACTTTGATATTCTACCAAACAAACCCTAAAACAATATTTTTATTCGTATTAAAATACATTTGTACCGATAAACCTTTCTATTTATGTTCGCAGTTTAGGGTTGTATGCAAATAAGGGTTGGTTAGGCATTTTCTTTTAACTTTATTATTTTCTACGTAGTATTTTCCACTTTTCCCCCCTTATTGGTACACAAATTCCCTGGTGAAACGCCCTTGTGATTGACTGACAGGCCCAAATTTCATATAATATTTGGTCTTTAGGGGGTTGAATATTACATGAAGGTTAGCGATTGTTACAAAACAATATTTCGAAACTATTTCCGTGAAATGGAAATTGTCTGTTGATTACTTTTGTTTTTGTATATTTGATTTAACTATGTCTATTTTAGTAAAGCTGAATTATGTATTTTTTATTATTTCAGCTTGATAATTGTCGTGATAAAGAAAATTTTTCTTGACGGCGAATATCCTCAAAAATTAGCATCACAGAATTTGCTACGAAAATACACTTGAAGTGCAAAAAAACGAGTCACCCAAAAACAAGCACAGATGGGAATAATGTTAACCATTCCAAACCATTAACCGACTCAAACACTAAAAAGCGTAAAGTAGTACTTTAAAACCGCCATCTTATTACCGTCGTTACATTAAATCGACGTACATCTCTCATACATTTGATGTAAGCATGCAGTCACGTCCCTAGTCCCTTGGACGGGGAAATGAATTAATTTGTCTTAGTAGGGGTGCATTTCATATTTATACGGAGCCCAAGGGTGAACGAACCGACGGTTTATGCGTACCACGTGTATGTGTGACAAATAAGGATGGCACGCTTAAAGTATCAGAGTGGACTTAAAAATTAAATAGGCTTGTTGCACTTAGAAGAGACTTTTAATCTTCGAGGGGAAGAAATGTCTTCTGAAATAAGTTTCTAGTTTAAAAATAAATAAATGTGTCAGTTCTGGAACCGTTACATTTAATTTTTTTGTATCCTAAAAGTTTATGAAAAAAAAACGATATTATTTTATATTTAATTAAATTAATTATTTGCAGATTCTCCAGCTACCCAATGCATTGCTTTTCGAAACTTTTGCTGTAATTTCTTTTTTCTAGGGTTGTTCTCTGGAAGATCCGAAATACTTTTACTGACATAATTAAAGCTGAATGTCATAGCTGCCCAGCAAAATATAAAGTGCCGGTGGAGGTGGGCGACGGGAGTAAAGACGCGTGAAAAAACTAGTGTTAGATACTATTTTTGTTTTTTTGAAGGATGAGAAATTATCAAATGATTTCTTCCGCTCTGGGTGGAGCGGAAGGGCATGTCGGACTCTTATTGACTAAAACCCATGCGTGTTCTTTCTAAGGTCCTTAGCGTTCCAGGGCCGCGGTGACTCTTTCGAACAAATTCCGTAACCCTGGCAGGCTCTGGCCCTAGCGGGCCCCCTCTTCTATGCTGACTTCTCTTTGAGGCGCGCGTGGAACACAACGCGCCATCACCCGGGCCTGGTGGTGATTGGACAGCGAGCCACCCAAAGCTCGCCGTCCTCAGGTCCGCCCTGTATTTGAGTCGCATATTTTTCAACCTGTAGGTAAGATAAAATTAACAAAAAAAACTGCAGAATTTGAAGAAAATTCCTTTCTATCATAGCTACCTCAACTTTTCTTTTATGTTTTATTTCTCGCATGAAACGGTAATAAAAACTGAGCACGATTCTGATTTGCGTGGTAATTTATAGCCTACTGTAAAAATGTGGATACAAAGCAGGTTTATTGTGAACAAGCCGACAACTAGAGGTAACACACATAGTTTATAGTAGGGATTCTAACAGCATTTGTTTTTTTATTTTATATTTCTGAAAATACGATAACTATGTAATCCAAAGAGCTTGGATTTAGAATGGAAGTGCCCAAAGTAGTGATAGCCAGTTCTCATACGTCATATTAGTACCCCCTTCACTTCCACTGAGTGCCAATTTCGGGTGACACTCAATAACACATCTACCAGTCATGGTCGTTTCGTATCCAGCGAATTCCCGCTTCCTTCATCAAGTCATCGCTCCACCGTGTAGGATGCCTTCACACTCCGTCTTCTGGTACGCTGTCGCAACTCCAGAACCTTTCGACCTTGTGATAACTACCTTAATATTCATACTGACAAAGATTAATTCCAGTAGACCACTATGGTCTTACAATTTCATATAGGCACTTCGTAGTCTTTTAGATACGAGTATACGAGGGTATAGTCGTATCTAAAAGACTACGAAGTTATCAAGAATAAAAAGAAAATCAGGAATCCAGTTAGCACTTCAGAAAAACGACCATTCCAATTTAAAAAAGTAATGGTGTCATTTTCCGCTAAGACGATACGTACAAATGAAAAAAGCCTGATTTATAACTCAATCTAGTGTCGACATAAAAAAAGACACACATGAAAATTGCCAATTTTTCATAATAAGGTCGGTAACGAATTGTGCCATATTATTTCGAGGACAAATTATTTGATTTTCCGGCCTTGTTTCTAACCGTCATATTATTCAAGAGGTTGAGTGAGACAGTATCGTTAAGGATACAGCCCGTTTGTAAGTAGCATTATTTTGTATTACCGCACTTGGGGCACTTGTTTTCAAAGTGACTCTTTTTAATTTCACAAAAGTGTACCTGCTTTCACGTTTTTATTTTATAGCATGAAATTTGTACGACATTTTGTGGAGGGTTCTTCCATAATCACCACAATAGGCAGGTGGGTTGGTTATCGTAGTTTGCAGTGTATCTTCCTGATATAAATCACACCTATACGTACTCAGTCTCCCCTCACGGTACCTTTACTTTTGGGACGAAGTAGGGTGATATTTTCTTAGTGAGAAATACGCAAACTGCTGCTCATTTGAAACTCGACTTTTTTATAAAACTTCTAGAACTAAACACAGTTTTATGTTTTCTTAAAAAGATTGGTTACCTACTTGTCAAAATGGGACGTGCATGTCTTTAGTAGGTGGATTTATAATACTAAAATATGTAGTGATTTTTTCTGTTCCTTCTTTAAAATATGAGTTCAACTCGTATTGTACTGTCTCATTCAATACCAATAAAATGTAAATTAAGATGCTCTTTGAGCAATCCAAACCGCACAGCACGCAAATGTAAGCCAATAACATAAATCTCCACACACTTCCAGTTATTGTCAATATTTCCTCACCATTTGTTTCACTACATGATTCAATATTCATGTAGTTTAAATGCGTGGACAAACAACATTATAAATCACAATATCGACTAAACTGTCATTTCAAAAACCCCTTACTGAGTAATATTCCGTTTAATTTTATTTATTGCTACCGAGACTATTCAGTTAAACGATTTACAAACACAATTCTGTTATTAATAACTTCACTCGTCTGTAAATGAAATATTTCTGAGATAGAATAGTTTGATAAATTGCTGCCAATTTGTGAGCTGAAACCTATTTTTGCTTGAAAAGGTAAAGATCTCAGAAATTATAGAATCAAACCTGAGATTGGACTTCACAAGTAAGCCGTAATAGAGATCGGTAAAAGTCAAATCATTCCCAAAATAAAACTATTATTTTCATAAATCGCTTGATATTCGTCTTATTCTACCACGTATTAGATTATTCGGATTTCGTACGAAAATCTTGGAAAACTCCGAAGTAAGACAATCGAATAGAATAATCCATCATCACTCGACTCGAATAACATTTCTCATACATCCCGAACGGAATCTAGGAGAACTTTGAATCTACCCATCTTTAAATCAAGTGCTTGCTTTTAACTCGATACCTGTTCATCTGAGTATAAAGCGCCCCGAACCTCGAACAAATCCCAGGCAAATTGAATTCAGTGAAAGTTTTCTCCTAGTGCGTCAAAAACTTATAATTCCGTTGCTCGGCTATTGAATTCACTCCTTATTTATTGTTAGCGATAAAATAATATTAATCTCGCGGGGATTACACTTGGATTTTATTCTTCTCCTCAGCTCTGAAGTTGGAGAATAACCCCAGATTATTCGCCAGCGTATATAATAACGTGGATGGGCAATCCGCTAATGAAAGTATAACGATTGTTTTATGGATGAACATTTGGCTTTAACGGGTGTAAAAGTTGAGCGATAAAACGTGATCTGTTTAAGGCTTTTTACTTACAGTAGTGTCTGGAAATTAGGTACTAAACACTTCGCGATGCCGCGGCTTGGCTTGAATATATTTACAGTGGTGCTTGGAAGATTTTACATATACTTATGTATCTATCTCCTTGTTAAGCAGTGACTAGGATTGTTAATCGGGATTCTGTGTTTATAAATACGTTTAATTAAGTACTTTTCATACGATTAACTCTTTTGCATCATTTGCAAAATAAAACAGTTGAAAGTTCATACTGGCAACTCACGTCATTAAAAAATTAACCTTATTTTACGGCTACTGTTTTAGACTGACTAAAATGCATCGGATTTTTTAAGGTATATCCACATTAACATTGCAGAACGTTATCAGGGCCAAGTAGTAATCAGCTGTGGAAGTTTCCGTGCGTAAGAGGGATTATATTTTCGATAACTTAGCTTAGGGTGGAGGGCAATAAATAGAGAAAAAGAGAGATAGTGAGGGGGCTATCCTGGACGTAAGTAATCTGGGAATTTGTTATGGTTTTAAGAGAAAAATGAAAGGAATCCCACGGGAACGATTCAATATTTTGGAAAACTTACGGGTCCCCATAATTCTTGGGTGAAGGCATGCGCGCTATTTATTAATCAGATTATTTTTATTATTGCTGTTATGTATTTCCTGTTGTGAATGTGCTTTATTACTTACAATTCTTGACTGCTCAAACATGTCAAATCTTTAAAACAAATAAATTAAGAGCTTGTGGTTTTCTCAGTAAGCTAAGGGTTGTTGAATTATAATAATTTTGCCAGGAAAAGATCTGCCAGGGTTGCGGAATTTGTTCGAAAGTGCCACCGTGTCCCTGGAACGCAAAGGACATTTGGAAGAAAACGGAGAAGTATTACAGAGCGTAGAGAAGTGTTCATTTGATGATCTCCCGTCGTAAAAAAAGCCAGGAAAAGATACAAAAATATTTTTTTTGGAAAAAACCTGACAGTACCTTACAGTATTAATTTTAAAGGTGTATTTATGAAAACTGACTCTAACCAGAACTTTAAAAGGTAAGGAACTAATATTTACAGTAATTAGTATTTTAAAAATCTATTTTTCGAATGGAATCATTGTCATCAAAAACAAAACAACCAAAAATTACTTTTGAGAGTACATTCAAATAAACACGAAACCGACCACTCGTGCACTTCTTTAAAAACACAACCAAAAAAAAAAAGTCAACGTGCTTTCTCGACACACATTTTTATTTTCCTTAACATTTTTACACGTAAAACATTTTCGTGACGACATAACGCGATCGCTCCACATACTTACGTGGCACGGCCCCTTCACTGCGGTTTAGAAAAAACGCAATATCGCATGAGTTTCAAGGGAGGTAAGTGTGCCCTGTGGATTTACAGCATTAAATTGGTTCAGCCAGGGCTGTCAACTTGCTAAAAGTTTTTAAGTCGCCCCGCTCGCGTGACGAACGTTATAAAAGTTTGAGTGGGTAAGTAACTTTTATGTGGGAAAACTAGTAAGTTTGTTATTCAGTGTGCTTTAAATTTGTAGACTTGTTTGTATTATCGCCGACAGGGGTGCGTCCGGATAAGGATTACGGTTTAAAACTTTAAATCCTCTTACTATCTTTTCTGTTTGCTTGTAAAAAGTAAAAAAAAAACATTTGCTGTCTATAGTAAACTGACATCATAGAAACAACTTAGGTTAATATTTGAAAACACACTAACATCAAATACAAAGATTTAGAACCATCGGAAACTCGTTGGTTCTCAGAACGTCCCGTTTAGATAACCTTTTCCGTTCCGTATCAAAGTTGTTTTCTATCGAAAAAACTATGGCATAATTAAGAAAATACACACTATTTAACTTAAGTGGACTCAAGTACGAAACATAACAATAATTACACCTCGTATTCAGTCAACCCTAGCTCAGTTCCTCGCTGCCCAGTAGAGATCCTTTGTCCCATGACAGCGCACAGACTCGACTAAGTTTATCACCGTTGCGACTTCCAGTGGTTATTGCGTTTCGGACATTCCGACTTTGACACAAACGCACCCCTAGTAATAACTGCCTTGAAGACATGAAACCCCGAATCGTAGACGCGTAATAATTTATTGCCCACCGCCAGTAAGGATAAGTTAATAAGTAAGTTCTGTCGCTTATAAAAACGCTACATAAACTTTGTTACTCTGTTGATCTGCGGGGAAAAGGAATTATTTATTTATCAATGTTCTATTTATGTTTGACGACGGTGTTGTCTTTGGAACATTTTGTTAGTGCTAAAGTGAGAGATAAATCGGAAATGGAACTACTTAAATAGTGACAAAAGACTTTGGGATCCGGATCAAGTTCTGGAATGAAAGAACGGAACAATAAGAACTAAAGCAACAGACTTAAATACAATAAATTATAAATGATCACAAAATATAAAGGAACATCGTTCTTCTAATACTCATATTAAATACACTTTTCAACCGACTTCCAAAAGAAGGAGGTTATCAATTCGACTGTATGTTTGTTATGCGATCATTCCGTCAATTATGAATGGGTTTTGATGTTTTTTTTTTAATTCGAAAGCCTGAGGTGGTCCCATTGGCACCAAGTCAGAATCTGATGATGGGATCCTAGGGAAATCGAGGGTAAACCTCAAATTTTAAAGGCACATACATTACTTTTCACATATATTTTTTAAACCATTTTCACTCTTATATTCATTAAAGCACTAATTTGGTCCAAGATGGTAATTTGTCAAAGTCAATTCATTTATTTCAACTAGACCATAAAAAGGCAATTTTGAACGTCAAATTTACAGTTTTAAATTAAAATATTAGTGACTCTAGTTGTCCATTCGCAAAAAGGAGATTCTTATGGAAAAGAACGGACAAGAAACTCCATAGTTACTCCTTTCAAATATAAGTTTTACAATATTTTGTATACATACATTGATCATTTGATTATATTAAGCGAGCACAATGCACCCAACATAACACATTAGTGTTATGTTGGGTGCATTGTGCTCGCTTATTTAAGACAGTGTTATATTAATAACACTGTCTTAAATGTCGCTGTTTCTCCATCTAAGATTGCATCACAAAGTACCTCTATCAATTCATCCTCAGTACCATTAATACAAATTACTCCATACTCGAAAAATCCTCTGTTTTCATCAAAAACTTTAGCCACATGTAATCTAGTAATGGCTCCACACGTCACATCAAAGTTTCTGTGCCGTGTCTCAGACGACACGCGCGTGCATCATCCGAGCTTGAAGGAATCCCTAGAGGCCTTATGTGTTTGCCCAGAGATTGCAAACTCAGCTACTAACATACCGCCCTGTTTGTAAATGGGGTTAATACCTTTGTATCGTTAATTTTGTTTGCTTTCTTGTTTTATTGGTGCTTTGAATTAGTTGGTGTTTTAATTGTGTTTGAGATTGGAGAGGTTGCTCTATTTTGATTTTCGTCGTTATAATACTTAGTAAATAATACTTAGTTTTCTTATAAAAGCGAAAGTAACTCTGTCTGAATGTCCTTCGTTTTGTCTGTTTGTTACCTCATCACGTTTTAACGACTGATTATGATAACTTTTTTCTTGAGACAATTTTCGACGTAAACGCGGGCGAAGCCGTTCGCCGAAGCTAATTTCTCATATTTTACCATACAATCCCTTCTTTGTAAGGGACTAAAAATATGACATTCTACCATACATAATATTATTTCAAAATCCTAATAACAGAATTTGAAGTAAATGCATTTCACACAAGAAAACAAGTTCTGAATTTCAAGCTTGCTCAGGAAGAATTAAAATACGAAAAACAGAATTATAATTTCTCTTTGCTGGAGCTGAAGCAAAAGCATGCAAAACATTCTTAGCACATTTCCAGAGAATTTTATCTTAAACCTAAAATGTGTTTCCAAACCAAGACTCGGCTTAAATTCATTATGTTCAAATATTTACGACGTCCCAAGCGTAGCAGTGCTCGAGGCTCTCAAGGAACTCACTCAAGATATGTTCCTAATTTGCCTTTCAAATACTTTGAAACACAGAAGTATTCTGGAAAGCAGCTTTGACTGTGAAAATACGCAAAGAGGCTAGTGTTACGTGCAAACTATCTCACCAAGAAGGCAACTTACTGTTGAGAAATTCCGTCCGCGTAATCGCCGAAACACACTCCCCTAGGGACCCGGCGGTATTACCCTCCCTATCTCCAACATTCTTACAGTTTAATGTATGCAAACGCATTTTGTTTCAAAGCCTAGCTCCCTCAAGGATGGTGTTACTTGAGAGCCCTCCAGCGTTGTTCACCTCACCACCGTCGACCGAAGTTTTTCCCTGCCCGTGTGTCACAACATGCTCTTTGATCTTCACAAATGCGAATATAATGTCGGAACCAGTTAAGAACATTCCTTTTTTTCCTTTATCTGCCTGTACCCTCGCGAGTTTTTTCTACCTCTATTCCCTAATATTTTCGCATATATTCCTCTAGGGCTTTTTTGTGAATGCAAACAATATAAAAACTGTTTTGTCTTTTCCTATTCTGACTATTGAATATATTTGTTTGTGAAATGAAATACAGATTGAGGCGTTATATTTTCAAATTCGACCGTTCCCCTACGCGTATAACAATAAAGTTTGTAAAGTGAAATATGAAAGACGTTTCATAAAGTCTGGTAGAAGGAATAATTCATAAAAGGAATTCGTTTCAATGTGTCAGCTCTGTAACGAGGTTCAATATATCACGGGCATATTAAAGTCAAGTAAAGCTCTCAAAGTTGGCGTCATCAATCGGGGTAGTGATAAAAATAGATATACGAATGATGAGGGATTATTTGACGACAAAGTATCAACAGTAACATGTGGTGTCACGTTAGAAATAGAATGCGTCACCATCCAAGCAATGTCACACGTGGCGTTCCCAAAAACAGATCGTTTCCTTTAAAAAGTTAATTTGGCACTTTTTGTCGCGAGACAGTTACAAAAAAGCGTCATTTTTTAGAAGTCGTTAAGGGGCATGTGTTCGCCTAATAACGTCACAGTGTAGTCTGTAATGTGACTCTTATTTTCCGATACGGGGGTGTTTTGTGGTAAAATATCATCGGAAATAAGGGATACTTTTTAAATGTTTAGTATTCATATTCCGACATTCCTGTATTTTGAAACTTTTGAAAGTTATCATTTTTGCTTTTTATTGGAACAAAATACGATACTTTGTGCCAGTTTCCGTCGTTTCTTTTTTGCTCTTAAAAGAAGTTTTATAACTTATTTTTATTAAGAAAGAAACGCAAATATTAAAACAGTGGACTGAAATGTTGTTTCTCCTTATTATTTGTTAATAAACAACCACTTTTAATGCTAGTTTTTCTATTTGTGTTAAAAGGAAAAGCATTCGTTCAAAGTCAATATTTATTTACCTATTTGTCCTGGAATAACAACTAAATAGTAATTTCTTACCTATATATTTCTTTTATTTAAGTTTCTCTTAATAACCAAAATGTTTTCGTACAATAAAGCGAGTATATTAAAGTAAATGAGCATCAAGCTAATTCAGTGTCGTTGTGTAGCTAACTCTCATCCCAATTCGTCTTCCTCCAGTTGATGGATGAGACCTCGCCACTTCCCTAATAAATGTAAACAAAACATTTATTTTTTGCCCAACAAACGTTATTAATGAATCGCCCCCGATGATAAGTTTAATTGTTTTGAATGCTTCCACTTTGATCTTGATAAAAAAGTTCTTGGTAGAGCAGTTTTTTGTAGCAAAAATGTCGCGTTATTGACACTCAAGATCTTGTGATGTCACTCCATCCATTATTCCTCCACCTTTCGAAACACCAAAAACTAAATTCCACCTTATCTTATAGAAGCTAGAAGACACAATTCTCTGGCATAGTGTTTGGAATACCAATGTCATATGATCTAAAATCTTTTTTTATTCCACAAAAGCCAGTCACCGT
This sequence comes from Mamestra configurata, assembly GCA_002192655.3. Classification (NCBI taxonomy): domain Eukaryota; kingdom Metazoa; phylum Arthropoda; class Insecta; order Lepidoptera; family Noctuidae; genus Mamestra; species Mamestra configurata. The sequence continues at coordinate 502,625 of NDFZ01005458.1, forward strand.
AATAAAGGAAACGTCCAAGGTATTCCACGTAATAGGAGAAATATTTTAATGAGGATTTTTAAAAATAATGAATGCTAATGTGTGAACGGTCGCGTGTTTTCACGTGAACTGCTGACGAATGCTCGTGTTCGATATAAAGTAGCAAACGGAAGTATTGTTAAAATTCTTTTGATAAGAATGTTGATTGCGACTTTTGTGGTGGAGGAATTACGCGTAAATGAGATTACGAATTCATTTGAGTATGTCGAAATACGGGTAGGTTCTTTATGGTAAGGCAAGGGTTTTACCAGGCAGAGGACACAGATCCATTAGCTGATAATTACAATGAAGATTTCAACTATGATATTTCTAGAAAACTCTAGAGAATGGTCTCTGATTTTTGTATGCTAACAACAACAAAGGCAGTATAATAAAGAACAATTCGGGTATTTGGTGAGATCAATGAATGGAGAAGAACTTAAAGGTTCAGTAAGAAAAGTGAGCAGACCCTTTGCTTAAAGGTTAACAATGATGGCATCACCAAGAATGGTGTCAAAAGCTATGATTTTTTTTAAAGTTCATGTCATGTACACTAATCCTATAAATAGGTTTCAAATAATGATCTCCTATGCGCGCTGAAGCTATAGTTCAAAGAATAGATACGTCTTATCAGAACTTTTCCGTTTCTTTAACCTCGCTCCCGCTATCGCCTATCAATATAAATACACCTTCACTCTCGCCACATCTGAGTGGTCAGTGAATCACACCACGACATACAATCTTAATCAGCCCCATTATGTGGGACTAAACACTAATTGGACAAAATGTCCTTTTATGGGCCTCATCAAAATAATAACCAGATCGAATCGACCGCTGAATTGATTCTAGGGAGATGAAATGAGTAATACTTTATCGTGATTCATCTGGGATTTTTTCCTGTGTGATCTTTTAGGTACGTGCATTTGGGTAGCTATTTGTATGCTCCTGTCAAAATATTAAGTTTATATCTGTTTGTCAGGTACTTTGATAAAAATAGGCGGTAATAGGTAGGGTTGTTGGTAGGTAGATAATGCCTAAGGCTTAGTTGTAGCTTTGTGCATGTATTAGATAAACAAATAAATGTATATGTTTTTAAGGTTGGTAAATCATCAAATGACTTCTTCCGCTCTGGGTGGAGCAGAAGGGGGTGTCAGACTCTTACTGACTAAAACCCACCCGTGTTCCTTCTAAAGCCCTTTGCGTTCCAGGGCCGCGGTGACTCTTTCGAACAAATTCCGCAACCCACCTCTCTCTTTAATTGTTTTTTACTAGAGTTCTCTGCTTTTTTTCATAATTATTATTGAATTTATTAATCTATTATGTATTTATTGTATATATAAATGGTACACCTAAGACTACCTACAGTACTGTCTTTTCGTTTCTCTCTAAAATCCATCCAAAGGTTGTCTTGAAAAGATCGATTTTAGCGAAAAGGCCGCCATTGTGATACACCCTATGTAATGTTTTCCTCGTCTTTTTTTTGTTACTTATATGGTGTACAAAATAAAGAGTATTCTATTCTATTTTCTAAATGTCCTTCTTCAGAGCTTAGGCAAAATCTATGTTAAATTGTATTATACATATTATTATGTGATTCACGTCTAAGCCGAAAACATAACAAATAAAAAGACAGTTATATTTTTTTTTTCGAATTTTTTTATTATTCTTGTATGGATTTTTCTGACGCATGTCCAAAAGAGTAGATCTGGGGTCCAATTCTACCATTTTTTTATGCAACGTTCGCATTCGCATGTCAGACGCAATCTAAATTGAGGTTTTTTGACAATTTGCGATTGACATGCGAATGCAAACGTTGTTTTAAAATAATATAATTGGCAACCAGCAGGATAGTATTACATGAATTTCATTTTCGCCATAAACCTCAGATGTCATCACATTTTAAAGTTTTAATTTCGCAATTTGATTACTTTTGTGTCTCTTGATTACAATCAAAAGTGATGACATCTACCCATTTTATTTTTCATAATCCATCCTACCAACGCTTTGACAATAATTACAACCCGTTATTCCTGTGAATAAACGACAATGAAAGTAATATTTAGGGTCATAAAAACGCAGGATTTTATACTTCCAAATTACGACAATTACACCCGGATGTCGCGACCAGATAAACAGATATTGGACCCTAAAAATGCAGCTTATGATGTCATTGGCATTTACGATGTGCTCACAACTTCAAATTAGGATATCCTGTACTAATGGACATGGTAACGCATCCGTGATGAGTAGGAGATAAGTGATAGTGCATCTCAATAATGAATAAAATTATTGTAGTGTGAAGTTGGCGTGTGGCGTGGCGTTTTACAGTGTATTGAATAGCTAAACAGTTTCTGTTTTACTCATTGATATACTATGAAATAAATACCTAGCTAATGATGAATGTATATGTTACCGGAAAATTGCAAATGCCGTAAGATTGTAAAATACCGCGTGAAATTGTAAACTATTTTTTCTTAATATTACACGGATATATTGGAAACTGTTGAATTTGGATGGGAATTATTGTATACAAAACCATTTTTTCATATTATATCGAGAAATTATAGTCTTATGAAGATTTATTACAATCTTATATTGGTTATAATGGTACTCGTAAACTAGGTTTCATTTTGAGGCTATTGTTGTTGTATGAATTCGTACTTATTTCAAACTACATAATTTATAAATCAGGAGATAAACTGGCTTGAGCAATAAAGATCTGCTGCTTATATTAGAAAATGTCTTTCCTTTACATCAATATTTATTTCATAGCGAATTGCGTAAAATATTGGCAGGTCAACAAGGATTTTCCAGAAATAGATATCAATCATCCATTTTAATGCTAAGTGTTTTTTCGCAGTAAATTGAAACGAAGATTACCAATAACAGTTATTTTTAAACTTATCTCCAGCCAGATATTTTACCTTGAAAGCGACCCATATTCTCATAGAATCAATAAAACGAGGAAAAAACACGCCGAGGTCACAGGACCACATCAATTATCGTAACAAATCATGTACAAAACAATACACGCTCTTTCTTCGTGTAGATATTAAAGCTGCTTATTCACCAGGCGATTAATTGTTGGGCAACAAGTTGCCTGCAACTATAAGCTTTTATTTGCAAATTATAATATTTATTATTTTGCTTATTAGCTTTTGTAACAAGTCCATGAATACAGTTCCGCTAAAGATTCAGATTTCATAGTTCTGTTTATAACTTTTAATCCTTGCTAATACGTCATTATCTGTCGACCATTATCACAACTGTGTTGGCGGCGGCAACGTCTACCTAGACCTGCTTTCTTGAATTACCTTTAAAACTTTAGTCCCTACTTATGAGGTCAATTAAGGAGACCTTCAACCTTTTTCATACTTCTGCTAGAGACAGACCTCTCCTAAACTGCACTAGAATATTCGGACCTTTCCCGCATTCAATCTGTCCCAGCTTTTTTTTTGAATAACTTCTTCCGCTCTGGGTGGAGTGGAAGGACGTGTCAGAGACTCTTACTGACGATTAAAACATATCCGTGTTCCTTCTAAAGGTCTTTGCGTTTCAGGGCTGCGGTGACTCTTTCGATCAAATTCTGCAACCCTGGCAGGGTAGCGTGCCCCGTCTCCTATGCTTACATCCCTATGAGGCGCGCTTGAAACACAACGCGCCATCGACCCAGGTCTGGTTGTGATTGGACAGCGAGCCACCCAACGCTCGCCGTCCGCAGGCCCGCGCCTACGGTGTCCGGGGATCGCCCTGCGACTCCCGACGCCCGGGGCGTCTTCTTCTTCTTCTTGCGGTGGTTGGGGCATAGGCACGTTTTCTTTATCGCACGGTCCACCTCCTCCTTCGCTAGCATTACTGTTTCGCAAAAGGAGGTGACCGCTTCCCAAGACTCCTCGCTCCGGACTTTGGATAAAACCAAATACAAGAGGTCACCACCGCCGATCGCCTCGACGAGGATACGGCGGTGCTCCGCCCAAGCAGGCAGACCTCCACCGTATGCTCCACCGTGTCCTCCGGGCGATCCTTACAGTGCTGGCACCCGGGCGTGCTCTCCCGCTGAATCCGAAACAGGTATCTCCCGAAACAGTCGTCTCCGGTGAGTACCTGCGTCAGGCGGAAGGTGAGGACGCTGTAGCGCCTCTCCAGCCACTCCCCAAAGTGGGGCCTTATCGCCGCAAATAAAGCGTGCCCAGCGCTGGGTCGCGGTAGTCGCCGTCTCCATACCACCATGGTTTCCTGCCGGAGCTCTGTCTGTGTCTGTCTGTGCAATTTGCCGTGGCAGCAGAGTTTCGCCCCGGCGAAGCGTAAACATGCGCGAGGGCTCTCGCCTCCAGACCCCATAAGTCTGTCTGTCCCAGCTACCTTTTAACGTCGTCTATCCAGCCAACTAGAAGACCATACTACGTTTTCCGATATGTGGTCTCTTCTCTTAGTTAGAGTCGTCTGATTCACCAGCAAACCTTGCGCACTGCCACTTCAGTCTTTACTAAACTTGCAAGTTCAAAAATGTATGACATTTTTTTTCCTTGCAACTTTTTGCTGCCCGACTATCGCCCACTGAACAATAGCTTTACTTCCAATCATTGATAAGGGAACAAGCAAAGTTTACGGTTGATGTATTCTGTTTTACGATCTCCTTTGTTTTTGTTATACGCATGAAGTGAGGACAATCAAAGATGTTAGGAAACAATTGATATTCTATATGATGAAACAGAAAATTCGTGATAAATGTTGTTTGTTTTTGCTTCTTCTTTGTGATTGTAGAGGCTGAAAGTACTCCACTCCTTTGCCACCTGGATTTGTTTCTCATTGCACAATGAAGGAGATCGATCAGTGTTCTAGTGGCTTGACTTGAAATGACAAATATATGTACCATAGAATGAAAAATGTCAGAATTCTTTTTTGTCACTTTTTTTAAATTATCGAAAAGGCGTCTCTTGAAACCATTATTTTGTCTGCACCGAGCAGAAAATAAAAATGGTTTAAACTATCGCAACTACAGGCTAGCCATACGGCACTATTTGTATTGAAAATGGTTGAAATGCGTTGCGCTTGCGCCGTCCGCGGCTTTAATGTACAATTACCTAAATCAGACATATCGGTAGTTAAATTCAGTACTTCGGTTCGTTTTGTGTACTAGCTGTGTCAATGTCTAAGTAACGGTCGGTGCACTATTAATAGTCAGTCTGCCTAACTACTCAGCTTATTAACAAAATTCCTAATCTTTGCACCGCAGATGCCAAGAGGGAACAACGTCTTTCTTTACGAGAAAATTTTAACTATCATAACGTTAAGTAAGGTAATAAAGACTTGCGTAAAATAATGCTCAGTTGTACCTGCACATCCACTTTAATATTCTCTTAAAAAGAGCCATACTAAAATACACCTAATAAAATAAGCGCGATAATACAAATGAGTCCGTCTCCTTATAAAGAAGAAAACTTAGCGTCTCAAGACGGCTTAAAGCAAACTCGACTCTAGCCAACGAAAAATACAGTCCAGATTATGATGGCCGTTAGTTGGCTCAGCGAAATTTGCATATCATAAATGTAATATTTAGCTCCCAACTTGCTAATTAGAAGTCGTCTTTTGGTACCGTCGGCAGAAATAGACGTGTTAAAAAGTTTTTCTTTTTTTGGAACACTTAAGCCTATTTTTGCGGTCAGTGTGAGACAGGCTTATAGTGGACGTTTTTCATGAGAATTATTTTTGTGCTCATGTCATTAGATTTTTTTTTAGAATTATCTAAGCTAGCCTTCCTTAAAAGTATTCTTCATAGCATTATGCTGAATATTTTGTTAGTATCAAGAAACCTTGTATGCATTATTATATTTATCACACGGAATAAACTTTACGTTGGTACCAAGTACCAAGGTACCAACCTCTACTGGATGCACGACACTCCGCAGGACCTGTCGGAGCGGCAACGCTAGTGGAGGCGTTATTATGTCCAGCAGTGGACATCTTTCCGCTGTAATAAAGATGATGAACTAACTATCCACAGAACCGATAAAGGGCTAGCCTACCACCCACCCAAAACGTCATCCAACAATCTATTACCAATTCGGTTTTTAAAATATTTTTAAATATTTTAACCATTTTTTTCAAGCAAAACATATTAATTAATTAATTTATTTATTTATTTAAACTTTATGTACAATAGTGGTACATGGGCGGACTTCATGCATCAAGGCATTTTCTACCAGTCAACCTTTGGGTTATAAAGACTATACTGTGGTAGGTGTACAATGAATAAAATTAAGATACAAAATTGAATTTTAATGAAAACACTCCAATTTCTGTTTTAAATCTTGGTTTTATTACACGACACAATTTTCACCTTTTTAGTTACCGGTCACATTTTACCTTGACAGCTGTCAAGAACATACTAATTTCGCGGGACTAATGTTGCCAGTAAGTAACACATATCATCACTCATATTTCGATCAAAACACCCAAAAAATAAAAAAAAAGTTTCTAAACATTTCCTTCCAGCTAGCGTTTTTGCAAACGTCACTTTATCAAGGTAAGGAAGCCTCCACCAGTTCGTGTCCCGGTTTTAATTAGTAGCAAGTTGTTATTATTGTTACGGCAAATTTACCCATAAAAATTACTCAGCTCCTTATCACCTTGAAGTCTGGAACGAATTTTAACTGTAGTGTAGTAACTATATCATTTTGTAAGTGAGGTGACTTACCTATGATCTAGACTGGGCCCTGAGTTTAGGTTGCAAATTTACTGGTTCAGTGGAGATAAATATCTATGGGTATCGTCATGACGATACCGGATGGTCAGCAGCTTAAACTACTAACAATGTACAAATTGACAGTAATCACAAATCTTTTCGTTTAATGAAAACACATTGAAACAAAACCATTCGTTTATTGTTTTCAGATGCTGTATTGGAAAACTATTAGTAATCTAGTGTTCTTGATTTTGTCCATAGCGAAACAACAGGTTTGTTGTGAAATACAATGCTTTATTTTATCCTTGATCATGTACTTACAAAATAATTTATTTTGTACTGTTGATCGAAATGTAAACGCCTACGCTTAGCTTCATAGCACACACACGCACTTATTCTACAACTTATGGGCCCATTAAACTTCATAGCAGTACCTAATAAAATCCCAAACATTAGTGAACAAGTTTAGTGTGATATAAAAGAAAATGCACCAACTTCTATTAACCCTACGGATTTTCATTTCAGTAAGTACCTGCTCAGAAGAAAATATATTCTGTACTAAACTAAGTATGCATGTAAACAGGTTTAATTCTGTCATATTTACATAGAAGGCTAGTGTAAACGAAGCTCAGTGTTAATTATGTAAAAGTCCTCTGAATTTAATGTGGAGAATTTACAAACTTACGTTTTAAACGCCGTTTTTGTTAGGAAGTTGTTTTCTCTCTTTTATTATTATTATTACCTAATGAAAGTGATAGAATATTAACAAACAGGTACCTGCCAACCTATATTCAACGGAAACTGAAGTGGTATTGAAAATTATGATTCAGTAAAAACACGTTCTGAGCTTAACTTGCTGGACAGGCCTCATCGATACATCGTTGCAATTGCTCATCTAGTGTTTCCCGCATCCATCATGATCCTAGCTTTATTTAAACCTTTACCAACGCGTGATTGGAATACGCGCGACGCGAAACCTACTGTCGTACAAGAAACGCGGAATTTTTTAATGTTCGCTCTTGAAGCCGAACGTATGGCAAATTCGCTGCGGTCCGTCGGGCCAATAAGGGACCTCATTTTCTTTTTAAACGTGGCCTCAAGTGTGTAAACGTACCCACAGTACAGAATAAATTCCTACTGAGGATTTTTCCTGTATCGTGGGTACCTTTACAAACACACAAAATCACATACACACGAACTGCCAGACCCGGAACAACTATCAGTGGCCATACAGATTATCTGTTCCGTGCAGGAATCGAACCCGCGACACGCAGCGCAGCAGCCAGTCGCTTAACTACTGCGCCAACCGTGTCGTCAGTAGAATTGAATCGTTAGAAAAACACGCAATCCGCCCTGCCGGCCTACTATGACGTGCTAATGCCATCTAATTCCGATGATGTAAAAGGGATGCTATTCGCTATATATAGCTCCGTCTCTCTCTTAGAGCGGAATCATGATCGTTTTAAGACTTCATAATAGGGCTCCTGTTTACGTACTGTCCCTTGCCTGTTGTTGCCGTGCAACGGTCGTATATTCACGGGTTTACGTCGACCCTTCGCTTCACTGTCCTTTCGTGGGATATCCTTCAAATATCATAACTATAACACTTACCTACCAACAGACACCTAAAACTATAATCTTACAGTGACATTAACAATTCTCGTCTAAAAACCTCAAGGGGTTAAACCGTCGCGTCTTGGTCTAATCCTTATGTGGGGACCAAACTATTAATTAATCAAAAGTATGTCCGGGTCCCGTCACGTTCCAATGAGGTCGAAAGTTTTGGACCCTTTGAGGTCTACCCTAATGTTGTTTACATTGTCGTTAATTAAATGGGGCCCGGATGTGTAATTACCTCTTTAGAGGAGCTGACAAACAAAGATTCCATGAAAGATACGAGTTGTTCTTAAGAGTTTTAGTGCTTGAATAAGAAGAATATTTTATTTGCATTTAAAACATGGTACATTTAAGGTCTTATTTTTATTGCAAGGAGTGATACATCTGTTCGAAAGAGTAGGTTGACTCGCTAGTCAACCTACTCTTTCGAACAGACTTCTAACTCGCTAGTTAGAAGTCTAAAAAAAACCGGCTAAGTGCGAGTCAAACTCAAGAAGGGTTTCGTACCATAAACTGAAAAAAAAAATCTTGTATAAAAATATATTAAATAAAAAAAATAAAGGGGCCCCCTTTATTTTTTTTATTTAATATATTTTTATTATTTTATAGCGGCAATTGAAAGAAACTCTGTTAGAATTTCAACTGTCTACCTATCACGGTTCTTGAGAAACAGCCCGCTGACAGACAGACGGGCGGATTGATGAACGGACAGACAGCGGAGGCTCAGAAATAGGATTTCCTTCGGGTAAGGAACCCTAAAAACAATCGTTCGAAATCAAACCAGAAACCCAATGGAGGAGTATGAACATCCCAAACAATCATTTTAGGTTTTTCCCCTATTTCTTTTTTGGCACAATTGATGTTGCAGTACCTAATTGTCTAGGTTTGAAAATATAAGAAATTAATAAAAACGCCATCTGTCAAAAGCTTATAATACTTCGATGAATGTTAATGACATATACTGCCATCTGTTGAAATATAGTGTAACAGATCAAACCAAACAGTTGCCCTGCTGACTTCCAAGCAGTTTTGGTAAAGAAGTTCCTAGTTTCCATAAAAGATGGCGCAGTTTTCAAGTCACTTGTTTTAAATATTATAAGATCGTCTATAAACACAAGACCTACGTCATATTCAATTTGAATAAGTTTAGAAATTACTCTTCAAACTTGTCACCCAAGTCTATTATAACAGTGTTTAGAAAATGCCGTTTTATGTTTTAGGAAATGCCGATTTTAGGGTTCTGTACCCTAAGGCCAACGGGACCCCCGTTGGCCTTAGGGTTTATTATATTATTACTAAGCCTCCGCTGTCCGTCCGTCTGTCTGTCAGTAGCCAGTATACTATAGTAGTCTTTGGTCAGTAGGCTGTATGAACTATGGTAGACAGTTGAAATTTTCATAGTGTGTATTTCAGAGGCCGCTACTTATACTTAACAACAAATAATAAAAATAAATTAAAAAAAACGTACTTACATAGTTTAAGTCTCGTACGATGGCTCGGAACCCTTCATGCGCAAGTCCGACTTGAACTTGGCAGGTTTTTTATACGACTCGCGACTGCGCGACGCAAAGGAGGGTATTGTGGGTAACATTGTGTCAGCGTATGTATGTATGTTTGGTCTATTTTATGTTTTATGAAGTTAGCTGAATTGCGGAAAATGCGGAAACAAGATAGGGTACACCCTTAATTATTATTCCTACACTTATCTTAAGGCTTTACAATACAAATCACACAAAAAAATATGCTAGAGGTTCATCGTTGATTCACAATCACAATTCACCGTTGCATAACTTTTATTGAAACAAGAAGTAAATGACCCGCTAGTTGTGTTTTATTTCATGACATTATTTGTGATCATATAAAAATCGTACATTTTTTTTTATTTATAAATTATTGTTATTATTGATTGAATTAACTACGAATGCATTTTTAATTTTGCGCCATCTAGTATCATATTTAAAGACTAATTGAGACATACAAGTAACGCCATCTTTCCAAACATGCGCGTTCCAAAACGAATCGTACAGTGCTCGACTCAGAACATTGTTGGTTCTTTTCGAGGCGCGTGTTATAGAAATAATAATACACAGAATTTTTATAGATGTCACTGTCTCAAACTTTTAGTTTATTATCACTAATGCAGTAATATTTGTTTATGGATAAGCAGTACTCGTACTTAGTGTAACAGTTACATGCACCTTACAAAATATATTTTCTTTGATATTGTTCATCAAGTTTTATCTACAATTCTGGACGTTGTTTTACTGCAAAAGTGCATGGTCCTTATCGTGCAAAAGCTCCATTTCCTAGGTACCTGAGCTTACACGTAGACATGACATAATTATATAAGTATGTACATATGTATCATGTCAACGGTGTAGGTAGATAAATTATACAATTTTTAAAAATGACATACAGTAGCTTTAAATTAATTAGTTAAAATAATTGTGCTCGTGTTTCAATGAATCGGCTAAGTTTTTTTGAATCGTTCAAAATTAATTTGCTTTCACACAATCAAACGACCTAGGTACCTTCCATGCTTTGGTACCTACGTTTTTTGAATCGATCGCTATTACTTTTATAGCATCATAAATATTTGAGACAGTAACTAATTGGTTTTTATTTTATACTTTACTTTTATTCCATAAATACTTAACTAACTATATAAGGTGCATTCGGGTAATTACGAAAGGATTTTTGATGAGTTGACAGAGGTTTGCATTTTCATTAAACAGTCAGAATTGGTAGAGTCAATGCTACCAACTTAGGTTACGTCGGTTACTTGAATATATAGCCTATAGGTATGTTTTAAAGATTTTTGTAAGTATCCTCGTTATTTGTAAATAAAAGTGTTTCAAAACCTGGTTATTTTTTCTTTGTTGAAGTGCAATTCCGAAGTATGTTCGGGTAATTCTGAATGATATTTAAAAGTGGGTTTTATTTAGTTCTGGCACAAGGTACGTATTCCTTTTTCGTACAGATTTACCCTCGCAAAATAATATTCCTCGATATGGGCCTCTGAGTAGCCTGAACACATTTTGTGGTATTTATATTTCGGAATTACCCGACAAGTAGGACCACGGTACTCAAACTTTTAGTAGTAAGGTAAATCATTTAAAAAATAAAAGTTAAAACAACAATTATGAAATTATAAAAGTTTTATTCAAAATGTAATAATTATATTATTTCAAAATAAAAGATGATCATAACATAATTAGATTCAAGGATAGTAACTATCCGTTTAGGTAGTTAACTAAAGGTAAACAATCTTGATGTAACTTTTAATTTTGTCATAAAGAGTTGTTGAGGGTATCCCGTATTTTTGCGCTGCAGCGTACATTGACAACCCATCGTTTTTAACTTCTCGAACTGCATTGGTTATGTCTTCTTGTGTGTACTTGGGTATTTTCTTTTTTACGTATTTATTAGGCATGTTTCTGAAACAATTAAAAAAAAGTATGATCTATAAGAATACCTTACGCGAATTTATGTGTTTGTTTTTACATTCGGGTGTTTTAGCGCTTTGTGTACACTGTACTATGTTGTATTGTCTCTGTGTATTTATTTACTTACAAATCACATCAAACATATGCTTCGATTTTACAAGTAGCGTAATTTGAAATAGGTTAGTGTACATTACATATGAAAAAAATACCCGTTTGAATAAATGAGAACTTAAACATTGAGAACCACTGACTATTCCTATAGAAAATCAACATCGGGGAATTCCGATTTATTCTTGACTCGGATTTACCCGATTCGGTTAATTCCGAGAAAAACAAAAATTCTTGAACTAGAGTGTTCTGAATCTACCCAGTAGTGCACTAAAACGAAAATCTATCAGATTTAAAAACAATCAGTTTAATAACTTACCAGATTTCGTAATTATGGATCTTCGGGTAATTCTGGAAACCTAGAAAACGCGGGAAATAGCACTTGTTTAAAGAAATGTCACTTTATACACACACACTCGTTCGTAGCACCGCGTGTCAACTGAAGCGGGGGAGCAGATTAAGTTGGCGTCTAGGTGAATGTTGCCAGATCAAAAAATATTGCCGCGTTTAGTAGTAATTATAAATTATCAGAATATCCCGATTCACGGAATTAGCCGAATGCACCTTACTCTAGAAATAAAAATAAAAACTCCTAACTAAATTAACCCTAAAATATTGCGTCAAAAAAATCATTCAGTCTTTTGGGTACACTTACAGTCGAAAGCGATGCTGTCGACTGGAAGTGTACCCAAAAGACTGGCGGCATTGCTACGTTGTATGGCAATGCTTATTCTTTGACCAAGGTAAAAGCCAGCCCTTGGGTCACGTGAAGTGTCAACTAAGCGCCTTGAGAGATCTTTAAACAAGTTATGTGTACTCGGACCCCAAGACCCGAGAGTTTCAACCCCAAACGGCTCGAAAATATAACTACCAACAAGTTTATTATATTTCCGCCGCTTGAGGTTCTCTGAAGCCGCAGCGGCAGCGCCAGCACAGCACGAAGAGCTAGGAAGATGTGATGGCGCAAGAGTATCGACACAAGTAGCATCCCAATCTAATGGCCTACCCATCTTCCATGGAAATAACGACATGCCGTCTGGTCTCTTGCTATCGTCGCGTGGCAGGCCATTGGGTTCGAACACAGCCGGAACGCCGACGGTGACAAGAGCTCGTCGGATGATGTCGTTAAGATTCGCGTGCCGCGCTATGCGACCCGCGCTACGGTTGCATGACAGGCCGTGGTGTCCGAGGCTGTTGACAACTTCGCCACAGTGGCAGCGATGAGGAGAACAACAAGGAGCGCCAAGACGCAGGCAGGCAGCGAGGCGGAAAGTACTAGTAAAGAAAAGTATTTATGTACTTATTTATTCAATGAAAATCATGCAATACACAGGAACAAATCAAACGTAATGCCTTAGACATTCTCTACCAGCCAATCAAGGGTGGTCGTTTGGTAGAGAGATATGGCAAAGCAGGTGCATAAAAATTAGAAAATATCCATACTAAAATGATAAAGCTGAAGAGTCTGTTTGTCTGTTTGTTTGAACGCGCTGATCTCTGGAACTACCAGTCGGATTTCGAAAATTCTTTGTATATGACAGCCACATTCATGAGGCTTCAATAGGCTATACGGGAACGGGAAAAACAGATACGAAAATGAAATAAAATTAGTCAAAAACTAGGTACCTATATATTCTTTAAATAAACGTAACACAATATATCAAAGCTCGACATAACAAAAGTTCATAACACAGCACCAACTTCATTGATCCCATAGCTCCGTGACGGATCGACTTTCACCGTGAAGATATTTTGTTTGCAGACGACTAAACGATTGTCCGTAATGGGTATAATATAGCGCCCCTACCCCTTTTGGGGGTCGGCAGTTAACGCCTCGCCAAAACGTCAGTGGCGATTCGTTATGGAGTACAGAGGCGGATTGGAGTTTTGTCTATCTATCTTTTAGGGGCAAACGAATTAAGGATACATTCTGATCTAATTTTTGTTGTAAACTGCAATTATGAGAATTTATATTGCATTTATTTTTCTGGAACGGGAGAAAAATAGAGGAACTTACATGTTATATTGCTATGGCCTACTTCATACCTAAATTTACAGTTTTTTAGGGTTCTGAACATCCGTTAGAAACGGAGCCCTTATAGGATCACTCGGGTGTCTGTCTGTCTCTCTGTCACAGCTCATTTTCATCGAATTTACTGGACCGATACTGTTAAAATTTGGTACACATATGAACATCTGTGACCAAAACACGGATGCGTTACGAAAATAAATAAATTTTGAGTCTAACTGTATCGACATATCAAATAAAAGGGCTTTTTGTGAGGGTTTTATTATTTTTTTTCGTAATTTTATAATAACAAGTTTTGATGTAATTCAAGAGATTTGACGAAAAATTACCATTTTCCGGTTATTCCCGAAAGTACTGAGCCTAAAATAAAAAAGGTAGATTATAGTTCTTTACCGATATATTACAGGAAATCCTTTATGAAGTCTATAGTGTTAAAATAACATGTATCAAAACTGAAATTCGTTCGGAACTCTTTGCACGCGAGTCCGACTCGCACTTTGCCAGTTTTTGTCTTTTTTAAGCACATTCTCTCATTTGAACCTTTTCGGATAATTACTTAATTAAGCTCCCTTTATAAATACTACGACTAGTGAAACGTCACTGTCAGGGTCTGTGAAGCATCGTGTTCATGACATTAACTGGATCTTCAATGATCTGAAATCACAGATGGTTAATAACAATATCTACTTGTTTGTTTAATATGAAAATGTTTTTTTTTTCCTGCAGCAGATATTGTCCTATAGTTAGACAAACCAGTCAGATTGGTAATAGCTTTCATCTGTAATGAGTGTTACCAAAAATGACTATGAGAAAATCGTTTAAAAACAAATCTGCATGCCTACCTACCTGAGTCCATACCTGTACCTTGTCGCGTACTGTCTACAGCCCTTTGTAATCTTATTACATTAGTTAAAGGGTAAAAGCCGATATATAGCCAGCATCAATACCACTTACATTGGCATGCAGCCACCATAGAGGGTGATCTCTTTGAGCTAGCATGCTTTTGTCAACCCCATTGTAACACGTAGTAGGTATTAAACGCGAACTAATTTGGAATTCTGTTTCCTCTGTTTGGAATTAAAGTGTGATTATTCAAGTTTGAAACAGTTTTGAGGCACTTTGAATGTGACAAGCTTTTACGATATCTTCATGTCTTGACTCTACTTCAGCTTTCACGTCTTGACTCTGCTTCAGTTTTCACGTCTTGACTCTGCTTCAGCTTTCACGTCTTGACTCTGCTTCAGCTTTCTCGTCTTGACTCTGCTTCTGCTTTCACGTCTTGACTCTGGTTCATCTTTCACGTTTTGACTCTGCTTCAGCTATCACGTCTCGAATCTGCTTCAGCTATCACGTCTCGAATCTGCTTCAGCTATCACGTCTCGAATCTGCTTCAGCTATCACGTCTCGAATCTGCTTCAGCTATCACGTCTCGAATCTGCTTCAGCTATCACGTCTCGAATCTGCTTCAGCTATCACGTCTCGAATCTGCTTCAGCTATCACGTCTCGAATCTGCTTCAGCTATCACGTCTCGAATCTGCTTCAGCTATCACGTCTCGAATCTGCTTCAGCTATCACGTCTCGAATCTGCTTCAGCTATCACGTCTCGAATCTGCTTCAGCTATCACGTCTCGAATCTGCTTCAGCTATCACGTCTCGAATCTGCTTCAGCTATCACGTCTCGAATCTGCTTCAGCTATCACGTCTCGAATCTGCTTCAGCTATCACGTCTCGAATCTGCTTCAGCTATCACGTCTCGAATCTGCTTCAGCTATCACGTCTCGAATCTGCTTCAGCTATCACGTCTCGAATCTGCTTCAGCTATCACGTCTCGAATCTGCTTCAGCTATCACGTCTCGAATCTGCTTCAGCTATCACGTCTCGAATCTGCTTCAGCTATCACGTCTCGAATCTGCTTCAGCTATCACGTCTCGAATCTGCTTCAGCTATCACGTCTCGAATCTGCTTCAGCTATCACGTCTCGAATCTGCTTCAGCTATCACGTCTCGAATCTGCTTCAGCTATCACGTCTCGAATCTGCTTCAGCTATCACGTCTCGAATCTGCTTCAGCTATCACGTCTCGAATCTGCTTCAGCTATCACGTCTCGAATCTGCTTCAGCTATCACGTCTCGAATCTGCTTCAGCTATCACGTCTCGAATCTGCTTCAGCTATCACGTCTCGAATCTGCTTCAGCTATCACGTCTCGAATCTGCTTCAGCTATCACGTCTCGAATCTGCTTCAGCTATCACGTCTCGAATCTGCTTCAGCTATCACGTCTCGAATCTGCTTCAGCTATCACGTCTCGAATCTGCTTCAGCTATCACGTCTCGAATCTGCTTCAGCTATCACGTCTCGAATCTGCTTCAGCTATCACGTCTCGAATCTGCTTCAGCTATCACGTCTCGAATCTGCTTCAGCTATCACGTCTCGAATCTGCTTCAGCTATCACGTCTCGAATCTGCTTCAGCTATCACGTCTCGAATCTGCTTCAGCTATCACGTCTCGAATCTGCTTCAGCTATCACGTCTCGAATCTGCTTCAGCTATCACGTCTCGAATCTGCTTCAGCTATCACGTCTCGAATCTGCTTCAGCTATCACGTCTCGAATCTGCTTCAGCTTTCACGTCTTGGCCCTGCTTCAGCTACCACGTCTTGAATCTGCTTCAGCTATCACGTTTTGACTCTGCTTCAGCTATCACGTCTCGAATCTGCTTCAGCTTTCACGTCTTGACTCTGCTTCTGCTTTCACGTCTTGACTCTGGTTCATCTTTCACGTTTTGACTCTGCTTCAGCTTTCACGTCTTGACTCTGCTTCAGCTTTCACGTCTTGGCCCTGCTTCAGCTACCACGTCTTGAATCTGCTTCAGCTATCACGTTTTGACTCTGCTTCAGCTATCACGTCTCGAATCTGCCTACGAAGTCGAGTTTTGTGGTTAATAAGATAGAAATCGGGTATTTATTTTATGATAGAATAGTTTCTTCTCGCTCCTTTCACTCCCGTATCATATCCCCCAGGAAACGCGCATCTGTCTGGATAAGAAGTGGTGTGTGTCATTCATAGACGGTGTATTATATTATCAGTAAACACATGTTTGAATTCTGTATCAGCACCTATCAGTAGAATACTAGAAAAACAAACAAATTTACAAACAAACAATTCCACCTCTTTTCAATATTACTTTACATATATACCTTAAATTATATCATTAGCGTAGCTACTTATTAAAAATCACAATCTGTAAAAATACGCTTTCATAAAAGCAGACAAAATGGCTCCATCTAAATAAAGCATTCCTCTAATCCCGTTGAATTAAAACGTCATAATAAACGTTCCGACAAAAAAATCCGAGAAAGCCTGCAGCTAATCACGCGCCCATCAAACAAAAACATCTCACTCCCTTATTTACAATAGGAAAACAATCACAGTGAAATATTATTTTCGGAAGGGCGAAGTAGTTTTTACAGTGATTCCTCTCAATAGATAACACTAATATTTCACGAGAACGGACCGCGTAAATGAATGACAGTAACGATTGATGGGGCTACGCTTGTTATTTGAAAAAGCGAAGGGCCATTTCCACCATTCCTCCGAAGATATATATCATTGGAAACGTCAACAGAGTAGAAAATTAAAGTCAATAAGAGTCGGACGCCCCGTAATAAGCTCGCACCGTCAGACTGTTATGAAACGCCTTTATCACGAGAGGGCGCAAAAAAATTGGCCAATTTGTCAACTGCTAAACTCGGATCGCTAAGTGCCGTTTCATCGGTTTCCACCTCCATCCTTTGAAGATTTCTCTTACCTTTATTTTTATTAAAATTCTCTCTGAAGGAATGAAATTGTTTATTTTTAGGACCCTAATCTGTATTCGAAGGAGAGTACCGTCTGCTTTGGGCGTTTTGTTAACATACCTGAAGACAGCGATGTTGGATACACTCCTGTTTCAAACAGTTGAAAAGGACGTTGAAATAGCATGATTAAGTAAAACTTTTGGGCTCTTTTCAATTAAAAGTAAAACATGCTTTACATAGGACGTTTCATTAGAAAATTTTAAGGTTGTGAAACTCACATCTTTGGAACTTTACACGACGAATCTTCCGATTTTAAAGTTTTTGCTTATTTAATGGCCTTTTGAATAACTTGGTATCTACTTAACAAGAAATCACATACCTATGTACGTTAGTCATACATTACTAGCAAAATGAATGAAACAACTTTTTTACTAGTTTCTTTAATATGAACAAAACCGATTTACAGCGTTTAAAAAAATAAAACAACACTAAAATTAAACAGCTTGCAGAGTTCTGCAAGTTGTTATCATTTTTAGTTTACGATGCAAGTGTAATAAAGGACTTGATATTTAAACATGCTACGTGAATGTGCATAAAGTTGCCTAAAACTATTATTTATAGACATCAGATAGCAATATCTCGGTACCACAAACTGGGATTGCAATAAACATGAGAGACGTTTTATGTTTTCCTTCGTTGTTTTTCCACTTTTTATCTGTTATTGCATCCTAGGGCGAAGTTATGGTGTGTCCATGACGGATGTTTATAGAGAAATATCATCGCACGTGCGATAAATGTTACTGTATTCTTTTTAGATACGCTTTTTCTGCTATTAACTTGCCCTTAGGCGCGAAAGCTGCTGCTGTGATCGACGGGAAATAATGAACGATTTTTTTTCTTCTGCCCTATTTTTTGCAAGGGTAAATAATGCACTAGTCAAATAAACTTTTTAATAAAAAACCACTCAATACATTTCCTAACCCCTGTTTAAAAAACACGTGCCCTCTCTACAACTTTTTCATTTTAAAAATGGCAATTTCTGCACCTCTCGTTTCAATTTTCGAAAATGCCTGCACCTAATAAAAGAACATGAGTGGTGGAATTCTCGAGGCCCTTAAGCACCCCGGACCTCAAAAGAAGTATTGATAGGCAAAAATATTTTAACAAAATTAATCTATGGGGAGGATGTTACCGTTGACAGGGGCCATGTTTGGGAACTATAAATACATACAAATGGCCCTTGGTTTTTTTAATAAAGCGGAGGGTTAGCTGAATATTAGTCTAATATCAGGGAGTGCAAACCGATGTTGCCCTCACAGTGTGCAGTCGGTGCATGGAAGTTTTTTATGAAGTTATGGACAAATGGCTGGCAATAGTATGGATACGTCTGTGGTTGATTTTGATTTATTTGTGGGTTTAGCTTTGGTAAGCAAGATGTAAGATATTTTTATCGAGACGTTAAGTTTTATGTTGGTTTCTTCCAATTCAATTTCAGAATCAGCTATCCCAAGACAGCGTTACTAAACTTGGTCAAGTACTAACTTAACACGCTCCATCTATAAACCTAATCAATTTGAAAATTCTCCAAACTGCTTGAAGAAAGCACCACTGTTCATTTATAACTAACTTTTTTCAATCCACAAAGCATAAGTTCTTACGAACAACAGCCATTTATTTGCCTTTTTTTTATTTAATATGGGTTTGCTCTTTACTCTAGTCTAGGTTGTAGAGACAAAGGCGACGATAGAGCGAGCTTACCCAGAAGAAGCCTGTTCCCTCTAATTTTGAAGAGATTGGGGTTGTATGCGTTCGGAAACACAGACGCAGGCAGAGAGTTCCACTCCTTTGCTGTGCGCTCTCATTTATCAAGACCGCACCTACACTAATCCTTACATTTCTAAGAAAACCCGAGAATGCACCCAGCCCCCATAACACGGTTAATATTAAAATATTGCATGGAACCCATGCATTTTTTTACGGAGGCGTATCAAGCCAAAACATTGGCTTTTCCTGCCCATAAGAATCACCCCACAAAAATAATACAAGTATTTGTACTCTCAATTTTTTTATGCCGTGGGGTGAATGCTCATTTAAATACGTCATAATGCGCGTTATGTGTTTTTTTTCTTGTCTCGTAAAATATTATTATATGGCTTTTAAATATTATCTCTTCTAATATTTTCTTTTTTTCTCTTGTCCCATTGTTATTCTCGCTTCGTGGCGGAAAAGCCTTCCGAAATAAACAGTTAATCAACTACGTACTTTATAGATAAAATCAGATTCTAACTAGGTATTTGTTGGCAGAAGAGACGACATTGAAAAATATTGTAACAAAATTCGACCTATTAAAGTCAAGGGGTTAAACTATATTACACAAAACCTGTTTCTCGGTTTTATCACCTTTTTTTTAAGGATGGGTTATCATCAAATGACTTCTTCTACTCTGGGTGGAGCGGAAGGGCGTGTCAGACTCTTACTGACTAAAATCCATCCGTGTTCCTTCTTAAGCCCTTTGCATTCCAGGGCCGCAGTGACTCTTTCGAACAAATTCCGCAACCCTGGCAGGCTCTGGCCGTAGCCCCGTCTCCTATGCTGACATCTGCTTGAGGCGCGCGTGGAACACAACGCGCCATTGACCTGGGCTTGGTGGTGACAGGCCTGCGCTTACGGTGGCCGGGGATCGCCTTGCGACTCCCGACTCCCAGGGCGTCTTTTTCAGCTACGGCGGTTGGGGCGAAGGCATTGTCTCTCCCTCATGCAGCCCACCTCCTCCTTCGCTAGCATTACTGCTTTGCAGAACCGCTTCCCAAGTCTCCTCGCTCCGGAACATGGATTTAACCAGGGCCGGACCTGAAAGGTCACCGTCGCCGATCGCATCGACGAGGACACGGTGGTGCTCCGCCCAAGCAAGGCAGACCTCCACCGTGTCCTGTCTTTATCACCTTACCGATTAAATTATAGCACAGTTCGAAGCTTCAACTAACCGAGGACCTATTAGTGTGGTGGACCACATGTTTATAAGAAGACCATTACAACTTGGCGGAGATACAATTTAAGCGAAGCGTCGCATTAGCGAAGGCGGAAGTGAACATAATCGTACAGACGTCAGCACATAGAGCTACCTGAAACTGTAAAATTTTCTAGGTAAATCAACCTTGAACCTAATGCTTCAGCAATAAAGTTAAAAATCCATTAAAGAAATTTGACAGATTGTTGTAGCTTGATGTACTGGCTTCTGTACATTACAACCAACGAATCAACCTCAGTAGAAGATACCTAAATCGCGAAGCTTATAACTATGTATATCAAACTGGGTCTTGTCGGCTTATTTTCTTTCTTCGTGTTTTCCTAAGTTAGGATATTATAAGGTACTTACTGTTAAAGTTCAATATTTATTAGTATCATTATTTTGTAGTAGCACTTTGTGCTTATCGTGGGACGATAACATAAAATCAAAGTCAGGGTTAACATCCAATGACAATTTATGGAAATTGTTAAGTATCACTATCTATTGACTTTTTATCTAAATGGAGAGCCTAACACACTTCTAAGGTACAACTTTAATAAGTGCGTGTCGGGCCACGCACAGTGTAGGGTTCCGTAGTTGCCCGTCCCGTAAGCCATGATAAAAAAATAGCAAATTTTACTATGACATTATAAAAGTTACAAATACACTTAGATTTAAGTCATTTTGTTTGGGGTTACTACGAAATTTTTACCTAATCAGTTATATTTTATAATATGGTCGACTATTATTATGGTTTTCGCAAACCCTCAATACTTTTAAAAGACCCATCCAACGACAACCCACAACAAAGGATAGACGATAAAATCTTTTTCTCAGGAACGCGTGGAGGAATCAAGCTGAAATTAATATCGAATACTCAAGTTTGCTACCCCTTAGAGCAGTAAAAAAATCAAACTTCTAAGTCAATGCAATCTAAAGATAAGGTCGTTTATATGCTTCGTTTATGGCGCATGTTTTGACGCTCGCATCAAAATTTTAATTTATTAATGGATTGTATATATTTTAATTGATTTGGTTACTTTAATTTTATTTAATATTTTATTTTCAACATTACATATATATTTTGTAAACTAATTTAATTTTTAACAATATTTTTTTGAAATTGTAATGATTTGATTAATTGTGTATTTGCATCTACATAATTTACTGTACTTACATAGGGTGTAAGTTTTTACTAATAAACATGTGGATCACTGTTGTCCGAAATAAATAAATAATAATAAAAAAACCTATAGGGTACTTTCCGTTGACCTAGAGTCATGAAATTTGGCAAAGAGATACTTTTACAGTACAAGAACAAGAAAAAGACAGAAAATTGGGAATTTGTATTTAACGCTTAAAAAAATTATGCAATTACAAACTTATATTTTTGGTTGAAGAATTGACCGAAACGTACATTGATGTATGGGGACATTTTTTCTACAACAAAGTCAAGTTTCAATTCAATTTCAATTCAAATTCTTTATTGCGAACTAAGTGTACAGAATTTTGAAGATGTTAACAATAGGTAAGATCTTAGAACTTAGTTGCCTATTAAGGCATTGCAATTTAAATAGTTTATACATAGAAAATAAAAAAAATAAAGATTATACATGGTCAATACTACAATTTTTACAGTTAACATTCTACTATTTATCATTATTCATGCAACATTCAATTTATATTATATTATACTATTCTTATAATTTATATCACAATATATTATCACAATCATTTGAATATTTTGTCTTTCAATCTTACCTGCTATACTTTTGTCAGAGTAATGAGAGTGCTTTCGTAGTTTATAAACTTCTGTAGGTTATGAATACTCGAAAAAAATCAAGACTCGATCGGAACCCTCGGTGCGCGAGTCTGGCTTGCACTTCGGTTTTTTTTTTGTTTAAATTGATGTAGTACCACCTACCTACCCTACAGTTCCCAAGTGACCAATGCCCAAACTTCTGCATGTTTTGGGACACAGAGGACAGGAGTAGGTGGTCATAGTTTGCTGCATAGCTTCGCATTCTTTTATTTTTACTATTGAAATGCAAGCGTTTGACCACTATCTCACCTGCTGGTAAGCGATGATGTGGTCGAAGATGGAGCACGCTTGCCAACAAGTAACCTATTCACTCTTGACTTAAAGACTCCCAGGTTGTAGCTATCAACAAACACAGACTCTGGCAGGGAAATTCACTTCTTAGCTGTACTCCCAATGAATGTGTTCCCAAAACATTTTGTGCGTGTGGGTGGGAGGTTCACCATATTCCGGTGGCACCCAGATTTCGCCGCGGTACTACCACTTTGCGAGGTTGGAGTTGCATCTTGAAACTTGGGTTCGGAGACGTTTCAGATACTTCAAAATGTACGTAAGGTTGGGTGCCCCTGTATTACCTTTTGTCTAGTAATACCAGTCGCACGGGTTGAACTTCGGAGTTAAGTAGCAACGCTTGTTTGCGTTGAATAGGTGCAGCTGCATCTAGATAGACTGATAGATTGAAAAAGACTAGGCAGATTAATAACGCATTTTCTTTCTCATTCCATAAATGACATGCCGTTCATTTATTTTTTTCTTTCAGTCAATTGTTGATTGTAATTAACGCCGAGTTATGACCACCATTCAACTTTACCATTAGTTGATTGCCCCCTTTATGACGATGACAGGAACATTTTATTACGGAACTAAAAGTAAAAGCAACGAAGAGCGGTGTTTGATCGCCGAATCTTGATGTTATCAATTGTTTTTGTGCTATTTTATGTTATTGTTTTGTTTCGTAGGTTTGATGACTGTTTCATCTTTTTTCCCGCTTTTTATAAATTCAAAACCCTATATTGATTTGACGAGAAGGGTTGCGGCTTTTCTGAAATAATCATGACTACATAAGTGACTAGCACTTTGCCATCGACTTTGTCTGCGCGGATTTAGTACAAACGATGTTCTTCCTTTTTAACCCCTTAATGGTTGTATTTCCAATACGTCATAAAAGAAAGTCTTGAACAAAATTTCTTGCTCCTAGTCCAGCACTACGAGACAATACCAACTCACAAATGTGTGACCATTTCTCTTCGCTTGTGCCTTAATGACATACCTAAGCAACCTTGAACTTGATTATCATCATATCAGCCAAAAGACATAGGCCTCCGCCAAAGAGGAGGGGCATATAAAATTTTATGCCACGCTTTAATTAATTAGTCTTTGTATTAGTGAAATGCATTACCTGAGGTAAACAGTACTTAGTGTAATGCGTTAAAAGACATTACAGAGAATTTCGTTCTTTGAAATAAGATTGCATTCTAATAAAGTTATCAAGGAATGTGTATTTGTGTTTTATAAACTCAGTGTAAAGTGTTTGTAGAGGTAAGTAAGCCTTAAAAGTATATTGTACACAATTAGAATAAAATCTTGTTGTTTGCACCGTGCAATATCTTAATAAATACTTTTATACATCGGAAAAACGCACTATGAGATGATAACAACTCACAGCGCTTCCACATTTCCATAAAATTTTAAAAATTTGCACCATAAATAAAATTCTTCACCGTCATATCACGAAAACATCGTAATACACAAACATTCCACCCCAATGATATTACTACAAAATCTCAGTGTGTTTCCCTCAGTGCAGATAAAAGGGCGCGATCGTATGACACATTATTCATATTGAGGGGCGTCACACTAAAGATATTGTGGAAAGGGCACTAAGATTGCCAACTGCAATACATTGTTCCCCTGCTCCTTGTTTTGACGTGATAGAACGGCTCTAGACATTCGCAAACAACGTTATATTTACACCCTAAGACCCAAAAAGCTACCCAATTATCGTCTTTGTACCGTTACATTAGAGTCTGTTCATAATTTTCAGGACTGAAGGGATGAATTTGCAATTGGTAGCGTAATAAATGTTGCGTATCGATGCGTTTGAAGATAAGTAATGAAGAACTTATAGATTGCGTTTAGAATACGAATGTGTGTAGATAATTTTACAAAATGTGTGGTTAATTTTTATTTATGACTGAAATTTTAAAGTTTTGACGTGATTTAAAAGCGAATTTTTCGATGTATCATGTTTATTTGAACAGTTCAGACTATTTTAAATTTTATTAGACTATCTTCTCAAACTTCGGGAGAATAGTGTCATAAATAATACCTAGTTTCCGCAAAACAAACTCCCTACTTACAAAAACATAATTTTCGATAAGTAGTAGCTAACAAGTCGGCAGCCCACCTGATTGCATCGGCTAGTATGGTCATTAACAAAGTTGGGGGTCCTTCAAGTTCAGTTTTTGTCATACATGGTGTACCTCCGTGGAAAGATCATAGAAGGAAGCCCATTCCATATTTTCCCTCGAATTCTCCTGAATCGTTGATCCAACTTTTAACTGGAACATAGTATCTATTGTTGGCTACGTTATTAGCAGCATCGGTAGCATTAATTACATCACCCAAAGTACAGGTAAAGATAGAAGTAAAGGTACTTAGTTCCTATGCGTTTACCAATTTATTGCAATATAATAATAATATGAATGGAAGTCTCACTTGTGGGTCCAAAACGATGACATGCACCAAATAAACAATCTAATTTATTAACGTCCCCACATATTGACGATGCTCATCTTCCTCACTCATACTCCCACATCTCTTACTTATGCACGACTTTCAAGTGAGGGTCGGTCCCTCAATTGTATTACTTCTATTTGTGTTTTTCCCAAACTTATTGCTATGAGTAAGCCGCTGTGGTGTTTTCATGCCATTACCTGGATGACAGACACCATATGTGTCTACCTATGTCGATAGTATGTCATAAATTTTGTGGCTTGTGCTCTCTGAAATATTGCAATGTTTCGTCCGGTTGTTGTGTCTTTGTCAGTGTTATGAGGTTAGGGTCTCTCTTGACCATTATCTAAGTAACTTCTTTGTTAGGAAGTCAACTTTTTACTGAGTTACTTGTCTTCATTAATTTATAGCTGCGTTTTCACCAGAGATGTGCGAGGATGCGTAGCGAGGGATGTGTTTGTTAAGAACCAATTGCTTACGCTGAGCGAGACTAGGTAAATGAAGCGATTTTCTGGTGGAATGGCAGCCTAAAATTCCTCAAAAGAGGTAATTTGGTCCTCATCTGAAGGTGAACCTAAAGCTACGTTTCCACTTGCAACCAGTTCGTATGCAAGTTATATTACATTGCAGGCTACCCAGAGTAAGAGAATAATCGCTAGATGCACAATCATTGCTTGCAGATGGAGACGCGGATTTAGCTATTGTGATGTCGAAATTGCAGATTTTATATTTTGTTTGTAGTTCTTGTGTTCGTAAATCTGTTGTTTTTTTTATCGAGTTATAACCTATCAGCTTACTCATAGCTTATTATAAATTTTACGGGTTACCAATAGAAAAAAGCAGTAGATACCATAATTTAATTTAAACAGTTAAATTTAAAAGCCGTATATTAAAAATTCTAAAGTTGACCAGTGACCCGGTGTCCCTATTGGCCGAGGCGACAACTAATCAAATTAAACCAACCGTTTAATGACAAAGGACGCCGAAACGTTTAGTGATGTGACTAGAGTTCAGCTGTTTAGTAGTCGATAAAAGTTCCTAGTGTCCAAGAGCCTTATTTAAAGAAATAAGAAAAACTGTTCAACAGCAACAAACAAAACTGTAAAATAAATTAATAACTAACAATAACAACTAGTTAATACAAGCTAACAACATGAGTTTTCTAAAAGATAACGACGGCAACGATTTAATAAAATCATTGAGAGCGGGACATTGCGCCGTTTTGGAAAAAGTTAACAAGTTACCCTTTTGAACGACAATGGCTAGTTACTAAAAAGTCAAAAAGTCATTTATTCAAATTAGTCTGAGTGCCGGCACTTTTTGAACGTCAAAGTTCTACATAAAGACAGTCCCCCAAAACGCCCGCCCGTCACCATTTCCTAGTGTTTTAGCTGGGAAAAACAAGTGTTGTAACAAACTCCCCAGCAACACATCTGTCTGTTGAGTTGTGATATCTATTGTGTGAGACAGTGACACAGACAGTGAGACATGATATCTATTGGAATCTATGTTCCTTCCAATGGAATTAACTCCAGGCTGAGTTAATTCCATAGGAAGCTTCCATAGACCTGGAATCCCTTAAATATATGGAAATCATCAGACGACGGTGACTATAATTATGTATCACTAGTAGCACTAGCCTCGATATCAAATTCATCGACAAAGGTCCATCCTTAACTTCATCTCACATGAAACAACAGATTTCATTGTGAGCGGAGCGTGACGGATCCGTTTGGGATCGGGTTTGGTGACGCGAGGGTGCGGGTACAGGCCAAGGATCAGTCGATTTATAAAATTTAAGCCTAAGCTTTTTAGGGCAATATTTTTCAAGTTTTTATCTTTTTGGGATAGGTATTGGGACGGCAAAATTTTGACTGCTGTCAACAGAATGTTCATCGATGAAGTTTTGTTTCTACTCGTAGTAGTTGCAAATTGCTATGGGGTAACAATCCATATATTTTTTAAATAAATTCAGTACAATCAGTTCAGTAAATTATTACTACCATAATTTGACAAAATGTAGAGAATAGCCGATTTT
Organism: Mamestra configurata; assembly: GCA_002192655.3. NCBI lineage: Eukaryota > Metazoa > Arthropoda > Insecta > Lepidoptera > Noctuidae > Mamestra > Mamestra configurata. Next base: position 529,922 of record NDFZ01005458.1, read on the forward strand.
TTTTGGTGAATGTTTTTATGCATAAATCGTGTCTTTGATTACCTGAGGCCTGATTGATTTTATGATTTGGTTGGTCATGGAAAAATAAGCCTTATTTGCAAAATAAAATAATTATTAAATTATGTAAAACAATCATTTACTGCCTAATTGATGTGGCTTTGGATTTGAATTATAATTTAATTTGCCGTAAATCCGTCATTAAAACATAGCTCCAAGCCAGTATTCAAGCAATATACGTTAATCGAACGTTTACCAAAGTAATATGCGGCATAACAGTAGTACTAAAGCTACTTATTGAAGCCGTTGCTGATTGCCTCTGCGCTAATTAAAGGGTAAAGCATAAGCCATACATATGCAGTTACATAACACTAAAATGCATGTACCACGGGGCTTTGACTGATGTGGTGTAAGTTGATGGATGTATTTAATAGTTGGCACTTGAATTTCCCGTCTGGTCAACTTATTTTACGGCTGATTGCATTATGGGAAAAGGCATTCTTAAACTAGAACTCATCATACCCAGGCCATGTGAAAACTGCCAAAAATCCATACTAATATTATAAATGCGAAAGTAACTCTGTCTATCTGTCTGTATGTTACGCTTTCACGCCTAAACCGCTGAACTGATTTTGATGAAATTTAGTACAGAGATAGCTTAGACCTTTACCTACTTTTTGTCCAGAAAAGGGTTTGAAGGGATTGAAATATAGGATTAAAGTTTGTGTGGAAGTCCGTCATTATTGAAGATAAAACCATGAACCTTTATATTCAGGCACTTGATAGAAAAAATAAAATAAACATGTATGATATTTTAAAATAAAATTGGTTGCCCAATGTAACAAATTCCACGCGGATGTAGTCGCGGGCATAAGCAACTATATCATGAATGAGTACTTGGATGTTGTGAAAATAGTAATTATTTTTGAATGATAAATAAAATCGGCGTTAAAAACTAACTAACATGCTTTTGAAGTTTTTGATCTAAACTTGTCAAGCAAAACGTCATGACAAATAATAATTACCAATAACGGATGGCGCCAATTCACTATCGTGTTTTGCGAGTGACGTCACAGACAATTAGTGCTGACTTGGGTCATAGTTTATATTTTGAAACGATTTTTCAAAGACCACAATTCACGGTTCGTAGATAATTAACGCAACTCCGGCGCACCGTTTTAAATCTCATATAACATAGTAAAATGAGGAATAAAATAATAAACCATCACCTCTAAAAAACTTGTTTCAATTAAGTTATTAATAATTCTGTATCTAAACATTTCAGAATTTGTTTTAATCTTTTATTACGCATCTTTGTGTTTTACCTCAAGGTTAAGTGATAAGCTTGTATGAATTTAATTATTTTGAAACAAAGTGGATGTTTGTGAATACTTCTTTGGGCAAAAAACAATTATGTTAACCACCCGATAGAGAGACAGTGATAGTATAAATTCTATAACAACTCTTTCTACTCTACAATTTGAGGTAAAAATCATAAGCTAAGTTTATTAAAAACAAATCCTTTCCCAGCACATTTTAAACGCCAGTTTTACATACAACAAGCCCCTAAACGCCCACCCGTCACCACTTTCTATAGTAGGCGCCAGATAAATGTGGAATAAAGTATATTGACCTTTCCCTAATAACTGTTCATAGGTACCTGAACAATTAAATATGAATCGTTTTTCATTATTAGACAATGTTAAGGATCACGAGAGATGATGATTCGGGACAGCTTTGTGTCATTAATTCCGTTTTTCAAATTAAAAATGTCAATAATTGTAGGTGGGTCAATGACCGTTATTCCACGATTATCTGGCGCCTACTATAGTGCTTCAGCCGGGAAGAAGAAATGGCGCAACCAACTCCCCAGCAACACATCTGTCTGTTAAGTTTGAAGAGCTTCCCGGTTCCCCAGTAAGTAAGCAAAGCAGAATGGACGGCTTGGTTGTACTGCAGTGTACACCAAAACATAAAGACAAGGACAGCTTGTATGTAGGTACGAAGTTTATTTACAGGGTCTTAGTATAGGTACAGGCAAGTGTGAAACAAGTACATCCGACACCGATACTTGGCGCACTGCCAAACGATAGTTCCTAAAGTCTGGGTTTATAAGTAACGATTACGATCCGATCATTTGTTGGTAGGTACAGAAATAATATTTGAAAATATGGAAAGCGAGCATTGAGTTCTAAAATTACCCTTAGCTTTTTTTTGTCTTCATCTAAAAAAAAATATATGGCTTTCTCACAACAATCAAGCAAACAATTGCTTGATTGTTGTGAGAAAGCCATATATTTTAATGCCTAACAGCAACTAAGAAAGACGATTGTTCTGTGACTGGGGGATTAGCTGTGCTTAAGACCATGATGTTCTCTTAAAGTATAGCAGTAAAGCCAATTAGCAATGTATGGGCTGCTTACTTAGCTGCAATATATTTTAAGGCACCCCAGTAATCTCCGACCGCTTGAACGATTTTCTTAATATAATTGATAGGCTCGGGTTTGACCACAATCTCACATGATAGAAAGCGTTGGTGTGGTCGACGATGGAGCTCGCTTGCTTAGAAGTAACCTATTCACTCTTAACTTTAAGACTCTAAAAAAGAAAGGTCATGGCTATAAGGAAACACAGATGCTGACAAGGAATTCCCCTCCTAACCTGTACGTCTAATGAAAGTATTCCCAAAACGCGTGTGCGGTGCGTTGGGAGTGGGATGTCCACCATGTACCAGAGGCGCATTGCTGTACGGCTTAAAAAAGATTGCAATATTTTCGCGAGGAGTCCTTTAATTCTATGTTTATCACGTGCAGCGGACACTACAAGAACGAAATTGAACAAACCAACAATTTCACAGTCATCTCAATATCGCCCACTGTAAAGTCATAAAACACTAAATCTTGAATCACCAAGGAATACCAGCGTACCATGAATCGTACGCGTAATAAATATCAGTGAAAAACCAAACAAACGGTTAACAATGATTTACAATGGAATTAAACGATCTAATAGTTATTTAAACAGATATTGGCTGTCAATAAAAACCCGCATGTTTAACCATTGTTTGGGTTCATAAATTAAATGTAAAATATAAACAGTATGTAAATCAATCGTTTGAAAATTTACATTTATGTTTGGAAGATGATAAAAGTGGCATAGGTAATGTTATTCATAGAAACCTAATAAAATTCTACCTCTAATTTAACAGTTCAGAGGTCTGTTAAACAGTACCTACAGATTTCCTTTATGTATAAGACTATGCTGCTTAGTCTACATCCGATGCAATCAATGCAAATTATGTAGATTTAGACAAACAATTAATTTGAGATGCAATGCGACAGCTACAACTATTACCACTATGGAATATTGCCTCTCAGTAGCATCTAGGTTAAATGGATGGCCAGTTTCCAGAGGTGAAATTTTATAGGATAGGCAAGCTTCGTATAGTTATGGCATTCGATATTAGTTTCTAATTACCATATATTATTCTGTTAAAGAGAACCTTTTATATTGTTGTTTTTAATAAGTTCCTGTCAAAGAAGCTCATAAAAAGTTTTGTATTCAGACAACGCACAAAAAGAAAAAAACAAACGACACACAACATTTTTTCTTCAATAAATTCTTAAATCGTAAATTCTCTATCGTAATTGAAAACATAAACGTTTATCGTATCCAACATTCGTATAGCAGAACTAAAAAGCGCGTAACAAAATGAAAAAGCTACTCATTCGTGAAACTGTTGGAATTCTCGCAAAAGATTTAGTTGAACAACTTTACGGCCAGACGAATAAATCAGAAAGATGCGTTGAACAAATCACTACCGCTTTTGTAGCAATACCGCACCTACCGAGTAGGTACCGATGTATTGGCGATGCTCACAGATTGATGTAGCATGTACCAACACTAAACAATTTTATACTCGGATAAAGCCAACAAAAGTTAAGATTTACGAAGTATACTCGACAGAGCTTTGCGGATGTGCGAACGAAGGTGTAGCAGTGGATATGATAGAAGCTAATGTTTATTTTAATTACTGAGATGTCTCCGAAATTTTGCTGTTTTTGTAGCAGAAAGTAAATGAGGTTGTAATTGGATCTAGTGATCAAAAGAAATTTACATGATTTTCACCTGGTTATGTGTTTACGTAAATGAATGCCTGTTAATTAGTTGTTAAGCTTGAAAATGAAATAAGGAAAATAATCGGCGTTACAAAAGTATACGCCAAAACATACCTCCAGTTCTAGTGTTTCAGCATTATGGTGTAAAAAACTAAAAACCTCATCCATAGCTTGCGTAAGTTCTGGCTCACTTTTTTCAACTTCGCAACGTTCAACGTTGAAAACAAACAATTGGCGTCGAATTTACGAGCCGTGTTGAGAGCCAAGCCGCTTATTGAGATGACTGTACGACGCTCAATTTAAATTCCCTTCCCCCACGGAAGACTAGCAGCTTCGTGTGTCAGACCTTTAATTTCGGATTATTACAACCTCTTTTGAATTTTCCATTCCATCACATAAGCGTTTTGACAACAAAAAATTATATGTTGATATTGTTTTATAAACGGTTTTGAAAACAATTTGTCTGATGTAAAAGAACACGTCGCGTTAAAGCAGCTGCGCATTCCTGTAATTACAATTGCCATTTGAAGAAGTACAATCGAGAATATTACACTAACAATTTTGGAAGTTTGCAAAACAAAGTTCATTATAAATCGGGTCTTCAAATCGTTCTAAAGTTTCTTCGAAGCATTTAAACATGGCGACAATGTTGGCACGTCAACGTCCGAAACTCTTATCGACACTAATTTATCTTAATTACTACTTAATACCACAATTTGGATTCTAAACAGAGCGCTAACGAAGCGCCTTATGATGCCACCGTCGGCGTTAAATACCACAGGGCGAATACTTTCGAAACGCGATGGGTGCCGATCGCTAATCGAACAATGGACATGACATACCTAAATCGCGGCATAATAGTAATAAATTCTATTGTTGCTAAACAAAAAGTAGAATGTGGTAACAGAGGGTGACACGGTTGAAGCGCGACGACAATGCTAAACGGAATATCAATATCAGGGCATCACTTTTCATATGCCGACTGGGTTGTTGGAGCAACAGGAAATAAACTCTGTTGCAATCGGTTTAGAGTTCGAAGTTGTGATTTTAGGGGAGTGTAAAAAATACGACGGCATTCATGCTTGCGCCTGCACCCGATATTGGATTTCGAACTCTTTTTCGAGTAATTTTTGAAAATGCAATCTGTGTATGTTAGCAAGCAGACGGCTGCCATTTGTCTTCGCAAACGAACCGATTTGTGCGTCGTAGTATGTTGTAACGGATGTTGCAGAGAGGCACGTGGCCGAACAGACTGACTTATTGTTACACTGACTTATTGCGACGCTCATTGAAGTCTATTAGTGAATTAGACTGAAATAGAACAATGTGTTACTGTCAGGGTAATAGAGATTTGTTATTTTGAAACTGGAACAAGATTTATGGTTTACTTAAAACTATTGGTTTAAACGAAGGTTTACAGCATTTATTATACTAAACTGAAATTTTGTAGAAAGAACTGCAAAAATGAGGATATGCCAGAACGCCAACGTTCGGGTTTTCTAATGATTGCAACTGACTATACCAAAAACACACTATCCTAACAAATATTCATAACTCAATGATCAAAAACAAATTTAAAAACCAACAAAACTAAATTCTGAACAAAACATTGAACATAAACCAAATACCGTGTAAAAGAGGAAACGAAATTTCATAAACTATAAAACAAAGCAATGTTCAATGCGGCCGTCTTGGTAAACTTTTGGGGAACGAATGAATAATTCAAGATGCGAATCGGCAGTCCGTCAAGAGGTTCCCAGACCGTTGCATTTTCTACGTAAATCTGCAGTAATATGTAAGGATATCTTAGGATATCTTATGCCGTGTTCACGAGCAATATTCTTCATCTTTCTGTTTTACATTCCAATGTGATGTTCGACACATGTCTGGATTTCTGTCTACTCCTATTATTTGGTTGCTTTCAAATTGTCTTCCGTTCTGTCACCTTTTTCTTTTTGTAGTATTTGAATATTTGTTTTCGCATATTATGAATTTGCTGCATCAATTTATAATAATTACATTTAATATAATTGTTGTTGTCCTGAACGAAACGAAAACAGAGTTAATATTATATCTAAGATAAACAGTATCCTTAAGTTTACTGAATCTTTATATTTAATTTCCAGAGAAATACTATTATGATCCAATCATATGTTTAACTGAATAACGTACCTAACTTACAGAAGCTGTTACTACTCCTCCCTAATAGTACGAACGAATTTATCGATATAACTTCATCAGAGCAGTTGAAGAAAAAGGTTTCCTCTTTAAAATCCACTTTCACGTATTCAGTTTTCCATAAAAATCTAATAGAGAAAGCATTTCGCCCGAGTCCGCCATCTTTCTCCATTTTAATGAATAAGTAAACAAAATTAGTGGGGTCCAATATCGAAATAAGTGAAACGAGTAGGTCAGAGGTACGGGCGCAGCATATAAAGTATCCATTTGAAGAAAATAATTTTAAGTAACGTCGTTTCGAACGTTTTATTCTCGATCCAGAGGAAATTTAAACGTTAATATAGGAACATTTTAACAAATTACTCCCTGTATAATTTTAAGGCAATTATTTTCAATGATTAAGCTAATACGGACGACGTGAACTTTCATGTTATTTATTTAGTTCGTGAGTTAACTGAGTAAAATAAAAGTCTAAAAATTCCTGAATAAAAATTCAAAAGTAAATCGAACGCTTCGAAGCAGATGAAACTCTAATACTTGGTACGGAATCCAAGATTTCATATCAAGACTGTAATATTATTGAAATAAAAATAACTCCACATTTAACCCTCACTTCGCCACACTTGAAAATATCTTGAGTGCATCGTTGAAAGTAAATGCTGGTATAATTCCTGGTTCCACTGCGTTTGGATTGCATTTAGAGACGTTAGGGGATGAAGCCGGATAAACTTTATGTTAACTGTGAGCAATAAAAATAGCCTTTATGACGATACGTGGAATGGTTACGTTTGTTTGCGTCATTTGGTTGTTTCGCCGTGAATTGAACTAGGTTTTATTGAAATAGAGGACGTTATTAAGATATATATGAAAGCGTTACACTGAATTTTAGATGGATTCGGTTGCGGTTTGCGGAAATAAATATGGAATTGAACGTTTACGGGGATTGCATCGAACGCTTGGCTTGTTCGTGGTCTGGACTACGAATCGTTATACACTGAGTAAAGGCTGCGGCTATCATAGAGTTTAAGAAACTCTAAGTTTAAGAAGGTAGCTATTATTTAGTTAATAATATCTCAAAAGTGTCGTTTCATGTATTAAGTTTCTTTCGTTTGTCCTCAGATATAGACTGTGGAAGTTACCATGCCGAACAAGCAAATTGGTAAGTTCAAGATATTTTTTCAAACTACAAATAGCTCGAAAATTCGTTTAGAAAAGAAAACTGTGGAATTGGTATGCCTTAGATGTATGAAAGTAATTGGTATCTTTCCAATACTATACAATCATATAGGAACTAAATAAAAGAAAGGCGCCAAGTCCTGAAGATAACTATAATGTTCAGGATTTAAAGATTGCGAGAACGCATAAGCTACCCAACGCTTAAGCCAGCCGACCCAATTCAACACAAAGTGCCCTATTTTGCATAGTTCTCCCTTAATGGGCTGTTGTACTATCTAGCTTTTTGGCACACTTTTAGAGAAAAGTGCTACTGAGCTGTGTTTGTTTTAATTGTCTTCAAAATGTGCATCGATTTGTATATAATTTTCTACGCCAAAGTTTTTTTATTTATTAAAAAAAAATACTATTTATTGACACACGCCAAGTACGACTCAGACTCGAACACAAAGGGTTCCCTTCCATACTTTAACCGACAAAAAATTGGTTTCCCTAAAAAGTAACCTAAACAATGTGCAATATAGTATAATAATATAATATAAGTTTATCTCATTATCATCATCAACCTTCTCCCTTCCCAAATTCTCATGTTCCTGTGACGACCTCATCCAAGTTCCACTGCCAACAATTTTTATTCTATAATCACTTATTGCTGTAATTGTGAGCATCTGGTCCTCGGAATCTTCAAATTATTTTAGCATACTCATCGATCATCAAACTAGTATCATCTATGTCTACGTATACGATATTCTTAGGGTTCCGAACATCTGTAAGAAACGGAACCCTTATAGAATCACTCGGGTGTCTGTCTGTCTGTCAGGCTGGCCGACGCTCTGTCTGTTTGTCCGTCTGTCACAGCCAATTTTCTCGGAATCTACTGGACCGATTTTGTTGAAATTTGGTAGCTTACAAGTAGCGAATTATTAAGTTTTATGTTTTTACGTGTTACCTTTGTTGTATTGTTTTCTTTGTAAGAATACTGACTACTTACATATCTTTGTATAAGTGATAGTTCTTATAACTCAACAGACAGATGTGTTGCTGGGGAGTTTGTTGCGCCACTTCTTCTTCCCAGCTAAAACACTAGGAAGTGGTGACGGGCGGGCGTTTTGGGGGACTGTCTTTATGTAGAACTTTGACGTTCAAAAAGTGCTGGCACTCAGCCTAATTTGAATAAATGACTTTTGAATTTTGAATTTGAATTTTGGTACACAAAAAATTATACGAAAAATTACCATTCACCCCTTATCTCCGAAACTACTGAGGCTAAAATTAAAAAAAGATAAAAGTTATTTACCTAAAGATTACAGGAAAACTTATAAGAAGACTATAGTGTTAAAATAACATGTTACAAAAATGAAATCCATTCGGAACCCTTGACACGCGAGTTCGACTCGCACTTGGCCAGTTTTTTACTTTTTAAACCCGCTACGAAAATTTCTATGGGGTTACTAAAGTGCCACTATAGACACTATTTTCTACGGTGATGTTTTTGTGATGAAAAAGGCGATTGCCGCAGGCTTGGTCGCCTACCAATTAAATTGATTGATTCAACGCAAGTTGTTAATCAAAATGTTTGTTTGCCCGCCGGAAAAGCATCGAAAAGTACATCCAAAAGACCGTTTAATTTGTACCGGGCGAGATTTTAATTAATTTCGTTGTTGCAGTTTACGGGTTAAAAGTGTTCGTTTATATCACGGGTGATTATTTGATGAGTTTCGGTGCAGTTTTTTTTCGATTTTATGTTTCGTAGTTAGTTTTGCTAATGGTCGATGCAGGACAATTTAATTTATGTATCCTTTTATGGTGCCCAATGGCCTTTTGATGAAATTACTTATTAGAGTCACATCTAAAATCTCAATTCATCTAAACTCATCTTAATTATTGTTATAGAAATATTTCAGTTTAATTTTCCACCGCATATTGCGTAAAATGCAATGAGAACAAAGCTATCTATTATCATACAGCATCCATTAAAATTCTCATTGTATGCATATGCATTCTTAATAATAGATTGTCCAGTTCATAGTCACATAGCACGCTGACTCTCCTATACGTAGCACTTCTATAGAACGTAACTATGTGCTAAACCACGGAGCAGTTAGAAACTGAGACTTCTGGAAGAGGTAAGGAATTAAGGATTTAATTAAAAGGAATTAAAGTTCTTAACATTATATTTTGAATGTTTTGATTTTGTTTGGTGGTTTTGGTTTCTTCGAAATACACACAACAATTAACAATACAATCAACAGATAACAACAAGAGCACATACTTAGTCTGCAGTGGTATTAATTTTTCTACTAGCCACAAATATTCGCACAATTGTATTGTAGCCCACAAATAAAAATGGTGTCCAACTCGCTAGTAAAAGCGATACGTAACATATGAAACTGTTAGTACATCCAGTTTAATATCCTTCTATATCCGGACGCGTCCATTCGCCAAACCGCGGCGACATGCTGCCGCCATTATGCGTGCGTCCATTGGTGTTCAAATTAAATACATAAAGAAGAAATGTTTACATACAACTACCCTGTACAGACCATTACACAAGTGCGTCATATGGTGCTGTAACCGACATTGTGAGCCAGACCTCCCATATAAATGTAGATACGAGAGCGGACCACAATTTTATGATTTCACGTTTTATGTTATGTCTGAATACGGAGTTGCATTGGTCTAGTGTTGAAGCTGCTGCTAAGTGTTCATGTGAAGTACTTTATATTGGATATGTGCTCTTGTTTGTGCTTTGTTGTTGGTAGTTTCTGTTTCTTTGTGAGATGTACCGTAGTCTGGGTTCTCTGATGATGAATTTTGCAGTTACGTACAAAATTGAACCTCATTTCATTTTTTAAATCATAGGTTGATTAAGGACCTATGAAGGCCGCGGGATTTTGGTAGCTCGAGACCTCAGGAGCGGTCAATGTGGCGACGCCGACGCTTGTAGGAGCTGGTGGTGTGGCTATCTATGTCCAGCTGTGCACTTCTTTCGGCTGAAATGATGATGTTGATTATCACTACCAGTTCTGTAGAGTAGGAAAATCTCTAAAAGCTTAAAAAGTACAAAATTTTATTAAAAACTACACATCTACCATAACAGTTCACAAACAGTCAGCAGGACGAACTAAAAAAAACGCAGCAAATGAAAACGGTATAAAAATCCGGGAGACAACGGCAGCGGAGATAATGTCCCGTATAATTGTCACGATACGAATTTATGCAACCGGGTCGTTGGGTCCTCACAACGCGTGCGGTGAGTGTGACAATGTTACTGCTGAAGCTAGAAATGGGGCTAAAACTGGAATATTCTAGTTGCATCATCATCAGCTTGTAACGTTCTGTTGTTTGGAACTGCTTTCTAGCATGCAGACTTTTTATTACGAGAAATAGATCGCTCAAGTGGCAGTGGGTTGACCAAATCTTCTGAAACCCGTAGCGTTGAAGCAGATTCATGTAAAAGTATGAAGATAGCCGCGAATTGATGAAGTGTTTGGTTGTAGATGATGTGATGGGCTCGATAGACTGAGGAAAAGGTAAAAGGATCATCTTGGGCGAGCTCCATATCGATCAGTTTTCTGCAATAGACTGATTTGTTTATTTTTCTTCAACTAACTTTTGTGTTTGTTATTTGTATGTATAAGTTGGAACCCTAGTATAACGTTCATTTATAACTGCGACGTAGTGATTCATTTTTAAGAAGGATAATGTTTTTTTTTTGGATTTATTATTGTTAAATTGCTTTGTACACAAATATTCTTATTCATCTTCCGCATTGCTGACTTTATTATGTTGGTTATTTCAGGATTCACTCCCAGCCTTGACATTAGCCTATATTCAAGTTTTTACAGCAACATCTCCGCTACCACGCGAGGTCGCATTTTACCGCGATTCAGTTATTCATGTCCCGTGTTTCATTCGTCATCACGTTTTGATGTAATGATTAGTGTACTGTCAACAGAATTAGTGGGGACTACGGACTGTTTCATTTGTCCGGATTATAAATTAAGTAAGTACTTTGGTTGTACTGGTTTTAGTATTTTTGCTGTGGTTGCATGTGGCACGTACAGAACTGCACGTTTAGGCAGACTTCATATAAGTTTACATCGAGAAATATGTTCATCATCATAATCAGCGAACAGCCACGCGTTTCTTTAAACTTCTCACCGTGAAGAATCGATAAAGTGAAAACGGAGTTAGCTGTCAATGAATCCAATCACAGTGGAATGACAACTTCACTTAAGTTTTAACGGTAACATGTTTAAAGAATCGACCAGCGGGTGATAGGAAGACAGTAACTTACCATTTAATTTTTTTAAGAATGTATTATTATTACTACGCTTGACGATATCGTCAAAGAAACAGGAAACTCCTGGATGACTCACAAAACTGGGAAGTATGATAGAAGATATTTTCTTCTCGCCATTCTCACTTCTTAAATCACATTGGTCTATGTACATTTTTTTAATTTATGAACTTTTATTCTTACCTGTCAGCACCATTTTTTTTCCATAATTCTCGTAAATAGTATCATCTACGCTTATTTTCATTTAATTGTTTCACTTTATCAAACTACAACTTTCTTCTACGTCATTTCTCTTTTCATTCAAAATAACAGCACAACTCAATGTTTACGCAGACAGAGAAAAGCGATTATGTCGAAATGTTAATTAATCTACACAAGTTTACGTCAAATATTCAGTTCATTTTACTTAAGAAACTCCAAATTGACATCAGGAAGAGAATGTTCAACCCGTTAAATTGCCATGGGGTGGTCTGTGTGACCCCATCTGAGCTAAAATTACACTAGACACAAAGAAAATTTAAGTGTATTTTGGTTCAATTAGTGGGAGGGTTAGGGGTGTGAAATTGCGCGGGGACAGTAATTTATTTTAAGTGTGACAGCAGACCAATTTCGACTGGGCAGCGATTATAAGATTTAAGCCTTTTGTTGAAGGAGCGAAGTGTTTGGTGATAAAAAGCATTGGCTGCCGAAAAGCCAATTATTATGCTGCTATCCTGAAACTATTATTTTAAAAGTAATTTCTACCAGCGGCTTCTCTCGCCTTAATATAGATGTTGCAAAAAATCTCTGAACTCAGTTTCAAAATTCATCAAATCAGTTCAGCGATGTAAGCGTGCAAACGTATCAAACAAAAATCTCACTGCAGCATTTATATTATTTTGTCTTTGCCCGCGACTTCGTACGCGCATATCCCATTTTTCCCGTTTTCGTGGGAATTTCGGGACGAATTCTTCTTCTTCGTGTCGCTGGCACGACAATAGTTTAAATTTGGATGGCCCAAAACATTTCCACTTCCACGGCATCATTGGTGGCAGCACATAGGTCACTTCGGCTACATGTTTTGGGGTACAGAGGGCAAGATAGGAGATGGAGCATGTCTCTGCTCCAAATCCACACCCTGCAGTTCATCCAGCACGGGGGCTACCGTGACTTTGTGAGGTTTGAATTATACCTTCTTACTCGGGACGAATTATATACCTAAACCTTCCTCATGAATAGCCCCATCTATTGGTGAAAACCGCATGAAAATCCGCTCAGTAGTTTTTGAGTTTATCGCGAACAGACATACAGAGTGAAGTTAGGATTCCCACTATAAATAGTTATCTCTTAGTGACTACTCAAACAAAAAATTAATCATATTACGCCAAAGTGACAAAGTGACATACAACTCAGTACTTAAATAAAACATAATCCTTGATTACGATCAACTTAATTATGACGTCAGACAAAGGCTTACGACCTTACCGTATCAGAATTAAAACCAGTCGTAAAACATAATGACGGTAGGGCTCTGATAACGTTATCAATAGATATGTCTAATTAGGGATTTTGCCAAGACCTTTTCCGATATGAGGGTCTAGATTATACACGAGAGTTACTAGGCTAGGATGAAATAGGAGCTTTTAGATTTATTTCATGTTGTGAATTTGGCAAAAAAATGTTGTTGCTTCAACTGGCCCCCGGTTTCCGATTTAAGAATTTCAGGTTCAGAACTTGTCAAACTTTACTTTGACCGGAACAACTTTCAAAATTTGGCAATAGAGTTTGAAACCTTCAATTTCTCGATTCAAAAACCGGGAGTAAGAGGTCTAGATAAGTTGCTGGTTCTTAAGAACTTGAACCTTTGCATCCAGCTTTGTTCTCAAAAACTTCAAATTTTGGCTAGATACTATATTAATTAAATGCCATTTTTCATTTACTGCTTGAAACTTTTTGTTTAGATTATTATTCGCCATCAAATCACTCTTACAACAACCCTTTTTTGCGGCGTATACTTCCAAAATATACATGCGATGTATTTTCTATTTATAACAACATCATACAACCCTCGTATACCGCTTGTGGTATAAAACGTACAAACAAAATTATGCTAGAGAAACAGGCGTTCCAGGAGCGAACATAAATTCCTGTGTAATACGGTTAATCAACATAGAAATTGTAATTCGAATATTGGCCCCACAATTACAATACATTTACATACAGATTTGGTCGGATTGAATTTCTATGGTTACAGTCAGCTTGTTAATTTGCCTAAAAGGAAAGTAATTGCTCAGATAGAATTTATATCCCATACGAGCTCTATGTGAAATAACGAGTACACTTTAACGAGATTCCTGCGGAATCCAGCCTTTCTCGAGTCGGTATTTTCTTCTAAAGTTTCTACCATTATTATCGTCATTAGCAATCAAATCATCCCATTATACTATAACTCTTTAATTTTATTAGTTATTTCAATCTATAGCTTTCACTATTTATCCAAGAAAAATATTGGTTCTGAATTTCTATTATCCTAATCAAACCGTTTCATGTGTGTTTTACAAATAAAGGGTGCTCTACTGATGTGTAAAATGATTTCATTACATTACATTGTGTTAAAATGTTCCAAAGAGTTGTGGGTCAAGTCATTATAAATTCCATAAATTAATAATAGAGCGATAGAGGAAAATTGGTAAAGCATACATTTTATATTTATCTGGCAAGTAATGTTTTCCCTCGAAAACATAGTAATGAAAGTAGGTGTTCTTTGGTTTTGTATGATAAGAGCCAGTTTTCTTCTTAAAATGCATAAATTACCCTTTTTTATATTGTTCAAAAAAGAGAGCTCGAGAGGGGTTTAATAATAATAAGCATGGCGAGAATAATTCGTTTGTGTTAAATTGGTACCTAAGTACTATTCACAGCATAATCAAGTTATAAATAGGTCCCTAGACATTTATCACAGAAGTTTATGCCTACGTATCTTACTACCAGAACCTAGCTATATCAATTAAACATAAACAATACCATTCTATATAGCTGCAATAGAAGCTGTTCACGAACGTAGCATGTAATCGTTTTATTCGCCATGATTGCACTCGGTGAATAAATATTTCTTTTTTTTCCACACCCGCGGCCCCACAGTTTCCGCCGTACGAATAATTGTGCGCATTCGGTCAATTGTACCGGCACGCGCCATTCTGAGTGTTTTGCTGGCATTCTGTAAAGAAAAGTGACGCAATTTTTCGACGATTATGTATGAAAGGAATATATTGGGTGCAGAATGTGTGAGAAAATCTCGTGTGGAATAAATATATTTTTGTAAATGTGTTGGTTAAAAGTTTTTGAGGTTTTAAAAATTTGAAACTGGTTGCATTCAAATTCAATAGTAGCTCTCGCTGCATAAAAAGAAATTGCAAACATGGTCATAAATAAATTGAATAAAAAGAACACTGATCAAGTGATCATAGTATGGGTATACCTATTATTCTGCCTATTGAAGACCGAACTTGTTCTTCTTCGTCGTTTCCTCATTGCTGAGGATCGCGACCATGTGGTCCGTGGTGGTCTTTTCTAGTGTGGACTGCTCGGTACATGCTGCAATGGCCTACTTAATCGCGTCTGACCATCTTGCTAGACTTGTCGAACACTATCCCAATTTAATGTACCTAGATATAAATTAATCTTAAAAATGTTTCCCATAAAAAATAATAATAATTCACAAAAAGTATGCTTAAAATTGCTTCTAACACACGTAATAAAAACCGTTGCCTGGAGCTCTGTACAATATCATAATCTTCCCCTACCCTATTTTAAAGTGTGATGCAACTCATAAGAAAATGTCTTTTAAAACACATGCCATGTGGCCCTCTTATATAAATTTTAAACTGACTTTATTTGCCTAAATTTTATGCAGTTTAAAGGGTGCATAATTTACTTTAGACTAATTATTTTGCAATAGGGATGCGCAGATGGTGTCCCGAATTGGGGGCAAAGAGGAAATTCCGTGTGACAAAGTTTGTTAGAATATTTTAATTAAATTGCAAGGGGTTTTATAGACCTATCGATGAACTGTATTTATTCTTCTTAATTAAAGCGATTTGAATTATGACAATTATATTTTCCTACACTTTCATAAACTTTTTTCGTACTGGCAAATGACAGTGTTCAGATGATGAGATGTTTAGTGTTTTTCTCACTTACAAAATATTTTGTTGTAATCTGTATAATGTAGAAAATGAGCTACTGATGTCAATAATTGGCGAAATTGTAAGGTTGTCTTTTCAATTTATATATAAAACTCACAGAGTACATTGACCGTGGACCGTGTCCTTTCAAATGACAACAAGCCGCACTCACTCTTTCAGGCACTTAATAAGCAAGAGTATGCAATATTAACTTACCTCCAAAGCCACAAACACCACCGCTGCATCCTAAAACATAATCCGCATAAAACCTTAAACGTTCACCAAAAAAACCGAGACCAATTCCCGACAATCCAACAAATGAGATTCGTTAATAGGAAAGTCTGGAGGCAAATTTTTGGCTTCGTAACGTCCACGTCCTGTCCCAGTTGGATTTCCAATTTTCTATACGTGACCTTTTTCACTCCAAATGTCACATGTTCTACAAACGAGGTGTCTTTGAAAACGTAATTAGAAAATTCCCCAACGACATGACGACGTACCGATGCCGTCCTCTGCAGGATTTCGGTGCTCAGGCGCTGGAAGTCGCAAATTAGTTTTGTTCATGATATGTTATCGTGGATACTTATTGGGTGAATGTTTGCGTTTATGTAGGCTTCGATTATTGAATTGAATAATTGTTAAGGGGTTATTTGCACACTCTGTCGGTTTAAAAAGAGGCAAAGGCTTCTTTTCAGGGTAAGGACCCTGCACTAAGATAGTAACAGGCTGGTATTTGGTATAAATAAAATATCGAGATTATCTTGCTTACTAAACAGTTTTCATTAAAAAAACATGAGAAACTTCCCCAGCTTTTAGCTGAAATTCATACCAAAGGCCAACGTCCTCCATCCGTAGCTTTACTGCTGTTAGGCCATTTAAGAACATTCAGTTTTCGGTTATCGCTAGAGTAAGTGACGACTGTCAAAATTCTTTAACATTTAGGATCGACCACGTGATATTTCGGTAGCACATATCAAGCCCCTACTTTTTGATATTAGTTGACTCTAAAGTTCTAGACAGAGTGTCATTTTATCAGCAAATACGATTGTCTAAATGCCAAAATATTACGGGTTGATCACATGAATTAATTTCGACAGCGTTTGGCACTCACATACATTTTTGACGCTTCGACAATCGCCTTCACCACGCTGATAGAATGTCACTTGTCTCGGTCACCATGTCATAAATAGTTCCTTTACATGAGCCTCACAATAGGTTTCGACAATTTGGCATAACAATAAAAATTTACCGATTGCAATTCCAAATACATAGAGACTCGTTATTTTAAACCCTTGTTAACATCAGTATAAGTAGTTCCAATTTAAATATTTATTGCAACATACCATAGTATTTATATTGTTTTTACGTCCGTACGTTTTCATTTAAGCATAAAATAATAGAATTGCTATCCCAGCGGTGTTGCGGCGCACTTGCGTAATTGGTTTAGATAAATTAACAAAGTAGTTCCAAAGAGTGATATCCCACGAGGCACACTTTAATTGTAAACCCGCCCTTGTTTCAACGATTCTTGCATTGATAATGAGTTTTTATGATTATTGTTTAACGCTGTTTCTTGAAAGGGTATTGTTTAAGTTAAAGTTTGTGGTATACGTTCGCAATTGTGGGGTCCTAAGAAATACAGGGTATAAGAAACATTCGCAACCAAATGGGTACCATGGATTCAACACATGATTCTGGACAAAATTGGGAAGAACCTGACGAATCATTCCAACGCTCGGGTGCATTTCAAAGACATTATATAGTATTGCTTAGACTATGATGACATTATCACGGCATAAAATATTAAATATGAAAAGTATTTTGATATTTTGTAGAACATACTAAAAATTGAAGTTGTAGTAGTGGCAACCGCGTACCGGAAGACGTAGCGTTGGGCGACCTCCCACAAGGTGGACCGATGAGGCCTATGTCCAGCATTGGACACCTTTCGACTGATATGATGGTGATGGTGACCAAAAGTTGGCCTACGAATCCTACCGCTGAGAAACGAATTAGATTGCTACAATGCGTTATTGGCGCAAAGATAAAACCTGAAGCATAACAGAATGCATCACAGTACTTACATTTTGCATAACCAAAAGACCTTTCACAGTCAAATATTCCAACGCAAGACTACAAAATATCTTAAGAGATTGTAAACTCTCGATAAATTGTCAAATGAAAATTTGTTCAGTAATTATACGAATCAAAATCTTCTATTCTATAAAATGTCTCCATACGTTCCGAGACATTGATCAATCAGAGCAGAAGCCAAAACGTATAAAATGTAGACTGATTGGTCGCCATTATAGACTAGCAAATTTTGATGCGTAAAAACAATTACAAATGTTCATTTGACAATTTATCGTAAGTTTACAATCTCTCAAGATATTTTATATTCTTACGGAGAGCCATTTTCCGGTGACACCTATAAGCAAAAGCCAATACCAACAGTCATCATACCACTCGAAACGCAGTATGTCCACAACATATTCCGTGTTCACATCAAGTTGGAGCGTTATAGACAACTCTCGAAGATATGGAGCGTAGGGAAACTGTGCAAACGGTCCGTGCGATAAGCACGACTTGCATGAATCTGAATAACAAACAGACATCCTGCAGTCCTGCTGGAGGCAGGATGACAAAAACACAAACCAATTATCTGAATGCACCAATCAGAGCGCGTAAATGCTTAACGCATATTATAAACCAGTAAATTGCTTTCTTTTATTGATGTGCATCACAAATAAGTGGTGGTGTTCAATAAGTGATACATTCGCCCTTATTTGCCTCAAGCGATGTCATCCCTATTTATTATTTTCGTTCCCTATATTTTTTTTGATGATCATTTTCCTTGATGGCTTTTAGCAATTCAGTATAAAATTATATTTATATTTTCATTCTGTTTTATAAATTATGGTAAACTAGGAAGTTATCAGTCGTGGTGTACCTTTTGAAAACGCAATTAAATACCAAGTCATTGCTACTTATGACTTTAATTAAAAATAATGTTTATCAATAAAAACATATTTGAAAGATGTTGTTGTAATAGTACAAATAAGTAAAATCGATGAAAAAATGGAAAAATATGTGTTTTTGAAGTTATTCTTATATCCTTGCCAAGCAAAACTTCGTTTGTACCCGATGGCGCAAATTCACTATGCCGCGACTTGCAAGTGACGTCATAAACAACACACTCAGATAGTGCGTCATTACTGCGTCTTATCTTTTCTCTAGGTTTTGAGAAATGCAATAAAAAAGATGCGCCTCCCTATTCACTCGCATTCGTGGTAGCACCAACACTATACTGAGTATTTTTGTAGAAAAGTGGGAGTCCCCCATGCTGGGTGCAGCTTCATGTCGTGTAGTAGTGCTGTCAATACTAGCATTAGTTTTAAAGTATATTGTTAATAACAAACTATGGACCTAGTCTGAAATAAATGTTTATTATTATTAACCTTTTGAACGCCATTGTCTAGTATACATGACAAGCAAGCGCGTGCCCTGTGCGCCAAACGCCACAAATATGTGACAAAAAGTATGGCGAATTTGTGACTTGGCATTGGGGGTACGCCGATGCGTTTATGCTCTGGCGTTCAAAACGTTAAAAGGAAAAGAAATAATAATAAATGATATTGTTAGTATACCTTAAATATTACTAAGAAAATATATTTTTAGAAAAACCTGGATTTTTTGTAAATTTTTAATATTTAACAATTTCATTAACGGCTGTTGTTTAATTATCAATAAAACTAACAGTATTTTTTTTAATATTTATAAAATCTTTTACTGTGCAAATCCATTTTACAATGCTATAGTGTCATGCTCATTACATTTTCTTTTTATTTTTTTACTCCAGTACTGTTTCCAATGCATTCTTGATGATTTTCTGAACAACACAAACATAGTTTGGAAGACAAGTCTATGAGTTAGTAAAAAGTATAACGGATCAAACAAGAAATCCGAAGAAAAAAAATTGGATAATATTATGAATGTGACTAACGCTATTAAAATCGAATCGCATATAAAAGCTACTGCGATCAAAGACGCTATGTGACTCTCACTTCGTTTAGACATACTCTTTTTACAGCATGATAAAACAGACAAAACGATTCTTATAAAAACATACAAATTCACGGTCATCATAAAAATCACTGGTAACAAGCATAACAAATACTTAAGAAGTCGTTCATACAAAATGTTAGGAATGATTCCAAAACTGATAACTATAATAATACCAGCGGTTCCGTAAGCAAACACAGTGGCCTTCCTCTTTTCACAGCTTATTTTTCCAATGTAAACGAGTACAAGTCTTAAATAGGCAAGTAGTGTAGAACAAATTGTCCAGCATATTGATAAAATGAGTAAACAATAAATCAGAGTATAAAATTCAACCGAGTATTCACCAAATTTCACTAAAGCTGATAAGCACAAGAACACGGTACCGGTTATGACTTGGTTCAAGCTGATATAGTTCTGGAGAGTACGCCATTGCGGCAGGAGAAACCATGTTGTCAACAACACAATCACACACAATATTGACAGTCCAGATCCCGATAGTAGTACAATGTCTGCGTAATTCAGAGTTACATTCATTTTCTTTGGCTATAACGTTATTTAGTACATTATTTTTAATTTCCAGATCAACAAGTGTACGTATTGTAGCTGTTCATTATTCCGAATGCTACAGTCTTCATCAAAATAATGTTATCTTAATCAATGGCAATTTATTTTAATGAGGACAAAAAATATTTGTTTTATTCCAGCAGTATGGGTTTATTACACATGAAACGAAATTGCTTTAAGTGAAGGTCTTTTTTGAAGCACAAGAACACGGTACCGGTTATGACACGGTACAGAATATCTGTATAACGTTTTCGTACCCAGAGTCACTATCATTTTCTTGAATGCAACGTTATTTAGTACGAGTATTTAAGCTGAATACATTGATTTTAATTTCCAGATCAACAACAGCTACCATACATATGCTAAATGTGTATGGTAGCTGTCCATTATGCTGAATATTACAATTATTATGTCTTCATTAATATCATGTTATCTGAATACGTGGCAATTAATTTTAATTAAATAAATAATTATTTAATTACATATACATGAAACGGAATTGTTTCAATGAAAGTCTTTTTTTGATTCATGTTTCATTGCAAGTTAAAAAAACGAGTTGACAATGTTTGCGAACAGTCAGAATTCAGTTTTGTGATCATAACTCAAATTTTTGTAGTGTCACAACGCTATACCTATTGATGTACTTAGCGTGGACCAAATACATAGTTTACTACTAATTGGTTCGAATAGCTTTGCATGGACATCAGAGTCTTCGTAGCTTCTTGAGTATGTTGTGTAAACATGTGGAAGCCGTCTTGAGCAGAAGCAAATTAAAATTGAAATAAAACAGTTTAAGTTTGAGCTACAAAAATAAGGTGCCTCAAAATGTAATCTCGCAAAAAACAACATTTAGAATGAAAAAATAATCAAACTAAAAATCAACTGATTTATTTATTCGACCACTGACATTACTGCAATCTTTATAATTAAAGTATTTGTGACATTCGCTGTAAAACATAGCAACAATGCACACAACTATGAGCACCTCGTTAATGAAATATTGAAACAATTATTTTAAATAAAAGCAAACAAGTGAATCATCGTGATGAAAACAAATGAGTCTTTTACACATTACTATGAAGATATTGTGTGTTTCACGGGATCAGGACTGTCGATATTGTGTGTGATAGTATTGTTGACAACATACAACCACAGTGGCGTACTCTCCAAAACTATATCAGCTTGAATCAAATCATAACCGGTACTGTTTACCTGTGTTTAATAACTGTACTGCCGTTAGTCAACGTTCCGAATGAAATGTACACGGTAATGGATTATTTTTTCATAGCATCAATATATTGGTCACTTTGTTCAGCACTGCTCGCTTATCTAAGACTTGTACTCGTCTACGTTGGAAAAATAAGCTTTGAGAAGAGGAAGGTTACCATTTTTGCCTACGGATCATCTGGTGTTATGTTAGGAATAAAAATGGACTTGTTTTAAAAATATTGTGTGTAGTCAAAGAAAATTTCATAAATTTGTATATTGTGATGTTTATGATGATTATCAATTGTGTTGTTTTTATAAGAATTGTTTTGTCTGTGTTATCTATCATGCTGTAAGAAGAGTATGTCAAAACGAAATATAAGCCATGTTGTTTCATTAATTACAGTGGCGTTAATATGTGATTCTATATTAATAGCATTGGTGGCTCTGATATTTGTTAAATCAGCGTTTCTTAGTTATCCAATGCTGTTTTTGCTTACACATAGACTTATTTTTCAAACAATGTTAGTGTTATTAAGAAAATAACCATGTCGCATTGGAGGCTATGCTTCCGGAAAAGATGGAATCGAAATTTAAGCAACATTGTATAAAGTAAATCATTTGGAAAGCCAAAACCAGCCAAAAGGATAAAATTAAAACCTAGAATCGTTAACCACAAGATAATTCGGTGGCGAATAAAAATTATATTTATTTATTTCCGTACACACAATAAACATAAAAAAGGAAATTTTATACAGAAAATGAGCACAAATTTGCTGCTTATTTCAATAGATTTTTCTTCCAGCAGACCTGCGACAGAAGAGTGCGATAAGAAACGTAGACACAGTGTCTACAGAGACAGGTTATATTCAAAGAGAAGGATCACAAAAACGAGGATGGATTTGTGAAAGGTGATATGGCGAGAAAATAAGTAATGATTGAGGTGCATCAAATAGTGAGTTATGATAGAAGAAAATATGCTGCGCAGACCCAAAAAAAATGCAAAGAGCAAGAAGACAACTATATCGATTCTGTACACTCCGGATTTTTCAAAAATTGTAATTCGTAATCGTAAGGTCCCACCGCCTTACATGCAAGCTTTGATTTCAGAAATGTTAAATATTATTTTTCCAATTTTATATTATAAGAACGCTGAATACCCTGAAAAGACAACAGAACACACAAGTTCAGGTAGTCTAGTTGTACAATGTAACAATAAGTTACATGAACTTGTCATGTATTAACTTCGTGATCCTGTCCCTCGTTTAATTAGTCACACCATCTGTTTACCTCATTAGGAGGACTTACATCATTAAATTTATCCATTAATTAAAAAACCAATCACTGATAACAATAATAATGAAAGTACTTGTGACATTTGCGAAAACATATTGAAGCCATGCACACAACTCAGAACGTCTAAGTGGAATGGATTATTCTGAAAAAAATTAAAGATATTTATCACAGCAGAAATGAACGTGACTTTAGATTACCAAGACATTATGTATTTCACGGGGTCTGGACTATCAATATTGTGTGTTATAGTGTTGTTAACAACATGGTGCCTCCTGCCGCAGTGGCATTCACTTCAAAACTATATCAGCTTGAATCAAGTCATAACCGGTACTGTGTTCCAGTGTACACTGACTATAGTGCCATTTATCAGTTTCATGAGTAAGATTCACGTTCTTATTCACTATGTTTTCATCACATCAATATGCTGGTCACTTTGTTCTTCACTGTTAGCGTATTTGAGACTTGTACTCGTGTACGTTGGAAAAATAAGCTGCGAGAAGAGAAAAGCTACTGTGTTCACTTTAGGAACAGCTGCTATTACTATGGGAATAAGTCACGGAATCGTTTTAAAGTTATTGAGTGTCAACGGGCCCAGTGATAATTTCATCGGTATATTTTCAGTTACCTTTATAATGATTGTAAATTTTGGTATTTTTATAAGAATTGTTTTTTCTGTATTATCGTGTTGTAAGAAGAGTATGTCGAAAAGAAATGTCAGTCATGTTGTATCATTGATTGCAGTGGCTTTTTTATGTGATTCTATCGTTATAGCACTGGTGACTTTGTTATTTTATTCATCCTACAAAGCACCATTCCTTCGTTATCCAACAATGTTTTTTTTCACACATAGACTCGTCTTTCAAACTTTATTTGTGTTACTTAGGAAAACAACTAGAACGCATTGGACGCTATACTTAAGGAAAAGAAGAAACAGAAATGTAAATAAAATAATATAACAAAATAAAAAAAGACTTCTTAAATACTTCTTGTATATTAATTTTTGACGTCAGTCTTCTTGCCTAAATCACGGCTTAGTAAGATCCAACTAATGGTGATATGATGTCGTCAACACTTCAGTGTGCTTCAGCAATTAGAAGGAACTGGTTACGACAGCAAATGATTCCATCTATTGACCAAAGTGATCATCACACTTTTTAAACCCATAACGATAAATCACTACAATTTTACCTACGCTAAATATTTTTTCGAAAACTAAAACAAAAGCTGTCTGTGCTATACGTAATAGAAGCATAGTATCGCGAAACGCCTCAGGCCCTCCGATACGGAACTAAGTCGTTAGCAGAAAGCGTCGAGCCCTACGATAGACAAAGCCCGCTACATTACTATAAATCTGATCGGATCTCGAGACCTGCTACGTCTCCAATGCACTCTGCAAAAGCGATGATGGTTTACTTTGCCGTACCAAACAAGCAATGGAAACGTTGTATGTCTGTTAAGTCGCTACGGTCTATCTTGACGTGTGTAGCGAAGTCTAATTGGGGTGAATACGCTTTATTAGCAAGAGATTTGCAACTTTACACAGATAAAGGGACCTTTGAAGGGATGTCGATGGTAACTGTTTAACCGCTCACTAGTTAAGAGTTCATGCCATATTTGGGAAACGTTTGATTTGCATCATAAAGCTTGTTTTGAATTTAGCGTACAAAGTTTCACAAGTTTAAATTAGATGAATGTATAAATTAGTGTTTGTAAGACGTCTCGTACAGACTTGGTACACTGTTGGTAACCAAGAGGGTATTTTTAAGCCTTCCTTTTGTCTTTTTAAAACGAGTATTCTTTATAAATTAGTAAATGATATGCATAAAAATAGGGCCCTAAAATGTGGGTGATAGAAAATTTAAAAAAATTGAGAGAAGAATTCAGGTGACATTTGTTTGTTTTCTGAAATACGAAAAGCACCATAAAAAAAAAGTAGCTCCAGTCAAATGGAACTATAAGTACGAGTACCTATCAGATCATTAACCGTCAATCATTCACTTACAAACTCAAACAAGATCCGCAAATTCCGGAATATTGACCTGAGTCACTGAGGCTTTGTCTCCTACGTCCGACTGGTCACTCTGATTGGTTCACCACCATCTGCCCAACCACCTGGAGCAGTATTCTGATACGGTTCGCTCGTCTTAGCCCCCATAAAATATTTTCAAAATGGAACGGTTCATTGATCGTTTCGCGATGAAACTTTACTATAAGTACCTTGGACTAATAGCCGGAACGTGACTGGAGTTAGAAGGTAATTTTGTAGGAGGACCTTAAGAATATCATACACCAACAATGTGGACGGGTTTATGTGGTTGACTCAATATTTTTTTTGAGGTAAATTTAATTCTAATGGCAACTTGGTACTCCTTTGTAGGTCGAAAGGAAGTTGTGCATTATAGCTTATCTTGCAAGATTGATTACACTATTTAAAAAAAAAGTATTATATAGTTAGTCAAGTATTTATTAAAGTTAACGGTGATCAGTAAAGTTTTTCTGAAAAGATAGAGCGTATTCCTTCACACATTCCACAATATTAATTGTACTCTAATAAATATATGCATTCTATAAGTTCTGTATACCTGTTTCTATAAAGACTGTTTACATCAGCCTCATCTTCGCTGTGCTGTGTCTTAACTTTCCCGCGACTAAATTGCTCACTTTTGCACAATTCCATCCAATTTATTCCCCCCCTTATAAAGGTCTTATCTTGAATGAGAGAAGCTTGTTTTAATGTCGTTAATTTCAGACTCCGGCGTCGGTAACGATTTCATTCTGTTGTGCTGTTGTGTAGTCTATGGCCTAGTTTTCCAATAGTATTGAAGGCAGATTAGGTAATGGACTGCCATTGAACCTGTGTTTCAGTTTGAATATGTCACCGGAAAATAGCAAACTCCGTAAGATTATAAAATAACTGGAGAGATTGTAAACTCTCAATAACCACATGGACTGACATATAGCTGTCTGGTCTACAATTTATCTGTTTTGGTGTGATAGTTAAATTGGAAGCTTGGCCCCTCATTGGTCTTTGTTTTCTCTGAATAGACCAATGAGAGCCTTGTTTCCAGGTTTACTATCACATGAAAACGGTTAAATTGTAGACTTGTGCTTTAATTGGTCGCCATTTTATGTCAGACCACAATTTCTCGGAATGATTTCGCGAGATTATAGACTATCAAATTTTGATGCGTAAAATAGTAACAATCTCTCAAGTTATTTTATAAACTTACGGAGTTTGCTATTTTCCGGTGACAAATATAAAGGAAACAGATTTTGTCGACGGTGATGGAAACAGCATTAATGAGTATAAATGGTACATTGTCGATGTTGAAATATTTTTTGAGCATGTAATACGAATTGATAAATGTATTTTCCGAGCTTATGTTGATGACATAAAATCGTTGGTAGTACTAGGTATAGTGTTAAGGAGAAAATGTTCCAAGTGTAGGTCACTATCAAAGATGATATTTTTGATTTACCATGAAAGCAAAACACAAAAAGGATTGTCTGGAAGCATCAAATGTTATGAATGGTCAGTTGTTGTTGGGGTTTTATTAAGAGATTTCTTAATATTATTATTTTTGTTTTAAATTGTTTTTTCCTCGGCAAGCCGGGAAGTATTGATGGCACGGGCCTAAGCCAAGTGTTCATCAATTGGGATAAGAGTCGATGCTGTAGACTGTATGATAGATGGGGGTGTATTGGTGTAGATGTTTTGGTGAGGGCTATCGGGTTCACATTGCAGGAACTTTCTTACTAGCCTGCACGTGTTTAATATCACTGCTTTTTGCAGAAGTTGGTAAGTGCTTAAAGGTAGGTTTAAAGAATTAAGGGATTGTTGAAGTTGTTTGGGTATGACTCCAGTTGTAGATAACAATTATTATTATTATTATTATCTTTCTGGCCATCACTAACGACCAACATAAAAGCTTGCAATAAAATTCGGGAATCGATTCTCAGACTATCAACTAGCGATCTGTTCATAAAAAAAGTTAAGTATTCCATACGCACACCGTCGGAAATCTACTTTTTGTTCGACATTATACCCAAATTATAGACTTAGCCTCCTAAAGGGGTGAATGACATCGAACAATGTTTTATGAGACTTTTATATCTCCTCGTTAGAAGAATATGGAAATCTGATTGTGTTTACAGCCGTATGACATGTCAAAGTTATTATTGTATTTTAAATGCACAGTCAGGGAAATTCGTCGTGTATCATCTTAAGGTTGAATGTCACTTCACTTGCACGTCTTAAACGAAAACGGGCTCTAGTGACACAAATTCAATAGGCAACACCCCTATTGAAGTTGTGTCACTAGATTAAAAAAATCGGTCAAGTGCGAGTCGAATGCATGCGCTGAGGGTCCCGTACCTACCCATTATACCGCCATAATTAAATTGGTATCATTTTTATTAGTAGCAGGCGTCAACTATGCATGCCCTTTAATTTACAACTTTTTTTATTTTTTGGAATTTTTCCTTTATTTGTGCTGCTTCTAGCTGATTCTACATCAACGGGAACTACCATATAGGTTTTCGACCCAAAACCTATAGGGTACTTCCGGTTGACCTAGAATTGACAATTTTGGTTAAAAGCAAGGTCTTACAGCACAAGTAAAGGGAAAATTTCGAAAAATAAAATTAAGTTGAAAATTAAAGAAAATATTGGTACTTACAAGTTTTCGCGAAAATCTAAATTTGTCCATATCTTTTTATCGTTTTGACTCAGGACCTTGATTTTTATACACCTTGCTAAGTCCACCCTTTCCTGAGAAAATCGGTGGTGACACACGGACAGACAGACGGATAGACGGACAAGAGAGGACAGACAGATAGACGGACAAGAGAGTGATCTTATGGGTTCTTTTTTTTACCTTTTGAGGTACGGAACCCTAAAAATATGATTCTATTTAGTCCGTCTTATCGAAAAATATTAATAATAATAATAATAAACGTTTATTTCGACCAACATGGATCATAGCACACACATTACACATAATAATTACACATAACAAAAACACACACACATAAAAACACGTAAAAATCCAAACATACATATTACTGGTTTTGATTGCTCAGTAAGTGAACCATACAGCAATGGTTCAGGTACTGACAATCAAAAATCAAATCAAAAATTTACGAAGATAAATCGAATCAAAGATAAGGAGTGAGGGCTTGTAACGTCACTTTCCAGATAAAAGTGTACTGGTACACTTACCAGTCACACGAGTTTTCAACGCACTGTATCGTCTAATTTTTGTTTATGTGACAAAAGAAAAAAAACGTGACTAATATTTTTTTCGGGCTTCAAAAAAAGGAGGAGGTTCTCAATTCGATTGATTTTTTTTGGAAATCTATCTGACGTACTAATTAGATTTATTAGTCAAATACCCTATGTCGAATTCCTAAGGTTTTTTTGTTTGTTTCTTAACTGGAAAACTTCAACCTTAGTGGAGTTTTAATAAACTAGGTTTTTTTGTTAAATCCCTGCCTTAATATGCTGCACACATTTTTATTTGTGACCATAAGAATAATAATGACAGCTAAGGAACAGATATGGTGACCAGTATTTTGTGTTCAATAAATTCAGTATTTTAAAACATCGTTACTGTGTTGATGGCTTTATAGACGCGAGTGTAATAATAAACAACTGGAAGACTCAACTTCCGAGAACAGTTGAGTTCGCTCCAGCTCCAACATTAGTCTAAGAGCGGTTGCGCACTACGTCCGATCCGAATCCGATCAGAATCCGTCAAAATACTGTCCGAGAAAACTCGGACCGAACTCGGATATTGCTTACGCACTACCTCCAATCCAAATCCGTGATTCAGACGTCATTTTACTCGCCGCTACAGAGCGTTCACGTCACTATATTATATTACTCTTTGGTCCATGCACTCCTTGTCGATATTGTGTTTTTGTAGTCGTCTATAGATTTGTCCCATAAACAGGATCTATTTTCAACATTTTCAATTAACGCAAAACCATCACCGAGTCACATCAACCCCCGCCCCCCGGCCCCTCTACCTCTTTTCTCGGACGCAGCTCGGATTCGGTTCGGACGTAGTGCGCAACTGCTCATACAAATAATACTATGGCCAGTTCGATTCGTCAATAATGTTATCCGAAATGGACATTCTAGGATGACGGAGAGAAATCGGATGACGGAAATCGGGTGTAGTGCGTAAACTACCATACAAATTGTTCTACGACTACCCGGACCGTCTTTTTACGGATACTGATCGGGTTCGGATCGCACGTAGTGTGTAAGGGCTCTAATAGGGTTCTGAGAATTTGGTAAGAAAATATAGACGAACCTGAGGTGTATATACTGGCACTTTAGCTAGTGCACGTTGAGAACAAAAATGATTATGTATGATGATATCATTCATCGGGATATCAGAAGATTGGTGAGTTGGAAGAAGTAAGAAGTAACCATTTTCCGAATACCTTTATCAGGTTTTTGATTTAAAGTTGCATAATGCACATTGCACATTTGGACTACACAATGTATGTATGTATCGCAGGCAAATAGCTTAATCAGCCGTTTCATTGGTTGCCTAGTATTTACATTTAACTGCGCCGATTTTTCAGCGACGTAAGTGACATCTTTTGTTCAATATTGCTAAATGACTTGCCCATGTCACATATATGTCGCTGATTAAACAGCGCAGTTCAATGAAAAGGTTAGGCTTTTAATGAAACAGACGATTAAACAAGTTGGATGCGACATATTATGCATCGTGAAACCTTGAGACGTCCCGCTAGTACATTTATATCGAGTAATTAGTTTGTCTAATAGTACCTAGCCACTCATACATAAAGGTAGGAAATGCTGATTATTTCTTTTGCAAAATCAATTACTTATTAACTATAAGAGTTCGCAAAACAGATTGGCCTATTAATCCACGAGCACTGCATTTTATTCGCCCCGTTGAAAAGAATCAGTTCACTTTTTCGTAACAAACATTAAACAAAAACACACACAAACACACACTACCACTAACTTACACTCTATTGACAATGGCCAATTTACGTACTGCTGCAATACGGGTATTAAATACAATGCAAGCCAATTTGTTGTATTAATATTCACGTGTTTTCCAATAGTCGATACATTTGCGATAAGCCCGGCTCACGGTAATCTGACTTTATCGGTCTACCTGTTTGAACGGCGACTTTTACTGTGTGCAAACTGTAAATTAATTGCTTATAAAACCCCTTTTTAAATAAAGTTTGTGGAGTTTAATTGGCTTGGAAGAGTATACCATTGTTTGGTTGTGAACTTCGTGGTACGTTTCTGGGTAAGGTGGTTGCTGGCTTCAGGGCTATTTTTATTACCCCAATGATTGACTTGAGTATTCGTATTACTGTAAGTAAAAAAAAAATCGTTAATCTGCTGTCGCATGTAAAGTCACAAAAATTTTCACCATTTTTGACTACAAATTCTAGTAAATTGAAACGTTATTAAGGATGAAAGTTGAAACTATCTATTACAAAGACAAATGTATCTTCCTTGTCGTTGTATGAAGTGCATGTGACATCAACCTTAATGTGATAAACTATTCATTCTCTGACTGTATTTAAACCTTTTTGTTGCACCATGTATGTATTTACAGTACCTATGACGTTGATCGTTAAGGAAAGCTAAGATCCCCGCGCTCCCTACAGAAACTATACATTCATTTCGAATTCCTGAAACCTGACAAAACCAACACACAATACGTTCACAATTCCGTATGACAAACGGCTGTTATTCGAAGATTATCGCTTGAACATGACTAATGACATGTCGCTTCCTACACGTCTCTTCTATATGTTAATTGTACTGAATGCTCCCAACACTAATTTACACTGTGTTTATTTTACTGAACACCACTTTACATTTACCGTCGCTGAAACTCTTGCTAAAGGAAATTGCACTTTATGCGTCACTGATAAATTAGGCGTGACGTTTGATTGATAGCAAAGTTATGCTTGTCTAAGCCCAGATGATTCACACGCGTTACGTTGTCATTTCAGACGTACGATTCAATTTTTCATTTAGATGAGAACTGTGTAAACACAGTTGAAATGGAGGGGAAAGTTTCTATTTTTAAATGTTTTTGTTTGGGCCCTCTTTCTGATTTTTTTATGGGTGTGTTAAATAGAATTCACAAGTTAGCGATCGGAAACTTTCTCTGGAAAGTTTGCTGGATTGAAAACAAGATCTGAGTTGCAGGTGGAATAACATTGTAGAGTTTTCTTCCGATCATTTTCTCCATTTTCCTTATGAAGTGCAACTTAGTTTGATATTTTTGTAAGGAACTTATATTCTAGTAGCTGAACCGTTTGCAAGGCAAACATGACGTTTCAGCTACTGTTGGTAGCTAATTTGACAGTTGGTTAAAGGTAGATAGATATACGTTATTGAAACCGGCCGTTAGTCACTCACTCAGCCAGTCAGTGTCAGAAGAATTTTATATATTAGGATATTGATTAAGTTTCACTAAAAAGACAAAAATAAGAGTGAGTTATTTTGAATATTTGTTTGTTATGCTTTCGCGTGAATTTTGGTTCAGAGATGGAAATGAAACCTCGCAAACGGGTTTTTTATGCGAAATCTATACTTACTGTCGCGAGCAAAGCCAAAGAAAAAAGGTAATTATTCATTAACTTACTACACACGTTCTTTGTTTATGATATTTGATTGTGTCAAAAATCTACTAAGTTATGTATTAAGGTACTAAGAATTCGCCTGTAATGCAATTTTGAGCATTACATTACAGTGCTGCCTCCATGACTTGACGAGCATTTGCCTGTAATGTAACTTTTCAGATTCGATTTTACACATCGTATCATCAAGTTGCGCACTGTAATGCTCGGTTCTCCTCCCTTACTGATGTAGTGTCGACTCTGTAACGTTACAGGCGAATTCTCCAAGTGAAAAAGCACCTTTACGAAAAAAAATCTTTGTCCAAGCTTTTAAAACCAAGGAACCAAGTTGTAAGATGTACCCTTTTAAAAATGTATACTGTTTAAGAAGAGTCCTATTATTCTCCGAGAAGTAATGGAGTTATTAACGTCTTCAATCCGAAGATCGGGGAATTTAAAACAACAACAGTATGGGACGTTATTTTACCGATTGAAAATTTGAACGGCAAGATGATAATTTGTAGGTGTTGTATTCTAAGGTCAACATGGTTCCAGCTATTCTTAGAAAACTGAACGCAATAACGCGTATTGAAAATTTTGATAATGATCTAACTGGGTCCTTAGGTACAACATTAGACCCTGATCTGATTTTTGATTCGATAAAGAAACAAAATTGTTAGATCTTAAAGAAATAATTTTAAATTTCTAAAGCTACAAATTAATAATTAATGGATACGGCTCTTTTAAAACAAAAATTGCAAACTTCCAAGTTTTGATTTTACTACATAAAATGGAAGAGTTTTACTATCTCAGTGTTACCATACCCACCATGAAATACATATGTACCGTATAAATGTTGAACATTGTCACTATAGGCAACGCGGGCACTTGCCATCTGGCGTGGAAGTACTATGTTTATACACATATGTATATGTAATGTATAGGCTAAATGTGATTAATTAAGTGAGAACAATATGTCACTGGTCACTATTGGGTGGGTTAACAACAGTTCCGACCTTGCATATTTACTTTCTACGGATCTCTATATGCAATTAACATACGCATTATTAGTTTATAATAGAGATGTAACAGAGGTCACTTTATATTATTACTAGTTTTTTCACGCGACTTTGTTCGCGCATATCCCGTTTTACCCGTTCCTGTAAGAATATCCCGTTCCCGTACAGCCCATAGCCTTTCTCATGAATGTGGCTATCATATACAAAAATATTTTTGAAATCCGACTGGTAGTGCCAGAGATTAGCGCGTTCAAACAAACAAACAAACTCTTCAGCTTTATTATATTAGCATAGATTTTGTGGTGGCACAACACAGTCTTTAAAACCCAGTTAGGTTGTGGATTGTAAAGGTAATTCATCGTTTCATGTGACATACTGGTACTCAGCTGCATAGTTGGACTGGAAGTCGGCCTCAAGAAAACAATGGCGTAATAACATAGATCTGTTTATAAGATTAGACAATACACGAGGCCATCGGGATAAAAACCTTGCCCATCAGAAAAACATGGGGTGAAAACAAACCATACGAGAAAAAAAAACATGCGTGGCAGTCTTTGGGGACTGCCGATAGAAGTTAAAACTAAGTAACTTGTGAATTGTATCTTGTGAATTTGGAAAGCGTTCGGTGACGATGACGCGAGTTGCATTATTTTTGTTCACCCAAAAAGTGCTCAACGCGCCTAAAGAAGTTTTTACTTCAAAAAATACATCCTAGGTTTTTTTCCTGTATTTTTCTCAACACTAAGGAAAACAAACAAAACTAACCTAACCCTAACCTATTTGCGCTAATAATTCAGTAAAAAAGCTTTGCGATAGTCCACCCCACTTTCCGGGGTGAACAAAAAATAAATAGGTATATTGTTTGAGCACGCGAATCAAATTTAATATGCATACCGTTTAGGTCGTGTTAAGGCATAGTGTTGCGTGAATGCGATATCGATAAAATTTAATCGACTCGCGTGTGTGCTATGCCGATTTGCTTACACTTATCTTATTTATGTTATTTCTTAGTTTTTTCGGTTGACGGAATCGTTTCAGTAAATTTTAATTAAACCAACCGTTAATTCAAGCGTTTATGGACTTTATATACTGTGATATTTAAATACTGCGCTGAATATTGACGTTACTGTTGCACTTTATTTATTGGTCGTAAAAACAAACTGTAACTGTGAATTTAAAACATAATTAGGTTTTGCCTGCGACTTCGTATATATCCCTTTGCGCATATATAATATCCCTTTTTTCCCGTTCCCGTAGAAATTTCGGAAAATCTTCCCCCACACTCTACATGAACCTACATGCCAAATTTTAGCTTTCTATGACCAGTTTAGTTTTGTCTGTGCGTTGTCTGTCAATCACTCATCAGAAACGGAAGAATTTTATATACAACGTGTAACAGAATAAATCGCGAAAAAAATCGACTGCCCCATACATTTATGTGCGCACAACTCGTCAAAATGAACAGCAGATTTTTTGTTCGCGATTTCGGGGTTGGTCCCACAGTGAAAGTTGTTCATAATGATGAGTACAATGACCTTTATGAGGTATTGCATTTATTCTGATACACGTAGTATATTGTTTTTGATCATCGTCACCATCTCAGTCAAAAGACGTTCTCTGTTGGACAAAGGCCGCTGCTAGCGTTGCCATTTCTCCCGGACCTGTGCTACTCGCATTCAGCGGATTACGATAGCTTTCACCAAATCATTGGTCTACCTTGAGCGACACCTTCCAACGGTACGAGGTCGTCGATCCAGAATTGATGAATTTAATAGACTTTTTATAGTCTTTATAGAGTTTTCTATTGTCTATGAAAACAAATGATTAGTAATAAGATTAATTTTTGCTTAATAGTGTTAGGTGTTTAGTTGTCACCTTCAAAATATTTTTTTAATAATTACAACATAATTCCGAAGCACTAAAACATCTTTTAAGCACGCACTATGTCTACATTATTTATAATCATCTGCCTAGCCTTTTCCCAACTATATTGGGGTCGGCTTCCAGTCAAACCTGATTCAGCTGAATACCAGTATTGTTTATACTGTACTTTATTTACACACAAAAAAATACAATCTGAGTCTTTTGTTATAAAACAAATATTAAACTATCGATAACGCACAAATCGCAACCTTACTTCGCTAACAAGGTGATTATTGCTGGGGGCGGGACGAGCTCACTCGATAACCGCTCTTTACAGCCATCTAGCGGTGAATATAATTATCTTAAAACCAACTCATGGGAAAATAAATCATAGATTTTGTACACCAAGGACTTTGGACCAACGTTGTTATCTACTTGGGAACAAGTACTGTGAAACTTACAAAATAATCGTGGCGAATTTAGTAAATTTGATCAGTGCAGGATTCATTACAATTTATGATTAAATGGCGGTTTTTCTACTTTTAACCCCATTTTGGGGTCTATATAAAAATTGTAAGGTTTTAATAAAAAGGGAAAAAAAGTCTATTAAAATCATTTTAATATGTTATATCTTACATTATTAACGTCCTCGTGATTTGTTCTACCAAACTCATTGAGACCAAAATACAATTAATAATCATGGATCCATGACAACAACTTCAAGACAAACTATTTCAGTTTAGAATTGTATAAAAACGTGTAGGTTGTGAAGCTGAACACAGAAAAACTTGTAGAGGACATAAAATGGTAATTTTGTAGTCTACGGAAACCCATTTGAATGGCTGGAAGATAGTAAAGGTGAAGTCACTTGAGACAAAACATTGGTTTTATATACAGCCTGTTTGGAAAGAAGAATGTTACATTGAAGTAGATGCTGTTTTTTGTTGTTGCTAAAACTCGTATTTCTTCAACTGCAGCTGTGCTATTTTTCAATTCTACTTGTTAGTGTATTATCCTGAATAATAAAATATTCCGTTCAGTTAGATTACCATAAAAATATATTGCACGTGAACATGAACAAAAAATTAAGACGATAGGTACACTGCGTTGAATTTTCGCGGGACGTACCACCTTCGTGCACTTTTTACCAACAACTTACGTCATTAGCCCTAACTCCTGGACTTTGATGCACTTTATCTATGTAATTTTTTATTAATTGAAATCAATAAGGAAGTACCTAATTAGTACAATCATACTTTGTCTGCAAAAGTGGTAGTAATTTTTTTAAACAATTTATTCAACAAAACTACTTTCAAATGAGAAGCCATGCAATTCCACTTCAATCCAAACTATACTTTAAAATAAAATACACTCCAAAAATTCTCTATTCGAATCCCTTCCATCGGCAGTCTCCTTTACAAATCTAGTGGGTGGTCCATTCACTGGTATCACGAACTACAAATTGCCTTATACTTGTTTGTGCATTCAGGCCCACATAGCTCAATTACGCACTGGCCAATTATTACATGAACTCTTCCCATGCGGCTAAGCGTTCTACCACAGAAGAGTTCAATAAAGAAGGTTGACTCCATACAACTAACGAAAACACGCTCACATAAGCAGAACACTCAGCACGCTACTGCAAAAGCCGGTGCGACTGTGTTTTTCATATGTGCGTACGTTTTTGCTCGTCGTATGGACCTTCTGTTTCCATAACAATAAATGTCTATACGTTGATGTGGTTCTAGTACACTCTTGTTATGCACTTCAACTCCGAACTCGTAATTACCTGTGTTAGCTTTGAATTACAATTATTGTGGGAGCTTTTTAGGGTTCGGCATTTCAAAAGATAACGATTGCTTTTGTTTATAATTATATCAGTTGTGAATGCAACGAGAAGATTTTTGTATCAAACTTTTTGATGCTTTCTAAAATAAGCCTTTTTACATTTGCTGATTGGTTTGTATTCTGGATAATTATGTGTTTATTTTAAATTTATATCTGAATTTAAGGTCTTCGGCCTATCGGCCTAAGGTATTCTACTCTAAGACGTTTTGGTTTGTTTAACTTCGGACCGTACCTAACCAAATCAAATGACATGGTTTAAGATATTATGTTGCTGATTTAAAAAAAAAAAAATATTGAAAAACACCTCTACAGAACCACTAAATCCAAATTATACTCGAACAAACATGTTTTTTAAACTATTGAATTATTTATAGGTAAAGTGATGGTAGTTACGGAAAATTATAATGTTGTGTATCCGGTTCTTTGAATCTCGATAATATTGTTAGGCATTTTTTCTCTGATTACATAGTTAAGGCGTTCTCTATGATTATAAGAATGTTATTATACCACAGTGTTTGGTCTGACTATGTTTTTTCATGGCTATTAAGCAGATCTAGATTAGGAAACAATGTGGGATTTAATATTGAAGATTGATGCTTGTTTATGATATTAGTTGAATCCATAATAATACAATGGGCGTCGCAAAAAGTTGATGGGCTGATAAATTATTATTTTAAGGAATTGTTTTTGAGCAAAGTTCTCGTATAATAAGAAATGCCTCCAATCACAAAGTGTGTTAATTGTTGAAAGCTGTATTGAAGATCTACTTTTTGCGAAAAAACTTCTCAAATTTTCAAAAAAGTCTTTAAGTGTAAAGAGGTAAATTTGGTTATTCACTGGAGATTATCTCCAAAAGTAAGTGTTTTCACTGAAAAAAACTACAATATAGTTGGTTAACTTTTTATCTGCGGAAAATATAATTAGTATAAAATATATCACGTCAAGTCTTCCACGTCTTACTAGATTTTTTCATTGTAACTTATATTTACGGTTTCACTTCTCAATTATTGACTTCTATGAAGAAAAACACAATTATTACATTTTTCTTTTAACCATAGTAAAGTATCAAACAGCCACATCGCAACACTATACAACCCTACCCCATATGCGTCGCAAACGCACATACATATTTTATTTATAATTAAAACTTATTACCGACTTCAAAGAGTGTAGAAAGCATGGTGAGAAATCCCACACGTTCGTTATAATTAATACCAAGTTTAATGCCATGAGAAGGGTGGCTGCTGGGGCACCTGTCATCGTGGTGAACTATGGATGCAATA
The DNA here is from genome assembly GCA_002192655.3 of Mamestra configurata. Lineage (NCBI taxonomy): Eukaryota > Metazoa > Arthropoda > Insecta > Lepidoptera > Noctuidae > Mamestra > Mamestra configurata. The sequence goes on from NDFZ01005458.1 coordinate 567,632, forward strand.
GGCTGGTGGAATGATGTGGGATTATCATGGGATTAAAGTAATTTTTAAATATAATTAAGCCCAGTAAGACGCGCTTAGTCGTTACCTGCTTTTTAAGAACTTGTAAAAGACCATTACCTGTCGCGGTGATTATCGGTAGTCATCATTTATTTTTTCTGCCTGTATACTTGGTATGTATGTATTTATGTATCTGTTTTTCTATTATGTTATATAATAATTGAATTGGTTTTTGTCACACCAATGACAGCCCTTTTTCATGTCCAGACAATTACTGTCCATCCCAGGTTGTCTGGAAGAGATCGCGGAATGCGATAAGACCGCCATTGTAAGTGTTTTAGTTTTAAGTTCACTTTTAGTTTTACTTTTTCTAATAAAACATATAATAAATAAATAAATAAGCTGCTGAATTAAAATTCGGCTGCCTAATTACATATATCCAAAAATACTGAAAAAAAACTTAAACAGACTGTCAGCAAACGTAATAAAAAAGTACAATTAGACTTATATGCAGTTACTGTCAAAAGTAGGTAAAAACATGCAAAAGTTCAAATAAAATCAAAACTTTAAAAACAATTAAATGAATTATTGTCTGTGAAATTCTTGCGGGAAAATAATTTTATCAATATTTTTGCTTCAGCGCCACAACTTTTTTTTGAGCATAAACACCTTCTTCCTACTTAACATACAATATTAAAATCCACTTTTCCTGCTTCCATATTTATACCAAAGTTAACCTCATAAACGAAAAAGCATATGCGTGTTATAATACAATATGTTAATACTCATGTGTTACATTTTACCTAAAACTCGGAAAATGTGGTAAATTCACAAAAAAAGTTGGTGCGCCTTAAGAGGTTTTCGTCGACCACAATATAAGAGAACACGTTAACTTCAGAAGCATGTGGTGTCCCAGAAAACTATTTTGCAAGTCTTTTATCCCATTTTCACGAGAACGATCCTGAGTAAAAAGTTTACCAAACTTGTTCAAGATACAACAGGTGTTCCTAATATAACGGTATTAGCCACTTTTTTAAAGAGTATTGTTTTTAAAAACCCAATTTCGTATTCAATGAACAAAAGTTTTTAAAGTACCACCGTTTATCTTTCAAGGTATTTTCATGCAAAATATACTCATGAGAAACATTGGATCTTGGAACTGCTTTCTTTCAGTACTTAAGGTGTTCAAAAAACTTAAGCTAATGTTGATAACTTAAAAAAGTATGCAGAGTCCCATTAGAATCAAACTAGAATCCCTCGTGCTGAAAGAAAAAGTTGCAGCACAACAACGAGCTCCATGAAACTAGATCTCAGTTTGTTTATAATTAATGCTCGATACACCCGCACGGGAATAATTCAACGGTTTATGCACCCTTGATAATACGAGATGAAGTTTCTTTAGACGCCGGGGCGGCGCGGCAGCGGGGCGTACGACGCTGAGGGCGGAGCTACGGAGCGCCGCTCAGTCGGTGGCCAGCCGCCGTACGCGACACACGCCTGTAGCTACCGCGCTCAACGCTGTCATGCCACGCGAGTCGCGATGTCGCTTCCAACGCGTGAATATTTATGACGCGATCGACCAATTCGCTCCCTCATAAATGGCACTGCCAACCTCGATGCCTCACCGCAGCTCACATATTACCGTAAAATGCTAATAAAACAAACTGACGTGAAAAGACTCGAGCACCGAACTTTTAATCGAATCATAGTGTACGTGTTGTTCTACTGCCATGCCATCGAGAGGAACTCCGCGGCCGAAATGCCGCACGAGTGCGCGTACCGCAGCCTCGAAGCGGAAACGTCGGAGAACGCGGTACTTTTCTGCAAGATCCGAACCATAAGCAGTTTGGACCACCTGTTACAAAACATCAGTAGGACGCATTTCGACGACGTGATATCGTTACACGTACAGTGCAGTGAAATTTTGTTTTTCGAAAGCACATTGACTGCTCATGCTGAAAAGTCAACGGGAAAACATACAAGTCTATCGAAACTACGAGACCTTGTCGTCGACAAATGCAAGATACGCCAGATACCGGCACGTGCGTTTGAGAATTTCAAAGACCTGAAGCGTCTGCACGTGACGACTCACAACAGCGAGTGGTCGGCGATGACAATGGAGTTACACGAGCAAGCCTTCGCGGGCTTGAACGAGTTAATCGAACTCGATCTAAGTGACAACAACATCTGGAGCACTAAGACAGAAACTTTCTGTCCGTTGTACAGTTTGAAAACTTTGAACTTGACTAATAATCACTTGCAAAACATAAAGACAATTGGTTTCTCTGATTCACTGAGAGAACAAAACTTAAGTGTAAGAAGTTGTAATTTAGTCATAGAAGTTCTTGATATGTCGTATAATGACTTGATCGTTTTAACTGGAAATAGTTTGTCAAAGTTACGTTCGTTGTCGAAATTGTTACTACAAAATAATGCCATATCTACCCTAGAAGATGGTGCCTTTGAAGGATTGCTCAGTCTGCAGGTTTTAAATTTATCGAGTAACTTTTTGAGTGATGTTCCTCCTGAACTATTTTCTGACTCAAAGTCCTTGAAAGAAATAAATTTTAGTAACAACACTATAAATACTTTGCCTCCGGGATTTTTTGAAGGATTAGATCAGTTACAAATATTAGATTTGTCGCATAATGAACTAACTAGTCAGTGGATAAATAAGGGCACATTTTTCGGGTTACTTCGTATGGTTATACTCAATCTCTCGTATAATAGAATAAATAGAATAGACCGTCACATGTTCCAAGATTTGTATAGTTTACAGAAATTAAATTTAGAGCATAATGAAATAACTACTATAGACGAGCATGCATTTGGAGAGTTGCGAAATTTGCACTCCCTAACACTTTCAAACAATAAACTTGTACATATTCACACACACTTGTTCACGGATTTACACGTCTTGCACGAACTGTTCTTAGATAACAATAAAATTAAGCACATCGAAGAGAATGCTTTTGATAATATGACTGCTATCGAGGACTTAGGTTTAGGTGATAACTTTCTGTCAGAAATCCCTTCCTCAATTCGTAAACTTCGATCTCTAAGGTCCTTAGATATTGGGAATAACAATATCACACATTTGAAACGGGAAAATTTTAGGGGTTTATCAGAACTATTTGGTCTACGTCTAGTCGATAACAAAGTTACATACTTGAATGAAGATACTTTTGAACATTTACCACAACTCCAACTGCTTAATTTGGCATCCAATAAAATAAAACATGTTGCACCTGGTTGTTTTAGAAACAATGTGAATTTGAAGTTGCTCAGAATGGATGACAATGAAATTCTAAAAATTGATGAAATTTTCAACACCTTAAACAGCTTGGTTTGGCTCAACATGTCAGCAAACAAAATAATGTTTTTCGACTTCAGAAGTTTTCCCACAAGCTTAGAGTGGCTAGATCTGCATAAAAATAACATCGCAAATTTCGTCAATGACGACATGTATTCCAATGTAAATATTAAATTGCTAGACTTAAGTTTTAATAATATAAGTCAAATAACTGTGACTTCGATACCAAAATCTGTTGAAAAACTTTATTTGAATGACAACAACATTCAAAACATCCAAGTCGGTTCGTTTTCTAAACTACAAAGGCTATTAACTGTAGCATTGAATAATAACAAACTAGTACAACTCGACATGAACGCGTTTAGGTTAGATCAAATAGAAGATGATAGTGACTTACCAGAGTTCTTTATAAGCGGAAACCCATTTGTTTGTGACTGTTCAATGGAATGGATTCAGCGCATTAATTATTTGAGTCACAGTCGACAATACCCGCGCGTGTTAGATTTAGATAAAGCCTTTTGTACGCTGGTCCATTCGCGGGCTAAAGAAAAAAAGACGATAATAGACATGTCACCTTCCGACTTTCTCTGTCCGTACGAGAGCCATTGTTTTGCTCTGTGTCATTGTTGTGACTTTGTAGCATGTGACTGTGAAATGATTTGTCCAAATAACTGTAGATGCTATCACGACATAACTTGGAATGCGAACGTTGTAGATTGTTCGTACGCCGGTTACACCGAAGTGCCCGAACGAATTCCAATGGACGCTACCGAAATATATTTAGATGGAAATCACATCAGCCATCTGGGAAATCACGTGTTTATTGGCAAAAAGAAACTCCAAGTTTTGTACTTGAACAATACAAAGTTGAAGGAAGTGAATAATCAAACTTTCAAAGGTGTTGACTCTCTCAGAGTTTTGCATTTGGAAAATAACAAGTTGGTCGAGTTGAAGGGAGATGAGTTTATTCATCTTAATAACTTGAATGAATTATATTTGGATCATAACGCCATTGTACATGTTGCAAATAACACGTTTTCCTCATTGAAGGAACTTTCAGTTCTAAGGATCGATGATAATAAACTCGTCAACTTTTTCCCGTGGAAATTATTAGCGTCGTCTTCTAAAAGTTCTTCAGCCCATGTATCTATTGAGGGAAACCAATATTCTTGTGACTGTAAGAGTATAGCTGAATTAGATTCGTGGCTTAGAAGGGATCCGGGGGACCCGGAAAAAATGTTGTGTACAGATACTGAAGGAAAACCAACTAAAATAACTATTGCCTCGGTATTGAGCCATTGTAAAGAGTATATGGGATCAGTAGGTGACCCGACTGTATCTAGAGATGAAATTGTTTCCAAGTCAATATTTCTTCCCGATAATTACTTCGCTGTTATCTGTGGCGTTATAATTATCCTTGTGGTGATCTTTCTGATAGGTGCTATATTTTATGCGTTCAGATATGAGATTAGTGACTGGCTGTACACTAAATATGGCGTACCTTTGTTCAAAGAGCAGTCTTGTCCAAATGTTGATCATGTGTTGGAAGGTATTCCTAATCACATGTATGACTACTACGTGATATGCAATACCAAAGATACTAATTTCGTATATCATAATATTATGTCTGAGATAGAGTTCAGGAAAATGACCTCCAAAAAGTTTTCACCTAACGAAGCGTCACTAAACATTCTAACTTTGGACGGTTTCTCAAAATCATCAAAACTATCGAAACGCCTAATTATTGTTTTAACAACGAATTTTATTTGCAACGACCTCTGCGATATTCATTTCAAAAATATATTTTTTAGTTATTTAAAATCACTAAACCGTAGTGATTTCAATAAAGTGATTTTTATCAAAGTCGTAGACAACAATCAAATAAGCGATGAATTGTGTTTTGTGTTAGATAAATACAAAAATGTATCTTGGAACGACCCACGATTCTGGGACAGATTCATCGCTTTACTCAATTCTACTGACACTATTATTACAGTAAAAGGCTCGGAGAAGAGCGTCTTCAAGAAGTCGTTACGTCAGACTCCGACGTTGAGATACACGACAATGCCGGTCTCAAACGATACTTGCTCAAAGCAGAATTTCACAAATTCCTTACAGTATTGTAAGAGGAACGATGGGGAATCGTCTCAGAATGAAAGTTCTCCGTCGTCGGACAACAACACGTACGGGGAAGGGAACAATTCGAACAATAGCTACATGTCGATCGACAACAGGACTTGTCCTCGGTTTAATTATGACCTGAGGCTGTCCCCTAGCAGTGGTCACGTATATTCTAGGGTAGATGATATTTCACCGACCGTTCCACGCTCCATAACCGGGAGTGCTTCTAATAAAGGGCGCACGTACTTTGTTTGAACGTAATTGTCGGTATTTGGTATTCCAGTAAGTTTTTATTTCATTTTTTTTTGCACTAACTGCTTACACCTTTGAAATATTCATTCACATTTTGTAATTTATTTAATTATTGTAAATACATTGTTACTTATTGTCGTACATTTTGTCAATTTTCACATACGTAATTTAAGCATTACGGAAATCGAGACGTTTTACAAGAATACGAGTATTTTAATGAAACAATATTTGTACAAAGTTCGTGTGAAAATGTTGAGTCTGATTGTGGTAACATTTTTCAAATATTAAAAATTATTATTAATTGTATTAACATAGTTTATTGAAACTGTGAAACATCTTCGCAGGTCAGTCACTGTAACGCAACACCAAATAGCTTAAGATGTTTAACGTAATTCCCATACTCACAATTATTAATATAAATGTGTATAGCTTTATTTTAAAATTGTATTAAAATATTGATTTCACGAAATAAATAATAATTATTCACAAAATAATATAACTATAAAGTTAACTATTTATTTATTTTTGATATGTTTAACCTAGTAACTTTCTTTCTTTCTTTTGATGTTATATATTTTATATTTATTCTCAGTCAAAATTAATTCGGTTTCAAAGTTTCTTCTATCTGAATGTTATGTTTTCGTATCTTCATTTTGTACTAAATATTTAAAATATGTTATTTTTGACTGTACGAAAGCGTATTTAGGTATGTTACACTTATTAATGTGCTTACTCATAATAATTATAACAAAAATGTATATAACAATATATGTTCGCAATGTTATATTTTTATTGGCTATACTTAGATGTATTGCTTGAGTACCTATTTTAAAATAATTAAGCTAAATCGTGATATTAGATTTAATAATTATAAACTTGAAAATAAATGTAATTTTTGGATTGTAATTATTAGTCATAATGAAAATTATTGTTTTGTATAAAAATGTACAAAGATATCTTGAAAACGTAATAAATTATACTGACGTTTTGATACTTATTCGGCTTTTCATTACACTCAGGGTCCACCAAAATTATTTATTTAAGAATTAATATTTAAAAGCACTCCTATTTTTAATTACTTCTGAGAACAACACATTTGAGTACTTTAATTAAAAATAAATAATTGGTACGCCTGATGGACTATCTTTTTATTTAGGTCTTGCTTAACATCTGGCCACTAAGAATAATTTTTATCCACTGGATTTAAGAGGTTACCTCAAGGAATATTAATTTAATTTTATCTTTCGCGTTTTCCTCTTAATTATTGTTTGAAAGTATTATTGTGCTTCATCAAATCAGCCGAAAAACGTCCTCTGCTGGACTTAGGCCTCCCCCAAGAGAAGGAGGGGGGGTTACAGGCGGGTTGGCGATCGCAGTGTAGCTGTTGTAATGCACAGAGAGTGCTGCTGCCCATTCTCTGGTGAGTCTCTTAGTCGTCTCTTATGGCACGCACGAGAAGTGATGGGACGGTGCTATTCTTTTACGTCCGACACCATACAGTACTTGTTGGTGTAGTTTTCCATACGTAGGATAACCAACATACATGTGTGTCATTTGGTCAACATATCACTTTATACGTTATCATATGGGGATCTGTAAACCTATCTAAAATCAGAATATTGAGATACCTTCAAAAACTACTAAACTTTCTTAAATAGGGAATTTAAATACATAGTAGGTAGGTACCCATCACAATAGACCTTCAACTTTCTATTCGCACAGTCTAGTAAAATTCAAATATCATGCCGTAGGAATGTAAATAATTACACTAGTTCAATTAGCGAAAGTAGTTTGCACTTATTTTTAGCGAGTTACGTATGGACTACTCTATTTACACAAACTCCAAACAAGCTTGCTGAAAATAATTTTATTATGAAACCTCAACTGAGAAATACGCAAAAATGCATTTCTTTTAGGAATCTTATAAGATTGCTTATATTATATACTTTTGTCAGAACGACAATCTTTGAATGCCAATACCATCATGACTCGATTGTGAGAGAGAGACGGAGCAATACATGAAATTTAGCACTATCCCTTGAACTAAAAGGTGATGGAAAGTAAGGGCCACATTGCTTCATCAACATCATATCAACCGAAAGACGTCCACTGCTGGACTGTTGCCATAATCGCCACGCTTGACACGCAGTTTAGCTGTTGCAATGTACAGATAATACTATGGGTTTCTTCATATCTCTTCAATATTCGTCTTTACATACATATTCTTAGAAAATTATTTTTCAGGAAAATAAAAGATCATTGAGAACAGAGGAAGTAAGTACCTATCCATTCATTAATACAGGTTGGTTTTAGTGTTAATCCCATAGTAAAAGTTGTTTGTAATGATGAGTACGGTGACCCCTTTTCAGGTATTGTAACACGTTGTAAATGTTGCAGCCGACTAGTTTAATCAGCCGTTTCATTAAAAGCCTAGCCTTTTCATTTAACTGCGCCGATTTTTCAGCGACCTTTGTGACTTGCCCATATCACTTATGTCGCTGATTAAACGGCGCAGTTAAATGAAAAGGCTGGGCTTTTAATGAAACGGCTGATTAATCCAGTTGGCTGCCACATATACACAAACCTGTCACGTTTATCGTTCTTTCTATAAGTGAAAACCCTATCAAAATCCACGGACTTACATTTATAGTTCGCCCCCCTTCATGACCCCCTTTTAAAGAGAAATTTCCAAAAATCTTTTCTTACTTTGTATAAAGGTTTATTTTATAATGTGAGCACCCGGCTCACATTATAAAATAAACCTTTATACCAAGATTCGGCTTTCAAGGTGTAGTTGTTTTGTCTGTGTATAGTCAGTCAGGACACACGATGTTTATAAGTACACTAGTTTTTGCCCGCGACTTCCTACGCGCATATCCCAATTTTTTCCCGTTTCCGTAGGAATTTCCCGTTCCCATATAGCCTATAGCCTTCCTCATGAATGTGGCTATCATATACCAAAAAAAAATCTGATTCCAACTGGTAGTTCCAGAGATTAGCGCGTTCAAACAAACAAAATAGATATAGAAGAAGACATTATGTGAAAAAAAAAAGTTGGTAATAATAATTTTGAGATAAGGAGGCGTAAGTAATACATAAAGATTGACAGCAAAAGACAAAGTACTCTCATTAATATGTCCAAAGTATCAAACCACTTAAACCAATGTTGACAACACGATTAAGGGTTCGGTAAATAAGACCAAGTTGTAAACAAGTGACAATAAGATTTACTTATGCACGAGTTTATCGTCAATAACTTTACTTAGCTCTCCATACAAATGTTGCTATCAATTCTAAAAACAAATTAGAAAATCGTAGTCATAAACATGTTTTGTTTATATTAACAAGGGACAATGGCTCGTATATTAAAGTTGGTAATATATTATGGCTAATTACGAGTTCAGAGTATTATACGAGTTGGTTAAGTCACACAAATGCCGACAATGCATCGTGTGGTTTCTCTAATTGGCTGATTGTCATGTCAATAAAGATAGGACCGATAAGTTGGAGCAATCCGCACGCTCAAATAAATTTATTTTTCATCAATTTGCCTGCAGCTTAATTGTTTTAATATTAAATGCCTTTAGATCGCTTTTCAAAGATAATTATTTTCATTTTAATTAAATGATTTCGTGATTTCAGAAGAGCTTTATTTAATTTATTATTTATTTGATGTTTTAAGTGGATACTTATTTTTTGGATGATTTAAATTAATGTTGAGTGGTTATTGGATTATAAAATCCAATACGATGGAATTATGTATTTTTATCTACCTAAGATTAGAAAGAAACTAAGTACATTCCCTTTTGGGGAATTCATAACAAAATTGATGAATAATTAACCAGCTCTCCAGATCATAGAATATTTTACACAGTGAACTTTACCAAATTATTATTTAGAATGAACTGAAGAAGACACGCGTTAACGTGTTCCAACTAGACATTTGTACATTCTTGTTATATTGGTATTATAAATAATTTAATAACAGTCAGTAATCAATACGATCAATCCAATTATGGAATTTCGTTTTCGACCAATGGAATTCGTTTTTAAAACCTTAATTGCTTCGTTTATTGCTCGTCAACAAATTCTTAAGTTGCTGAACGTTTTGTAGCTTTCTCTACGTTTGTTCATAAAATGGTCAGGTATATTTTCAGTAAAACTATACGTTCCCTTTGATACCGCTAAACGGCGGTCGTGGCAAAAGGGTAAAGTAGTTGTAATATTTTGTGTTCATTTTAATTGGTTTGACAGAAAGTGTTGAAGCATAAAATTTAGGTATTTCAATGGAATACAAATTGATGAATTTTGTACCTCATACTTACAGAATGACTAATTCATTGAAGAATTGAAGTGTTTCATAAAATAGTACTTTCGCCCTTTGGAATGTGGTCAACCATTTAAAAGTCACCCAGTTTAAAATAGACTTTTGTTTGTGTTCGTCTAGGAATGGAGGAAGTATTTAATATTATTATTATTAGTCTTTGAGGAAGGGAATCCCTCTATAAATTTTTATCTATAGATATGCCAAATTATGATTAGTAATTTGTTTTGACAAACGCAATCGGTGGTAATCAAATCATTTCCTTTGCAAAGTACCTTCGGGCTAATAGGAATTATGATAATCTAAAGTGCCTAATTGGATATTGTCTACTATGATTTTAGTTGTTAAGGCCCTACTAGTTAATAAGTCCAACAGGACACCAACAAGGCAATACAATTCTTATCAGAAAATCTTAACTGGAATTATATGGTTAAAGATGTTGTCAAAAAGTCGACATAGAAAATGTAAGAACACTATCGCTTAAAAGTATTTGGGCATTTTGTGACTCAAAAACTTTCTGACCCGTCATATTTTTAAAAAAAGTCGACACATAGAAAAGTCTTAAATTTAAAAAAAGACCGAGAGAAAAGTATTTACTTTCCAACGGTAGTGTACATATTTTTGAAAAGCTTTTCATCCTTTTGGGGCAGTCGGTTAAAAAACTAGCAGGATATTCTATAAAAACTACGTTTGTCACCAACATCGTCTAGTGCGTCCTGAAAAAGCTCCACAGTTTAAGTTAACTTTAAGTGTTTAACATAAAACAAGTTGAAGCCACAGATGTAACTTTAAAGTCTTTGTGGCGAGCCCTTAGCAAATTGATGTGTCTGCATCTCAACGGTAACTCATTGCTGGAGTTAAAGATGGCGCCAGGGAACGGGATACTGGTCTCGTGTTTTCTTTGATTTATATTTATTTCATTTTAAATTAGATACTATTGTTCTGTGGTTGTTTTAAGATGTGATGCGAGAATTTGTGGTCCTTTAAATACATAAAAAATTAAAAAATGTCGTCTTCTTTTCTTGTTTTATTATTATTTATTTATTTATCCTTAATTTCAGGCAACTAAGGCTCATAAAACACAATAATTACATTAAATAAATAAGAAGTATAAAAACAATAACTATAAACTAATAAATATTATACAACAAACTAAAAAACTACTGCACACGAAGTGACGATGTCGTGTTACGCTGCGAAGTGTCGCGTAGCCGTCGCGGAAACGCTGATACAGCCATTCGGCCAAATTTCTTCCTTGAGGAAGGTCACCAAATGATGAGTCGGAACGCGCGACGCGCACCACAAACGACTTGAAAATTGGTGTTATGGCGTGCCTCCAACTTCTCCACCCTCAAGGTCCAGTTGGTCTAGTTGTTTCAGAATCAGATTGATTAATTGTTTATCACAAGTGGAACTTCAGTTCTTAAAATTATTATTGTAACATGTATCACTATAACATAAGGTGTACAATATTTAAATTTACAATAATTATACAGTTCAAATCGTCATAGGACACAAAACATAATATTAATTACCACTAGAGAAAAAACAAATCATCATTTCATCATCAAAATTCAAGTATTATTATTGCATTATTATAATATTAATAATTTTAGCCAAAACATTTGTCATATAGAAATTCATTGATTGTTACTTTCTGTACCAGTAATTATTTGAGTTTGTATTTAACGGTAGTTAATGTTTCAATATTTTTAATAGAGTTTGATAATTTATTGTAATTTTAACACCCATACCAAATATGCTTGATTTAAAGTTAACTGTCCTGCACTTAACTGCCCTAAGTTCATTTTTATGTCTTGGTTGGTAAGTAGTGTTGCAGTAGTTAGGATTGTGAAAACGTTTGGGTTCGGGGACATTTAATTGTTATTTTTGGTAGTATCCCATTGCTGGGCTAAGGATTCCCCGAATTTCTTCCAATTATTTATTTCCTGAGCTTCTTCGATATATTTTACGTCATGCAGCAAGGTTGCTCACGAATTCTCTGGGCCCGGCCTCTTCTGTGCCGTCCATACTCTGGCATCCACAGTGTGGAGACTTTTGCCCAGCGGATGCTATCCTAACACTAGAATTATTTAGTTTGGTCACCGACTTGTAGTGGTTTTACACAGCTCTAAACTCAGCATGGCACTGACAATTTGGTTGTTTCAGGTGTCTATAGGAAGCAGTTACCTACATTATATTTATGTTTTATCGTGCATTTTTTTCTATATCGTTCTCACATATATGTATGTTTAATTTCAACAAGAATGATGTAACTAAAACATTGTAAAACAAAAATGATTTAAAAGAGTGTCCGTGGAGTTTCTTGCACGTTTTTCTCCATAGAGATCTACGCTTTGGAACGTGCAAATAACTTCATCTCTTTTGACTGACCAACCTTGACAATTCAAAAGTGCCTGTGAATGGTTTAATTGAAATAAATCATTTGAGATTGAGTTTATTTTCCAACAAGCCGTCATTAAATTGTACGACAATCTGTAAAGACAACAAATGATGAGAGAATAAAGTCCTTAATTGTTTGAGACTGTAGATCTAAACTCTATTTAAAGGTCAAAGAACTCCACTCAATAATTCAGGAATAACAGACAACAGCCAGTAACAAAGTACCTTGATTTTCAAATAAATATCGAAGACGCATTAAATTCTAAGCTGTCAATTTCCAATACTTGATGTAGGTAACTAAATGAGTTCAACGTACTTACAGCCATAAATAGATTTTGTTTTGCCTCTTGTAATTATTGAACCACGAAATTAACTAAATCGCTTTGTGAACAACAAGATCAAATTAATGAGAATTTAAACTGTTGGTAGATACCTGTGGTCCTTTTCTAACTATTAGGTATTTGGTTTTTATTGAGGTGATCGATTCTCTGAATGTCTGATCTTGTCTTGCGATTTGCGATTATAGATTCATTTCGCGTCCATGGGTGATCAAGAGATTCCCTACAGTCTGGCATCACACTCCCCTTTGGTAGCACGATAGCTTTCAAATCACTCTTAACTTAATGACTTAGTGACTTACTCCCCAAGGAACCTACATGCCGAATTTCAGCTTTCCACGTCGAGTAGTTTCGGCTTTTTTTTTATTTAATATGGGTTTGCTCTTGACTCTAGTTTAGGTCACAGATGAAAGACAAAGTCGACGATGGAGCGAGCTTACCCAGAAGAAGCCTGTTCACTCTAATTTTGAAGAGATTAGGGTTGTATGCGTTCGGAAACATAGACGCAGGCAGAGAGTTCCACTCCTTTGCTGTGCGCATTATAAAAGACGTTTGGAAACGTTTAGTGCGAACTGGTGGAATAGCAATAAGGTAGGGATGGTAACTTGCAGTGCGTCTAGATGTCCGATGGTAGAAGGGGGCCAGTGGGATGAGGTCGTGGAGTTCCTGGACACTCTCCCCGAAGTACAATCTGTAGCAGAGCGACAAGCAGGCAACCTTGCGGCGATGAGCCAAGCTATGAAGCTTGGCATCCACCAGTCTTACGTCGCCAATGAGCCTTTTAGCTCTGCGTTCCACCGAGTCAAGCGCGGCAAGTTGGTAGTTAGCTGAGCCATCCCAAAGGTGGCTGCAATACTCCTCGCAGGATCGGACTTGTTCTTTGTAGAGGGTTAAGAGCTGTCCAGGCGTGAAGTATTGCTTCACTCTATTTAGGATGCCCAGCTTTTTGGCCGCAGTTTGGGCTTTGTGCTCAATGGTGGCACCAAAGTTGAGACTGGGTGTCAACTCCATGCCTAGGAGCTCGAGCCGATCGGTTACAGGAACAGATGTACCCTGATAAGTCAGACAAGACTTATGGTCAAATTTGTCCGCTCTACCATGGCCTCTCTCAAGGAATGAACTTGCTGTGCGTCTCTTAGTCAATCAGTCACTCAGTAGCGGAACAATTTATATAGAATGAAATAGAAGAGAATACTCTTTATTACGTACACCGTATAAGTTACAGAAAAGATAGATGAAGAAAAACATTACATAGGGTGACACAATGGGCGGCCTTATCGCTAAATGCGATTTTTTAAAGACAACCTTTGGATGGAAAACGCAAGCCAAGTGCTGGAGGAACTTTTACAGCTATCTCTTGACAAAAACTGAGACAAGTGTGACCTAAAGATGGTCACAGGTTACTGCCCTGCCTTCATAACTGTTAACAGTAACTGGTGTTTATAGATGGTATCGTTCTCCAATAACTTCTTGTTTTGCAAAACAGCCCAATTTTCTTGCAGGGCACTAACTGGTCTGAGTCATCAAGAAACACTTGGTAATTTGGTCATTAGCTTGTATTGACATAAGTTTGCGACTAAAATCTACGTTACAAAGTGCGGTTTTCCATATCAAATAGACTCCCAAGAAAAGACAAAACACCTACAATAAAACAAAAGAACACGTTTTTCCTTGTAATGTTATTCCACATCTCTTCAATATTATTTTATGAAAGACATTGACTAAACCAACATAGATAGAATCAACATATCGAAACCGACTATGAATAGTCGATGTTTTGACGCCATACGCACCGAGGCATTATAACCAGGGACGTAAAGTAGCCTAAAGTAACCGTATTCAAAATATTCAGATATCCGAAATAACTGAATATCCGAAAAAAAATCTATCCGTAACTCAATCCGTTATAAAAGTTCTGGAGAATTTGAAATAGGGATGGAGACTAAATGAGACATGCTATGATGTTCTTCTACCCGGAGCCGCGCGCTTGAATTGCATTTTTGTTTATTATTTCTATTGCTTAGTCATATAAAAATCTAATATCCTTAACCGAAACTATCGGATAATCCGAAATAATTTCATATCCGTAACCGCATCCGAAACCCGTATAATATAATTTCCATATCCGTATTTGTATCCGAAATTTCATATCCATAACATCCTTGATTATTACCGGGCAATTTATGTCAACACGGAGTTAATCACGGATAAATATTTGCATAAGTTAATCATAAACATTATTGTTCGTCTGACGTTGATGATGCTATTGTCTCCATGGTTCAGTTGTTTCATGGAAGGGTTTTATTATCCGATTTTAAAGGTTTTTGTTTGATTAGCGATTAGGTGAAGCTAAAAATATTTAGAAACGAGTAACATTAGCGCTACAGAACATGACAAAATGTTACGGAATCTGGAATCTTCTTTGTATGTGATAAGTAACAGAGCCAAGATTGCTTTGCTTAAGGCTTCTTAAAAAACGGTCATTAAAATGCACATATCGTATCATTAACAAATGTTTTTAGTTAATATCATATTAAATGCAGCTTTTAATTATGAATAATAAAGTAAAGTAGGTCGGATGTATGTTGGCATTGGCATTATTGATATATGAATGCAAACAACACTGTAATCTGTGAATCACGTGTGATTCACTCCTTAGTGCCAATTCTACTATATGTGCGTACACATCTCAGTCGTAATCTGACAAAAATGTATGGAAATTGAGGCTTTTTTGACAGGTTTCGAGTTACGAATGCGAACGTTGCTTCAAAATTTGAAAGAATTGGCCCTCTTGTCTATTGACTGTAATTTTAACACATTTTCGCAACAATTAGCAGTTTTGAAACAAAATAGTTTTCACACTTTTCAGCTAAATGTGTTAAAAGTACAAATTAGTGTAACACAAATAACAGCGACATAGTTTAGGGACACGTAGTGAAAAATAACAGTTTTCTGTGACACAAAATAATAGTTCTTATTGTATTAACAGGTTCTGTTTATAGTGTTGTGGACTTTGTAAGAAAGTTATCGTTAGTGTTTGCGACTGTTATTTTTCAAATAACGCTTTCTTTGTTAAAAATGAAAGCTGTCACTTATTATTGTTCTGTAACAGTAATTCAAGTACCGGAGCTTGCGGCTAAATACTCACAGCTGCACGGAAAGACCATCAAAGTTAAACAACGCTTGCCAGTAGGTCTGTAGATGGGTGAACATCTTAACATACCGAGATCCTTCCGTGCCTCGGGAAGTATAGACTGCTGGCGCACATAAAACTACCCGAAACTGTCAAATTTTCCCAAT
This sequence comes from Mamestra configurata, assembly GCA_002192655.3. NCBI lineage: Eukaryota > Metazoa > Arthropoda > Insecta > Lepidoptera > Noctuidae > Mamestra > Mamestra configurata. Next base: position 583,680 of record NDFZ01005458.1, read on the forward strand.
CAACCTTAAACCTATTTAGAGATAAAGTAGAAAATCTATTAAAGAAATTTGACAGCTTGTTGTAGCTTGATGTGCTGGCGTCTGTCCTTATTTGTAGATGCTGGGTTGTGGAAGTCAGAGATGAATTCGCTTCATGTTAAATACTGGTAGTCAGCTGCTTCCGGCTAGACAGGTATCCGACACATAGCTGGGAAAAGGTAGATTAATTGAACAGTAATTCAAGTACCTATCTGTTTTTCACTATTTCATTTTTTTTGACGTTTTGTAAGGGTGCTAATTGGACATTGGTATCAATACTGACACAACTTTCAAGGGTTATCAAACTGTCTAGTCATACCACCATATGAACCACTTTTATTTGTCTTTCACATTCATAGATACACAGAAAAATGTGCGGGTCAAACGACCCCTGAACCGTGTCAATCAGATGTTATCGAATTTAATTTCTTCGCCCATTAGAACTGAATCATGATGATGATGACCAACAAAGTAATTCAAACGCATCTCGTCCGTCTTCCCCTATTGGACGCCAATTTTAATCGGATGACGTTCGATGCATTGAAACACATAATTACGAATCCGAAACTCTCACGGGACACGGTTCCGTATTAGTTTTGACATTCGGCTTGATGGATGGACCACAATCTCTGGGCGAATCTCGTGAATGAACGCCCGTATGTTTTACAAACTACAAAGTTACGACTTCTTCTTGAATCAATCTTATAACAGGGAGCTAAGATATACTTTGCAATGTTCCGTTTTTTACTTGTAAAAGGTTAGATTGTACGGGCGATAGGTGTGTCAAATTGGGAGCGTTGGTTCACGTCAGTTTGACAGAATATGGACGGTTAGTTGAATTTTAGATTGATCGCTAATATCGTTGTTACTTTTTGGGGTTTTTTCAGTTTTTATGTAAGCTATCAAAATGGGGTCGTACGTTGTTTCTAAAACACCGTGTGACGTCAGACCAATAGGTACGGACTTATGGTGATTCACTTCTCACAAATTGTTTATTGTTTTTATTCAAGTTTTTTGACGTGCTTACCTACATTATTCAAAGGCTTTGATTGATTCTAGATTAGTGACTAAGCGAACGGAAAACATTTAAATACTGACGCTATTTGTAAAATAGAAACATGGTGGATATTTTTTGTGTGCCTATTGTCTACTAGAGGTAAAAATGTTTCACTGTCGGTTCACCTCTGTAGTAGTCGTATTTATTCATGACTAAACTTAGTAAAATATGTTGAGATAGATAGAGACCATTGTTTTTGTTTTCTGAGTTAATATTAAGTAAAAAGATTTTTTTATATTATTTTGGTACTCTATATATGTTTTTAAGCAACGTTCGCATTCGCATGTCAGTCGAAATCTGTCAAAAATGTATGGAAATTGATGCTTTTTTGTCAGATGTGGCGAACTTTGCCAAAATATTAGTAGAATTGGCTCTCAGATTATGAAAATTCTTTTACTGTGTAGTATAAACACACTACCGCTGAGTGTCTTAGGCAAGGCATCATTATTCCGGAACAGTGTAACTGTGGAGCATCATGACAGAACAACTGCTGTAAAAAGTAATTTTATTATATTTCTCAAAACCTAGAGAACAGACAAGATGCAATAAAAAAAATACATACAGTCGAACATAGAACCTCCACCTTTTTTGAAGTCGGTTAAAAATGGCGGACGGTATTGTAGGCGTTTTAAAATCTATGATACCTGAACAGAGGCAGCACTAATTGCGTGTGACGTCACGCGATAGTGAACTTGCGCTTTACTACAAACCACGTTTTGCATGACAACGATAGAAGAAGTAACTAAAAACTAAAAGCTTCTCTATTTTCACCGAATTCATTAATCGTTTTATTTTAAGACTAGACTAGAGTCAAGAGTAAACCCATCACATATTGAGGCTTTGCTCTTGATTCTATTCTAGGTCAGTGGTGACAGAGATAAAGTTGACGATGGAGTGAGCTTACCCAGAAGAAGCCTGTTCACTATGAAGAGATGAGGGTTGAATGCGTCCGGAAACACAAACGTAGGAAGAGAGCACCATTCACACCATTTGCTGTGCGTACGAGTATAACAGACGTTTGGAAACGCTTAGTGTGAATTGGTGGAATAGCAATAAGGTAGGGATGGTAACTTGCAGTGTGTCTAGATGTCCGATGGTAGAAGAGGGCCGATGGGATGAGATCATAGCGTTCTTGGGCACACTCACCGAAGAACAATCTGTAGAAGACCGACAAGCAAACAACCTTGCGGCGATGAACCAAGCTGTGAAGCTTGGCATCCACCAGTTTTAGGTCGCCAATGAGCCTCTTAGCTCTACGTTATATCGAGTCAAGCGCGGCAAGTTGGTATTTAGCTGAGCCATTCCAAAGGTGGCTGCAATACTCCATGCAGGATCGGACTTGTGCTTTGTAAAGGGTTAAAGCTGTCCAGGCGTGAAGTATCGCTTCACTCTATTTAGGATGCCCAGCTTTTTCGCAGTTTGGGCTTTGAAATGAGTATTCATTGATGTAGATTTTTGATAGTTGTCAAATTCTGTAACGTTGTACCACACAATGATATAATGTAAACAAAAATTTTGGTTGAAAATCCGTACCTATTCTTATTTCAAAGAATGACAATAAAATATTGCACGTATCTGTGCATCCATTAATAATACATATTTTGACTACATCGGAAGCGCTTCAACTGGCTTCAAGCGAAGCCGCGGACAGTACCACATTTTTTTTTAAATCTAATCGTGTACAAGGAAGTCTTCGTAAACAAAGCCTACCGGTACTGAGATGTTGGCACAACACAGTGTCAACTTCCGTTTCCATAGTTGTCCCGTGTCACTATGAATGCATCATTGTGTTGGTACTTTTTGGTACCAACATACATACATTGTGTTCGGCGCAGTTTTCTGTGAGCTTTCAAAATATTGTTACTGTACCATTGTGTGATACAATGCGGCTTACTGGGCTCGTGTATGTATTGAGAGTGGTGGTTTGGGTGTGTCCGTTATCATTTAGGTGTGATTTTGAGAGAGGTGTTCTTTGAGTTTGATGTAGGTAGACAATGTGGTCCTCAGATCCACCAGAAATCGACGATGTTCTTTCATGTTATCTTCTACTCGTTGTTTATAAAACGAGTAACAAATGATTTTAAACCAATGACAAAACATGCGAAATGCATTTTTATCTCGGTAAAGGCGACCATGGGCAGGTTACTTGGCAAAATACAGGCCCATATTTATAATACTTGGTAGTCGTCGGTATTGCACTTATATTTCTACGATCTAATAATAGTGAATGCTTGCTTCTAGAAAAAATCCAAGTATTACCAGCTCTTTGTAAATCTCAATAAAACTGACGTGTCACCGATTACACACAATGATTACTGGATTCAATAAAAACTGACACCAAAGCTTCTTAACGATGCTCTTTGTTGACTTTTGCATAAACGTATCGGGCTATAACAATAATTTATAAATACGTCTGACATAATGTTTGACGCATGGAAACCGACCTTAACATAGGGAGAAGTTCAGGACAATTGTGGTCTCTGACGTCATAGAATGTAAGTTCAAGCTTGTGTGGTCCGATTGTGGTTTTGATGAGATTAGCTTAAAAGTATGTAATGATGAGCTACGGCGTAGCAATTAATATCGTAGAATGTTACATGTGCTACGAAGATTTAAATGCTACGCTAAGTCCAGTCCAGGCCAGTCGCTAATTTCTGAACATATCTCAATTTTATCTTTCTTTTGATCAATATTGTAACACCAGCGACTCCCGCTAGTGTTACTTATTGATATTATTATAAATAAAACTATATTGGAAATTTGAACTTTACAATATATTAGGCGTCTGCCTTCAAAGAACGTTGGTACCGGAGTCACCAAATAAAACAAAACATATTTTTACATTCCTATTTCAAATTCTTTTAGTTTTCGCCAGACGCTTCCAAAGGCTACCTTGTTTGCCAGAGACCTGGAGCCAAGGATATCCTCTTCACAATATCCACTGATAGCAATCTTATATAAGGTCCAATTGAAATAGGTCGACAAATTTAATACAGCGTTCAGTACGTCTAACCAAAGATATCTACGCAAAAAAAAACACTGATTAAAGCGATTTTATTTTGACCTAAGATAATATTTTTTTCGGCACACTAGAATAAACACATCCATTAAGGATAGGTACTTGACGTGGTCACGTGCGCTTGCACATTTATAGTATCGGAATTATGAGCTTACAAAGACATGGATGTGTTTATGTATTAGGTCACCAACGTTTTTAGTGTATTTTCGCTAACTGTTTTTTTTTTCTTGAAAGTATCTAATGCGTTTTTCTAATTATTGTTTTTACAATTGTCCTTATTTTGGTGGGTTAAATGATTTCTAAATGTTTGCCCACCTATTTTTGAGACCTTATATTACCTACTAGTTTCTACCTGTGTTTATATCGCGTTTAATAATACCAAGAGAACATACTACCGAGGTGAAAAGTATCCATCGTCCGAACCTAGGTTATAATCTGTCTGCTTACCAAGTTTCATCAAAGTCCTTTTAGCGGTTTAAATGTCAAAATGTAGCAGATGGACACACATTCGCATTTATAATATTAGTGAATGATAAGTACTTAAGTACACCAAATTGATGAAATGATTGTTTGTGTCAAGCAGGGTAATCACCTATTAATGGTGGTTCTGTTACTTACTCAATTTTAAATTTATTCTGCCACTCAATAATGTAACATTTTGTAATGAAATTGATTACAAAATATATTTGCACAAGTCAAGCGAAAAATGTAATAATATGGACATCGGCTATGCGCTACGTAATACTAATTTATCTTTTGTTAACCAAGTAGGTTAGTTTAGAACCTTATGTTAAGAGTATTTGGTTTGTTAACATTAGTCGTTTTGCAAGAAAAATAAATTAAATTTAAGTTATGTGGATTTTCTTGTGCTATGACAAATTAAAAAAATAATTTGTTTAATTACGAATTATCTGGGTAGTAGCTTTGCCCATTTGAAAAGGTAAGTATCCAAATTAGTACCGGGATGAAACTTATTTGTAGTCCTAATCCTGGTTATGGCCTACTCATGTGCCAAGTTTCATTATAATCAGTTCTGCAGTAATTGCCTTCAAGGCAATTAGAATTATGATATTAACAGAAATAAAGGCAGTCAACTATTCATAGAATAGGTACGCTTATTTTTACACATTTAAAAGTCTTTGAGTTCAGTATAAATCTTAACTAATATTGTAAATGCAAAAATAAGTTTGTTGGTATGTTTTTGGATTGTTACCTCTTCACGTCTTAACTGCTGAACTGATTTGGGTGAAACTTGGCGAGCGGGTAGACCATGACCAAGCAAAATAATAAGAAGCGTGCAATGACACATTTGAGGCGAAACATTATTTATCATTAAACTCGAATAAGTTTTTTCGACATCAAAAAGCGCATCCAAGTCACGTATCACACAGCGTCGGTCCTTTGTAAGTAATAAATAATTCTTCACCATCAAACAATTTGAGGAAAAAACGGCAAACTTACAAACAGCTGCAATACACCAAATACATAATTTAATGACCACTTCCGACCGCGCCGGCTTTAGTTCGCCAACAAACTTTTTAGCCAAATTACCCTTTACTTTTCTGAAAACTTTTAACAACTTTATCTCGAGGTCTTAAAGTTTAAACTCGTGTGGCAGATACTGGATGAGTCGAAATAGAGAGTTGCATTTACTATGTTCGGTCCAGAAATCGCACAATACAAGTACGCGACACTAACAGGCCAAGTTGTTGCGATTGACAATTGGTACAATACAAAATAATATAATATTGCGCTAGACCTTTATGTCAGTATACCTTTGTGCTTATGAAACTACTGATACCGGTTGGCCGTTCGACTAATATGGGTGCGATGTTGCAATTTTTCCATTTTATCGGTAACTTGTGGCACAAGATGACTTTGAGTTTAGAAACATCTTTTAAACATAACGTTTTAGCTAATGTTGGTAGCTAATTTGACAGTTGGTTACAGGTAGATACGTTATTGAGACTGGCCATCAGTAAATTGATATTACACATTTACCTCTTCTGAAGGTTGTGTTACTGGTAAAAAAAAAATTATAAAGAAGATTATTTAAAATTGAGAAAGATATGAGAATGAGATGTTTTAAGACTTAAGTTGACATGGGAGGTCTATGAGTTTATCTTATACCTGTCGTTGTTGCTGCCTCTGACACAAATTCAAGTAGCTGTTTTATTTGAGCAGTTCATTCAAAAGCTGCATCAAAAACTGTCGAACGAGCATTAACCACTACAATGTGACAACCCTCTAAGCAACTCGATACATTTGGAACCACCCACAGGGTCGAACTGGGTATCGCTTTACAGGAAACTGGCGGTTGCAACAATTGTGTCATACATCGCGAACGAAATACGAATCGAATTTGTTCGACACACTGCAATTGAAAACTGAACTTTATCACTGTCACAATAAGAGTGAACACACTTGTCTGTTCGATAAAAGGTACCGGAAGAAAAAACGATACGACCACAAAATGACGGATGACGATTAGACGTTATAAAAGATAGTTCTTTGGATAACAATCGAATGTTGTAAGAAATTTTTATTGTTGCGATTTTGAAGGAAATCTAATACGTGATCCAAATCTTTTGCAATAATTTTGTGGAAAGAAGTGAGTGCATTAAATTCTACTTCATCTGCCATTTAAGATTTTTCTCCATTGATAGCCGCATGTTCTTTTGAAGCATACATTTTTGTGCTACCATTTGGAAAAATAAACGTCCAATTTTTAATTCGAAACGTGTCACAGGCACGCAAAAATACAGGGTTTTGAAACTCACCACAGTCATCACGTAACCACAGGCTAAAAATCAACGAAAACCTGCAAAAACCCAAACAATAGCAAGTCATCAAATCTGCCAAATCCCGAACACCACATTACCGTCTTTGAGGCGTAACTCGACCAGCAAAAAACCCTCCAACCACGTTTACCAAAGGAAATAAGGTAGAACGGTTCTACGAATAGAACTGTGGTTAGATTTAAAATTACAGTTATTATACTTGTTAACGTCGTAATCAGGCATCACGTGCAGCAAAAGTACGGCTATTCGCGTAAGCAATACAGAAATGATGGCTTTTGTTGAATGTATGCAAAATGTTGGTTTGTTCAGAATCGTTGATGCGATAATTGTTTTTACTCGATTGTGGCTATTTCCATACCATAGGGTCCTCTAGAAGAACACTGGAAAAACGTTAGCCAGTATCATAAAGATGGTTCGTTTAGATATAATGTATCGTGCTTCGTGCACGCTTCATGAACTTATGCATAGCAACCACGGCTATCCAAAAACTGTTTTTTTTTTGGTTTTGGGAGGAGAATCTTACTACTAATATTCAATATTAAAAATGCAAAAGTTTGGATGGATGGAAAGATGTTTGTTACTCAATCACGTCAGAACGGCTCAACGAATCTGGATGAAATTTGGCACAGAGATAGATTATAGTCTTGAATGCTACTACTTGTACTTGTATCTCGGGATTATGTTCACTTGGGATAATTACCGACGTATACGCGGGCAAAGAGCTGACGGAAGCCAGTAAACAATATTTGTGAATTAGTAGCAAAAGATATTACTTATTTATAAAATATTTTGAATGCCAGCTAAACTTCTAAAATATTTTGAATATCTTTGAACACGATGGCAAGCTTCGTTGTGGACAAGCATACTGCATACTCGGTCCGTTTCCAGTTGGGCAATTCAACAACTGATTGCCATGAAATGCCATTCCTTTTGGACTCGCTTGGGCCGATGTCGTGTTCACAACCAATGAAGCGATTCGGTTTTTATTCTTCTATATGACATAGGTAAGTGCTTTTTATTTAACCGGTAGTAATAATGTAATTATTTACGCATTATCCTTTCCCCAAGATACAATGTTTATGTTGTCGTGTTTGAAATTGAGTAGAAAATGAATAACGTGGCTCCTTGAGTTAAACACACATAGAATAACAATGGAGGCTATTTCTTACTTTTTAACAGTACTTGTAACTAAGTAAATTACCAATACCAAAAAGTCTAAGATAACCTGATTGAGCTAAATCAACTTCAAAAGCAAGACAAGACTACCAGATCAATGAAAAAAAAATCAACGCCAACTCATTGAAAGCATCATTTAAAAAAAAAACCTCAGAGATAAGTTCGTGTCATACTACCTTTCTTTTTAAATTCCCGGATACACAAGACCCACCTGCAAAAGATCATCGGACTTAAATTTGGAATTTGTTACGTCATTATAATAACCCCTCGTTATAATTCTGATGCTAACGATCCGAAACATTGTTTGTTCTTCTCAGGCCGCCGTCTGGGCAACATAAACGTATGTATGTAACCAACAATCATTCTATACCCAACGACCTTAATGATAGCCCTTCGAACGAGTAAATTATCAATTCCGCCCGAAGGGGCTCGGACCTTGTTTTTGGAAAGCGGTAACAAGCCTATCATCTGCCCTCCTTTTACCATTATTCATACACGCTATTTTGACCTTAACAAGACAAGTAATTGGGATCAAGTTTCCGTAAGAGAAATGTAGGAAATAACTTGGTAAGTAAAAAAAAAAACTGAAGCAATTTTTCGATTAAAATGTTTTGACCTTGACAAAGTTCATCATGGTGATTTTTTGTGCGTTTTTGTTGACTCAGTGTTTATTTAGACGACGCGGGATTTTTATACCGTCTGTAGTTTTTTTCCTATCTAATTTTATTGTAATAAGTTCATCTTGTGAGGTTTTTGTGAAAAAGAAAAACACGAATGGGACATGATGACATTGATTTATTTAATAATTTAAATTAACGTTTTACGAAAATTGTAACGTGCTTTAAAGTCGTTTTTTATTGCGAAATAATTTTATATAGGTATTAAATATGATGTTTCCACTTCCAAAACACTAGGCTTTAGTTATCTTTTTGTATGACATATTTGTAATCTAACCTCGTGTTAGCAACTAACTCTAAGGTAAAAGATAACTCTGGTTTGCGCAAGTGGGCCTAAAATTGATAAACTTAAAAATAATTTTGAGGGAGAGCGTAGTAGTGCACCTACAGGAGTCATGATTATTATCATAGAATGACTCAATCAACATAATTACGAGTATACACGTTCTCACACGGTTACTCGTTACAATTCTCCACTTCTAAGTACAAGTCATAATGACGAGGATCTAGTTAGAGAGTTGCATGCATATGTTCCGCTAAACTCGGAAACTATTATCACATAACCATATTCAACGAACTGCACAAACTTTTTAGTGTTGTGTTAGTTTTTCTTTGCATTTTCTATAAATTGCGAGATCGTTTTCCAACTAAGGAACTCCGTATTAATTGTGTCACAGAAAGAGATTAAGCCATAACTATTGTTGGTAATGCGGCCGGTTTTATGCCGTGCTTATAGACTCGACCTAGTGAACCTAATTACCTACGATGAGTTCTTGGGTCAGGACGATTCCCTGTTGGGAATGAAGAGCATCATCTTATTATTTTTACCGTATTTTCCATAATATTATTATTATAATATTATTTTAATGACAGATTTGGTATGAACAATAAATTTCTTGCATTGAAGTTGAATCAACGTTAGCTACAACACTTGCCTGTAGAATTCGGATTTCAATGAATTAATGTTAGGCCATGATTATCAGCATGCAAACTCTTATTATGTGACGTAATATAAAAAAATCAGCCTTTAGAAAAAGCTTGCAGTTTCTGGTCTCTAACCTCTAGGATTACTTCCAACGAATGTCAACTGAAATATTTTTACTCATTAGAAAATATTAAAGTAAAGAGGGTGGAGTGTTTTACACGTTTCTTCTATGTCTATGTACTTACGTCGGTGTAGCAAGGTTGCAACCTTATTCTAAAAGGTCCGTGTTCGCGCCAAAAGCAACACCACTTAACGTTTTCTGACTTAGATGGGTACTTAGTAATTACTTTTTTAAGTGCGTAGGCTTTTCTCATCATCTGCCTAGCCTTTTCCCAACTATATTGGGGTCGGCTTCCAGTCAAATCGGATTCAGCTGAATACCAGTATTATATGTATGTAGGCTTTTCTATCCAGGGATGCGAAATTTGGTCGAAAGAGTCACCGCAGCCCTGGAACGCAAAGGGCTTTAGAAGGAACACCGATGTGTTTTAGTCAGTAAGAGCCTGAAACGCTCCACCTAGAGCGGAAGAAGTCATTTGATGATATCCGATCCTTAAAAAAGGCTTTTCTGATGTTTGAAAGTAATGTTTATTATCGAAGGTCGATTTTCGTACTTGAAAACGTTAAAATTCAAGTCTTAATATCATCTCAATGGTACTCAATGTCAAAAATTGTAAAAATGGGAAATTAGAGACGTTTTTAAGAAATTGCACTTGTGATGCGAATGCATACATTCCTTAAAATACGGGAATGCCTTTTTAATAATTACATTTTTGATGTAGCATAGTTCGAAAAGTCTTATAAGAGCAATTTCACCCATAAAATGAAACGCTATAAGCACACATATCTAAAGCTCGTTCAAGACTACTTTCGGCGTCATCATTCTTAAGGAATATTGACACTGAGAGTATCTGTATGCGATTTCAGTTTCATCAGTAACTTACGGCTTGACTGTGCGTAACTTGGCCGATATCATCGATTTACTTCCAAAAGAAAGTAATTGGTCTAAGAAAGAGAAGAAACGGATACGTCATCCATGTAGCAAAAATATCGCCTCAAGCGCCTGTCAAACCTCAACAACCCTTAGCATAATCATTTCCAACTATTTCAGTACAAAATCAGAAAAAAAAAACTGTAGCAATTATAAATAAATGTTAGTTCTACATTCATTAAAGAAATACAGAGAAACTAGTTTAGCAAAATAGGCTAGGTATACTTCGGGCCTGTTAGGAACGTTGACGTGTGCACGAAGGTAAGCAATTCACAAGAGCTACAGTTGAATGACCTTTTTGATATACTTGTGAACCTTTTATGAATAATGATGTACTACTTTCTTTTTATAGTAACTACGAATATTTTATTCCCTGTCAATATTGGCTATCTCTGGGGAATGACACACTCACATAGCTAGAGATTGAATATCATTCTATTGTTCTTTTGTTTTGGGTCTAAGTGAGTATTTTTAGGATGCTGTATAGATTCTATTTGCGGACTGACAGATTGTTTGTTTAGGAGTTTAGGTCATGTGTCACAAGTATCAAAATAAGTTTTAGTACAAAAATGAAAGCTATGGGTGTTTTTTAACCAACGATGTGCGAGATAGCGATGCGGTGCGAGGATGCGTAGCGGCTCTGTAAAAATGTGTGGCTGCTTACACCAAAGCTGTGCGATGTAGCGCGGTGGCAAGAGATGAGAGCGAAGCTGTGAAATGGTGTTTAGCTGACTGATGAGAGGATTCGTTGGATCTTTCCAGCTGTACGCTCACACACTATGCTAAGCTGGGCTAGAATGTAATGATCTGATATTGGTGGATATTTTCCTCGCGCACCACCTCGGCCTCGCTACCTCGCTCATCGTTGGAGAAAAATCACCCTAATTATGGTGGTTCATCAAATGAAAAAACGAAAAACCTATTTAATCCGTCAGATTACAAAGAATATTGGCAACGTGTTTTTCATGTTTCATCTACAAAAACTGAAAACGATACAGTGCGTTGAAATTTTGCGTGGTCGTCAGAGTTCTTCTGATGCTCCGTAACGACTGCGAAATACCTACAAATGACAGCCGGGACCAACGGCTTAACGTGCTTTCTAAGGCACGGAGGAGTCTCGGTATGTTAAGATGGTCACCCATCCACAGACCGATCTTGGCAAGCATTGCTTAACCTTGAAGATCGACCCGTGCGGCTGTTATTATTTAACAACGATCTCCTGCATCTACTAATGTATTATTACTACTTACAATTACTAATGTTTTATTCATTAAAAATTATTATTAGATATATTATGAGAAGTTACTGGGTATATTATGCTAAGACATTTTTATCGCCCGGCCAAGAATCATTGAAAGACGAATCACTGACCGGAATACAGTAGCAAGCGTTTTATCGTGCCATCTTCATTTGAATCATAATTAAATGATAACTAGCGCCAATGAGCGCGCGCGACTTGGGTCACCACACCCACCGCCCGCCATCTTGTTTTGTGCGCATGGGCATATTAATTGCCTTATTAATGGAGAGGGAAATATTACATTAATATTAATGTTTATAATTTTTTATTTGTTGTCAATTGTTTGTTGTGAGGTTTTTAACCGACTTTTAAATTGAGGAGGCGATCATTCCGCTAATTATGAATTGATTTTGATGACTCTTTTTGTCAGAATCTGATAATGGGATCCCAGGGAAATCGAAGGCAACCCTCAAATTTTAAAGGCACATACAATGTATTTTATATACTTTCTAACGCAATTCAGATATATTGTGCCTGATAATCAACATCTCATATTGCTGAGCTGATGATGGAAGGTATAAATCACGATCTGATCTGATGCATGATGAAAAACACAACAAAGTATAAAATAACTTTAATTTAGGAGAGACAACCAAAAACACCGACTTCCGAAATTAAAGTTATTTAATACTTTGTAGTGTTTTTTATTTGGAAGTCGGTTGTATTTTTTTGTAAAAAGTTTTATTATGTAATGTTAGTTATGTTATGTTATTTTGTTTTAGACTTCACAAAATACCTTTGACCAACCACACGTCAATAAAGAATGATTTTGGAAGATTACTAAGAATTATTTGTACTATGATTGTTGCTATCGGCAAGTAATTGATTTCAAAATCGTAATAACACAATTATTTAACAAGTAAAATATTTTATCGTCAAATAAATTGACAGTCATCGTGCACAATTTTCTATAAAATTGTTGTGAACGGTTTATAGACAGTGACTTGCTTCTCAACTCATGGGATTAAAAGTTACAAGAGTAATTTTTCATGTTATGTTGATTGTAATAATTGAATAACGCACAGTTATATTATTACGTAGACCAGGTGGCTTAGTTATGAAATTTGTAAATTGAGCGTTATTGCATCAGATTTTTTTGTGAGTGGCGTCTCTCAGGTCAACCTAGGAGATTGTCAGACATGCTTGGAGCGGCCTTAATTTAAATTTTAACCACCAGCCAGGGCTTAATTATTGCAACAGAGTGAGGGCAATAATGCATCTTAGTTTTAAGTCAGTCTTTCATTGAAAGAAATTAATAAGGATGATTCCTGGTTAACAGAATATGATTCTATTTAGTCCGTCAGTTCGATTTCAAAACATATTGGACATTAATTTCCCTAGCAAATCAACAAAGATAAAACGCATTAAAGTTCAGGATTGGGGGCATACGACATCACATCTAGGATATTGGTGTATCAAGATGTGACGTCATGTGACATTTCAACGCACTGTGTCGTCTACATTTTTTGTTCACGTGATAAAAGAAAATATGTATCCAATATTTTTTTGGTTTAATCTAACTGTCGGACAAAACAGTTTTTTTAAGAATCTTCCCGATTATAACGGTTATTAGTTTATATGGCCTATTCCTCTTAAGTGATGTAAGCATTACATATTTTCCCCTAAATACTATCGTTATTTACATTATTAGTGACAGGATACTTGTACATTATTAAGCCACAAATACAAAGTGACAATTAGTAATTCATCAGCTATTTAGTAATTCATCCGTGGTTTAGGTAGTCAAATTAATAATAAACCATTCATAAAGCTACATAAAAGCATAGGTACTTAATATACAAGGACCCAGTATCAATGTATCTCTTTCAAAAATTTGTGTCATTTTGATCTCAAAGTTGCTCTTGTTATACACCCACGTTCTGATGGGGTGGTCTCAGTTCGTGGTTGAGACAACAGGAACAAGATTTGTAGGAGTTTTTATTCTTGTTATAAAATGATGAGTCAGATGATTTTAAAGTAGTGACTGATGGAGGTCTAGTGGCCGCAATTACCGATCAGTGTAAGATTCTTTCCGAAGTTGTACTACGTGTTGAACTTTATTTTTGGAATTTCTGAAGCATAAGGCTGATTTCAATCCAATATTAAGAGTAGTTAACCTAATAGGAAGATTAGATTTCTATGAAAGTAAACCTAATGATTATATAGTAATTTAGATAGTGCACAGAGATGTAGATATCCTTACAGCTGAAAACATCTTCTTTCGTAAATATTTTGGGAGCATAAACGTAAAAGATATCTTGAACATATTAATGAGTACAATAATTATCTTACTTTATAGTGAATTATTTACATTGAAGTTTACTCAAATAATGTTGTTTATTTTCTTGCAATGTCAATTTAACGCATGGGTGTGTTTCCAACGAGTGTCTTAATGGGGGAGACATCGTTATTTTCCGTTATTTGTCCAAATTATTTAGGGCAATCAACTTCAAAAGAATTACAGTTGACCTGTTTTACATTAATGACACCGTTTTTGGGTAAACAAAATACTTTGGATATGTTACTATGGGATCATAATCAGAGACACTTTGATATGTCAATTTGGATATATGAAAGAAGTCAAAATCAAAACCATGCGTTAATCTCCACTCCAATTGATTTTCCCATCTAGTAAAACAACTAACGATCACGCCATACATAACAAATGGCATAACTGCAAAAGCAAAGAACACGATCGAATCGCAATACAAAAAAATCGACACAAGACTTTGACCCCCTAATTCTCCCACTTATCACTTTAAGTACACAATTACAAGTACCATTGTCAGCGCAATCACATCTTTTGAAAGCCAGACATATCCGTATGTTGGTACCACTCACTGTCACCATCACAAATGTCCGACTATAAAGGTGGACAAGGCTAATTTAGTACACCATCATTGGTTCGGAACTTGTTCGGGACATTTGTGTCTCTTGTGGGCGGGCCATGTTGATTCTGAAGATATTGACGCTTATTCCGTGTATAGATCGCCTTATTCTGTTATGCGTGCAAGATTGTAAGTGGAATCTATAATATGGCGGATGAATAATGAATTCATTGTTATTTTTTTGTCAAAGGAGATTCAAGGAAGCTTATCGGTTGTAGTCGTCTGGTTCCCGGATGTGGCTGTTTTTACCAGTCCTGATAAAAATAAAATGATAGAATGAATTCGCGGTTGCGATTCTGATTACTCCCTTGATCACCACACAAAAAATTGTTGACCAAATGGCACAAGACGAATCAGATACACATATTTAATTTTGTCAGTAATCTTATACCTACTATTATTACTATTTGAAACAAATAAAGAAAATATTTTATAGCTAAGAGTCTGTGACAAAATATATTTCTGAGCTTGCACAAGAATCAAACAACAACAACAAGAATCAAAACAGATAAATAAGTTCCGGCATAAACAAAATGTGTTCACCAGAATAAACCATCAATGTACATTCAGACTCCAAACATGCTAAGCACAGACTGTTATGTCCCATATATGGCAGAAAGTCATTTTCGACAGCATTCTTGTACCATTTCTGAAATCGTTTAATTTCAATTTGTTTACCATATTCTCTCTTTTATTTACTTGTTTATGCGTGTCGTTATCTCCAAGTATCTTTACCAAGGAATATGAAATACTTGTTCGGTATCAAGGAATATTCTATTATGTAAAAGCAGTCCAGTCGTTTATTTGTAGCCTTCTTTGGTGTTAGTCCTTTTACGAAATAGTAGTGTTAGTTGCTTTATTATTAATCTGGTTTACTCGAGACTTTTTAAAGGTTGGTTTCATATAAATAATAACTCTTGTTATTGATAACGATGAGTACTTATTACTTCGGAATTTCTACAGATTCGTGTTTAAAATAAAACACGTTGTCAAAGTAAAAGTTTAGTTCATATTGTTTGTTTTCTTCTAATGGCTATTCCACTCAAAAATAAAGCCATTTTTCCTATTTCTTACTTAATGCTTTAACCACATCAATCCATTTTACCATCCTTATCAAAACGATCAGTGAGATTCCTTTTATCGCCGTTTTATTTCGAATGACTGATTTTAGGACCGTCCCTACATGTGAAGCCAAGTCTATTTTTATTGAGCAGCTCTAATGGATTTTAGTAATATGATCCTTAATTTCTGTGTTGTTTTTTACTGCACTGAGTTCTTAAAATGCTGTGCTGCACACGGTTTAATTTTAACTTATCTTTGTTTAGCGATAAAATGTCGACACTTTTATGATTTTACATTAATTCATAGGCATATTATTATATCTATAGAAACACTGTTCCTCTACTTTTTTCTCAACTCGAGTGTCATTCTTATTATATCTGAAGGTTTTAAACTTGGTACTTATTTTACGTTGCTGAAAGTCATTTTTCTAACTCCTAAGGACATTGCACTCAAAAAACTTGATATATTAAGTTCAAACGATTTCAACATTCATATATTCAAATTGATCACCTCAAACCGTTTACATTCACGAAACAAACAAGCCGTAAGTTGTCAGCAAAGTGATGAATAAGCCAACATTTATTAAAGAATCTCATTTCACTGAACAAGAACCCAATCCTGGAGCAGTAGGTGGCAGAAGTAATTGAGCATTGTCTTCCAATGACGTAGGCGGTACTGAATGCAGTGATGATTTTATTTGACTAATCTTTTTCTGTGTTATTAATAGTGTTGATGATTTGTATGATTTTGTTGTTGAGTTTGATGAAATTTTGTTTGTTGATGTATGAGGTTTTGTAGTTGAATTTGAATGAGATTTTGATAAGTGAGGTTAGGGTTAAAATTGCTCTAGACTGAAAGAAGAGAAAAGAGAGTAGGCTGGTCTTTGCTTTACAGTGAGAAAATGCATGCTTGTAGTAGGTAAATCATTTTGCCTAGCCTTTTCTTAAATATTCCCTAATAAAAATTTCGGTATCTGAGTTCACTGCCGGGGTTGCGGAATTTGTTCAAAAGAGTCACCGCGGCCCTGGAACGCAAATAAAGGAACACGGATGGGTTTTAGTCAGTAGAGTCTGACACGCCCTTCCGCTCCACCCAAAGCTGAAGAAGTCATTTTATGAATTCCTATCATTAAAAAAATATAATATACTGATGTCGACTCCCGGTCTAACCGAATCCAGCTGACTATCACCATTTTACATGACGCGACTACCTATCTGAGTTCCACAACCCAGTAACTGAGTAATACGGTATCGCTTGGCAAGATTGGTATCAGATTTCTAGGGTTCTGGCTAGCGTAAAAATTTCAAAGATCTACAAATGACAGCCGGGAACAATAGTTTATCGTGTTTTCCGACGCACGGAGGAACCTCGGTATGTTATGATACCCATCTACGGACAGATCGACTTTCGATCGATTAACGGCTACCAACAGTAGATGAAACGTCATATTACAAAGGCAAACATGACGTTTCGGCTACTGTTGGTAGCTAATTTGACAGTTGGTTAAAGGTAGATACGTTATTGAGACCGGCCGTTAGCCACCGACTCGACGGGTATATTACAAACTAGTTGGTTATAAATAAACTACAATAGTCCTTAAACGACAGGATGAATAAATCTCAATGTTTACAGCTCAAGTTAACTAATTGAAATCCAAATAGTAACTGGACACTAAAACGTTTTATCCTTTGTAAGCTAAGCCCAATTAATCACGAAATCAGATGCTCTAAAACTAACATTAATTCCGGATGTTTTTCGTTTAATCTTCTTTTTTCTTAGCTTAATGTCTTACGGAGTTGCTCACGTCTTGTCTTGACGTAAATGCGTCTTAGGAATTCTTATTAACTTGTCTAAATAATGAGGCTTTAGCTAGCTCCCTTCACAAACTAGCTCTCCCTTACATAAATAAATAAATTCGCTTCATTATTATTTGTACCCATTGTAATCGGATATATTTTTGGTTTCGAAATATACTGTTTTATCTTGGGGTGTATTTATTCTGTGTCGGTATTTTGTGTGAGCCTTCCTTCAGCATCATTGTGCATGCTTCCTGGTAGAATATATTCTAAATCGATCGTTATATATCCCAGTTCCATATCGCCTGAAACCCAGATAAAGCGTACCTGGGTTCCAGGCGATATGGAATTGGTGCGAGTTACATGCTTGTGTTTTCGGCCATTTAGAAATTTTGGAAAGAAGCAGTAAGAAGTATTTAAGAGGTAAAATTTTTTGTTAATATGTTGGAGGTAGTCGCTGTTATTATTGATTCTATTATGAAAAATCTTTTACTGATCGAAAGCCACCCTATTACCGTCACAAGTTCTCTGAGATTGGCCACAACAGCTAGCATAGGTTATCCGTTTGAATGGACTAGAACAGTAACACTATATTTTTTAAGTTAGAGTTACTAAGGCATACGTAAAATAAGGTTACTTTATAATTTGTACAATCTTGTTTCCTTTCTTAGTTATTTTTCAAAGCTTTGCACTAAATTCTCACCAACATAAGGATAAATAGCGGGTTAAGATAACCAACCGCCTCACATAAATTATAGACATTGTGCTCATGAACCGTCATCCATCCTTGTAACAATCGTAACGAAGCCGCTGTGAATTAATAATGATATTAATCATCCTTATCAAACATAATTTTATGTATTTGCTTGAAACAATTGACTGCGTAAAATTATAAAACAAGTGCCCATCTCTAGTCATACTCTAGAACTTTTACTATAACCCTCAAACGCGCCACTAAGGGTACAACACTCCCACAATGCAATTTAACGTGATCGCGTATACATTTATTATTAAGCCTTGCCATATCTACTGCAAGATTAAACGGCGACTTGTGCGAAGATTAAATCCAGGATTTTATTCCCATATTGCCGTACATTTCCACCCCACAGTTGAGGCAGAAAACTCGAGTATTCATTGCGGGTAGCCAAGCTATGTCGGCGAGGGTTGACGAAGCAGCGTTTGCGGGTTAACCTCAGACGTCAGGTAGAGATACTTGGCAGATATTAAATTCGCATTAATATAAAATTCAAACATGAATTTTGAATTTCTTGTTTAGTTTTGTTGCGAAATATATGTATTTCAAAATTAAAATTGTAGCAGTATGTAAAATGTTCATTTTCTGTGTCCAAACTATAGCTAAATATAATGTTAATAATTAAAAAATCACAAGTGTAGCTTAACCTATTTTCTATTTATTTTTATAATGAACTCTCATTCGTAGTTGGCACGCTTACGCAATAGAAAAACTCCGTTGTATTTTCCTTAGCTTCCGTATTTCAACTTTCTGAGTAACTAGCCACGCGTTGCCAAATAAAAAAGGCAATGTTTCGACAACCCTGCGAACTGTAAACCAAGATTTATATGGAGGTCGTAGTTATTTATACTCACCAGCCTTATTTTTATTCCCCGTGTGATATTTTTAATGAGCCAACTGAATAGCACTGCTGCACCTTTTATTAACTTTTAAAAGCATTAGTCGTGCCCAAATAGTGGGAATTCACTGAAAGTTATGTCTCGTGACCGTCTGTTTATAGTTTTCGTATAATAAAACTTATTTTACTTAGGATTCCACGGCTGCAATAATAGCTGCATTTTGTCCGTTGAGTTAAACTTCGGTGTGTAAATAGAAACCGTGGAATCTTCAACTGGTTTCCCTGATGTGGTTTGATTTATTAATAGAAGCTGTATTCAACTTTTCATGTATTTGTTCAACTTAAATGATTCATTACAACCTAGTTTGTGACTGTGAGGGCTTGAAGGAATAATTCGTTCACTTAGCATAATCAAAATACATAGGTTAATCTTATGTTCCTGCCTAAGAAGAAAGGAAAACTAGATGTCCACAGTTTTTGTATTTTTTAATAACCCCAAACGGCGACTGTCCCAGCGTCATCTTGTTCAAATAAACAAGATTGACGTGTAAAAATGTTATTTTTAACCAACTTACAATTTAAATAAATCATTTCAATGTTTTTATTTATTTAACAGTTTATGTACACACACTTAACAAATAAATAAGAAGAAGGGAACAGAAAAATAGGTACAAAGGTGATGCTTATTTCTAAAGAAATCTCTTCCAGCGTACCTGCGAAAGGAGAGTCGAATAAAAGAGATGTAGACATCGTGTGTAAAAGTTATGTTAACATAAAAAGACAAAAAAAAACTTAATAAATATGACTAAAATTAATATCATACTAATAGGTACATACTACTTAAATAACACTATAAGAATAATAATAATATATACTTTAAATATGCAACTATGATGGTACCGAAAGGTAGTGTTCTTTCACTCTTCTTTTAAAATCTGGAAGAGTTTTGCATTCCCTAATGTCAGGCGGCAGTGCATTCCACAACCGTACCGCGTGCACAGTAAATGAATAGGAATAAAAATATAGAGTAGGTAGAGTAGGGAGGGGATTTAAGGAGATAATGTATTATTATTATTATTATGTATTATTTGTCATATATTTTTTTTTTGCCAATAAAGCGTTTCATGTCCAGACCAACACGTGTAAGAGGCGAAAATTTATTTTAATAAAAAAAATAACCCAACTAACCTTTTCAACCTCTTCAGCATTATGAATATAAAAACAATTTAGAACTAACATCAAAACGTTTTTCTATCCCATTATACATGATTTCCTTCCACAAACGAAGCAAGAATGTTATTTTTATGAACCGAATATAATTAACCCAAACATTATGTAGAGCTATTCGACCCTATTTGTTTTAAAACATAATTTGGGCCGATGAGTTCGTAAATGAGCCTTATATGGACCAGTATGCAAATGTAGCAATTAGGTTAATAAAGATCCCGGCAACCTGCTGGTATAAAGATGGGTTGACTAATTTAAGCGCGCACTCGCATTTACGGGTTAAGATTTTTGTTTGCACGCGATCTTTAAAGTGTTAAATAAATGAATGGAGTGAATAAAGAAGAGAAGTGTGATTATGATTGCATGGATGTGTTTTGTTTTTATTTTACTTTATACATATTACTGCATCGCTATTTTCAGGACTTTGAATCCGCTTGTTAAGTAATTATTACACAGAAATTATAAAACGTTTGTAAGATACCTCAAAAGTCCAGAGAACTTTTAAGACCTAAAATAAAAATATTGCCCCTAGCCTTTTTCCAACTATATTAGGGTTGGCTTCCAGTTTAACTGGCAGTAGATAAATACCAGGATTTTACATTGAGCGACTGCCTATTTGACCTCCCAGCAACTGTGTGGACACACGCTGTTGACTAATCGTGACTGACTTTCAAATGACAACTACGACCAACATCTTAACGTAATTTCCGAAATATTCAATTCGATCAAAATGTCTTAAAATCCCAAGCCACAGTTAAAATGTTGTTTGTAATGGTTTTCCTTTCGTATCCATTTAATTATTTACACAACAAGTAAAACATCAGAAAACATAGAAGACACAAACTCTTCCAACAACTAAACAAATAGTGTACTAGACTTAACGAATTTCCTAAAACTGATTAAACGTTTTTGTTTGTACTTCTCGATCGAAGCAAAGAGAAGCGAACCGTTTAAAAGTCGATGCAACAGCGAACTTCCTCGGCGCATCTCTATCTTTCACTCAAGTTTAACGATCTAAATATTTGATGGAACCAGCGAGATCAAATGAAATAGCAACGGTACATCAAGGGTTGGTATCTTCTTAGGCATGGGTACTTATAACAAGGGTACTTGAATCAGAATATATTATGCGATCAATAGATAGGGATTAATCCAATATGTATTTGGATAACATCTTGAACAACTCAAATAACTTGACGAGCCGATTCTTGTTGAGTTACAATAGTTCGCTATTAGGGTTAGCCGTGTCTAGTTTCAAGATGAACGTGATTCTCAAGTAAGGTTGAGGAGCAATATGAGAATTTCTAAGGTTTCGACGATAATATACCTCGAGGTAGAACGTGCAGCCCTGATTTTCTTGGAATTTAGTGAAACTTACATGTTTTAGTAGAACATCCACGATACTTCTTGGTAAATAGACTGTAGCTAGGTACTGAAGCCCTTGGAAAGTTAATTTGTAAAGTTTATACGTCATGTCTAATATTAACTTCAGTTGTTATTGATTTACTGACGGATGGATGGTTTCATGACCCATAATGATTAATTATGTACAACTGTTTTATTGAGCATGTCCTAAAAACATTTTTTTTAACCAAGTCCCCTATTCTGTGTTTTGGCTATTTCTGTCCACTCCAGGTTACCTGGAAGCACTCTTGGAAGCAATTATATTTTTTTTTTTTGGATTCCGAACCACGGTATGGAAAAACGGAACCCTTATAGGATCACTCGGTTTGCTGTCTGTCTGTCTGTCACGGCCGATTTTCTCCGAATTAACTGGATCGATTCTGTTGGAATTTCGTACCCATATAAACTTTTGTGACCCAAACACGGAAGCGATACGTAAATACATAATTCAATTTTGAGTACGGGGGTCACTTTTGGACGGCAAACTAGAAAATTAAAAAAAGTTTTTCAAAATGTACTTACCGTGTGACATATCAAATTATAGGGCTTATTGTGAGAGTTTCAATATATATATTTTTCATATTTTTTAAATAAACAGTTTTGAAGTTATTCCAGAAATTAGACGAAAAATTACCCTTATCTACCACTGGACCTAAAATTTTGAAAAATAATTAATATTGGTGTACAAAAAAATAAATACTATGTTTGTTCTTTTAAAAAAAAATTGCAAATAAAAAAGCTGTCTGATTCTCCAAACAATATTTCTTAAAATTGAAACTAGCTAGCTCGCGGGCACAGCAAAAAAGAAGCGAATAAAGCGTCCCGCTATCCAATATTAATATCGCTCTTTCAAAAAGTTTGAACTGTACTCGTAAGCAAGCCCGTTATCAATATTCATAAGCACAAGACGGTATCTGAGGGTTGCAATAAACAAAGCGAAGTGAACTCAGGCAAAGTAACCGATCCGAAGAGCTCTTACTTACTGCTAGTTCATAAATTTCAGTTTGCAACTTGCACCGACTAACATTCGATCAATAAGTGTTTTGTATGGGTTCGATATTTGCAAGCTAATACGCCACATCAAAACTTCCATGCTTGCCTTCGCAGCCAATATTACCTTCTTACGTAACAGCTGGTCTGAACACACCATAAACAACCACCCTTGATATCGCATTTGCGCATTTATTCCTAGAGAGACAAGTGAACAATTCCTTTACGATATTCATTTGACTTATTTGAAGTTTGTTGAACTAATTTTAGTTGCACGGTACCAATATGATCACGTGTTAAGTTACAAAGGGCTAAATCAGATCATGTTTTATCGTGGCAAGGAAATTATGTTATTATTTCAAGGGTTTCAATAGTACCGGTATTATTATTTGTTATCATATTTTAGTGGGTGAAGGTCGTCGCCATTGTTATTCGGTAGCGTATTTAATCGGAATTGACAATGACCGCTATTTGAGCAAACAAAATGCTTTCATCAAATTATTATTATTGAGTTCTTGGTTCGTATTTTGACACAGTGCAGTGACTAGAGACGCCATTACTTTACTAATAAGATATTCATGCCCGTTTGATGTGCGCTGAACACAAGTTATAAAGCGAGTATCACGCGTATACCGGTCAGTACATTCTGAGGTTCTTGACTATTCTGACAATGGCGCCGATACAAACTTTCCATACATAGTCACCATCACGCGAATATGCAATCTCGACAAAGGAGGCCTTCCGTTTTTAGGAACAAATCAACGCAACGATCGCATATTCGCAAGATTGTCGTTGTGTATTTAAAGACGGCGTATCACACTCACTGACATACTTAGTTTGTATGGAAAGTTTTGAGACGACCGTCGCTAGCGGTAGCCGCCGAGGCACCTCAGTGCTCTATGGAATTTCGTGACCTCTATCGGGTTTAGAGCTTATCATTTACGGGTTATATCTCGCCGCTGAAAGTGAAAATGAAAGGAATAAAACCTCACAATTTAATGACAAGGAATTTTATACGGCGAGCACGTTTTTTCATTTTTTTATTTTCATTTTTATAACGTTACGCGAGCGTGACTTAATCAAATAAAGTTAGGAGTTTATAAATCGGGAAGGTTGGTGCATTAAATAACTATATTTCGTGAAGGATTAAAAAAATATCATTCTCTATGATTGTGAACTATTTTTATATGCGGGTGGCCGTCAATTTGATTCATTATTTCTGTAGGTGGGCTAGTGAAGTTTGGAAAAAATGACCCATAATTCCCTTGTTAAGGCTTCGGGGTAACCGTGGCTAACATATTAATCTAGCGCTATAAATATTGTAAAAAAAAGAGTATTGTGTTGTACAAACAGGTTTGCAGGAGACTCGTAAATCTTGTATCGAGTTGGCTAATTGATAGTTAGCTATTTGTAGTAAGTTAACGTGATTATAATCGAATCAACTTGTTTGGTAAGGATGAAGGATAACGATTTTATTAGAATTTTGACCATAGCAATTTTATTGATCTTTTATTTCGAAATCGAAATCGTTCGTAATAATTCAATGGGTAATCAGTTTGTAAAGTTTATTTGTAACAATGAGGGTGGCATAAGATATCTAGATTAAAACCCTCTTTAAATAAATATAGAAAAAAAAAATTGAGGACAGTATCACTCATTTTATTTATCATTTTATTCAGGGGGTGTAAATCAACTTAAATATTTTGAAGATTTTAACCCATCTCAATATTCAAAACGATAAACACAGGAAAAATCTTAAGGGAAATCAAACCGAACCGGAGCTCAGCATAATCTATTATAATCGACGTATTAAGCACAACATTTTAAATAAATATGAGCATTATTAATTCTAAAGTAGATTACACCACAGCGGCCGGAGTATCAAATGTATAATTAAAATTTATGAGGGATGAATCGTTAGGTAGAACATAGGCTGTGTTACTGTTACAAGTAATATTAACCCATAATAACTGAGGGGTTATCTAAATCCCTTTGTGTTTTGAATCCCGTTAGGCTGGATATTACGAACAAATGGTTTATTTTGCGTATTACAATGTTAATATCATATTAATTTATTAATTGAGTACGGAATTTTGTTGTTTTGTATGTTTAAGGAAAACATGGTTCGTTATTGTTGTTTTTGTTTACAACAGTATTAGGTACACGGCTCATTGTATGGTGATTTGAACAAACATTTTATTTTTTTCTAAAGTAGGTTCTTTTAAGTTGTTTTATTTTCATTATTTGTGATTATGATGAGTGACATCGGTCAACGATGAGCAAAATAAGGACATATGTATGTGTTAATATGAGCATTGTATACATCATTTACTTATCTAGTTCAAAGGTGCCTAGGTATTTATATACCTAGCACTACCGAACACGGATAAACATTTTGATGCGCCACCGGTACTGGTGTACATCCCACCCATTGCTCAAAACCTTTTTTGAATACATACTTTTATCGTACGTACAGCTAACTGTGGAATTCCTTGGCGGACTCTGATTTCTGATAACTACAACTTGGGAACATTTAAGTCAAGAGTGATGTGATCTCAAATTATATTATTTTATTTATTAAAAAACATGTACATTTCTTATTTTAAATACTAGTCTAACTATATACACTGAGAATAAAAATTCCTAACTAAAATATGGCGTCAAAAAATTCGTCCGCATCGTTGTCGACCGGCAGTGAGCCCAAAAGACTGACGGCATTGCCACGAGTGAATAGGTTTCTTCTAGGTATGTGTTCTCATTTGTCGATCACATCATGGCTTACCATCAGGTGGGATGGTGGTCCAACGCAAGCCTATGAATAATTAGACAACGAGTGCAAGTCGGACTTGCACACGAAGGGTTCCGTATCATAAGCCGAAAAAAAACGATTTGTTGTTATAAAGGCAAAAGAAACACATCATCTGTGAAAATTTCAACTGTCTAGCTATCACGGTTCATGAGATACAGCCCGGTGACAGACAGACAGACGGACAGTGGAGTAAAAACGGGACTCCATTACTAAGAGTCCCGTTTTTACCCCTTGGGTACGGAACCCTAAAAACAATGAACGGCCATTTGATATTTTCAGAGCTACGCAGTACGCAGCGTCCTGTTATTAGTCAAGTGGAGTTTGCTGCCCATCCCCCTTAAGTAATCCCCGAGCTCCCCTTTAACGACACCATAGAGTTAAGTCTCCCAAAGGGGTCGAGTTATGCCGATATTTTCGTCTTCAAAGATATCCCTTTAGGCAGAAGTACTTGGGGTTAAGGGGGCAAACTTTGAAAGTATTTCACAATATTCCACCTTCGTATTATTTAAAATGTAGGTCATTTATGAAGATTAAGACATGCATCATGTTGTATTTATATGAAGTCCTTGTTTGACAATACTCAAAAAAACTTTTTTGGCACACCCGGCTTTCTAATTTCCTTTCTCTTCTTTATGTACAGGGCGAGGAATTCTGGCTAATATTTTGACTCCCCAGCGTGGAACGTATATATTTTTTAAATTGGAGTCAAGTTGTGGACTTATGCTGAATGATTTTAAAATATGAGAATGAAGTATGTTAGACCGAGCGCAGCGAGCTCCAAACCGGGAAGTTCATGATCATCATATCAGCCGAAAGACGTCCACAGGCCTCTCCCAAGTATCGCCACAACAACCGGTCCTGTGCGTCTCGCATCCATCGGCTACCCGCGACGACGATGGGAAGATACCTTTCTCATTTATTTTATTTGTAAAATAAATCAAGCTCAACGCTTTTCAACGCTTTGTTAACAATTGGACAAGATATAATATTTTGGAAACAAGAAAAGCAGATCTATGTCTTGCAGTGCGACAATCCACGCTAAAAATACACAAATAATTATAATAGTAACAAATAAATCAATTTATATAAAATCTATTGAAATCACTAAACATGTCGAACACAAAGCCACTAACCACTGTACCAATCCCAACAAAGTTGCAACTAAAACCTAGTTCACACTAAATTAACAAATCAACAACAAACTAACTCGTATGCAGTAAAACTTGTCAGCGAACAAGTTTCTACTTAGAAATGCGTTAACGTTTACAACATGTCTATTCACGGCTTTACGCCTGCATCGAGTCACCTTGGTATTAAAAAAAGAGACAGCAATTACATGTGCCAGGCAGGTTGGCTAAATTTGGCCCTTTGAGAATTTCTATGTTGGCTTAGGTTATAGTGTAAGCGATTAGCGGACTTTGGTTGCAAAAGTTGAAAAGTTTTGTTTCTGGTATTCGTATCAGTAATCTGAATCTGAACATCCGCGTGCATCGCCCAATTTTGATTGGGCAATTGATTGTTCTGACGAAATTGTTTTTATTTCATTAAAATAATAGAATTATCAGATTTGCTGAAGTGAAATAAGAAATAGAAATACGAAATTTTGTTTTTCTTCATGCCATTTGACAACTCATTTTTTATCAAATTTTCTCACAGACATTCATGCCAATTTGATAAAACTGTTTGAACCAGCCAGTTTGATCAAATTACTTGAACGTGTATGGCCCGCATTAAACATCAGATAAGATATCTTACTTAATAATCCCGCAGACTGCTATAAGTCACTCATTTTTTTTGTAAAATGATCGTAACCAACCAACCTTCTACCGCTAATCGCTGACTGCATGACCACTGCTCTAATATAGCTCCTTTATGACCGCGTAATTACAGTTATGAGACGCTAATACCAATCAATGTGTTACTAATGAGAAAGATTAATTGGCGCGCAACCAATCAAAATGATTAATTACCTTACGTAAGAACAGATTGTTTTCACTGCAGTACTAGTAGATGAAAATATGAAAAACAAAATCTTCCAGCTCTCGAGGATTTTTTGGCACACCATGTACATATTTTACGATTTTTTTTTCTCCGGTTGGTATCAAGTCTGCAAACCATAAAAGTTCCAATGTAGGTAACCTGAAAACTGTGTAACATATGATCAACAATATTGGCTCGTTTCCAAAACAGTGTAATTAGTATCGAAATTGCGTAATGACAAGGGGTATGAGACGACAAACATAAGCACTGACTGTTATACTTCTTAACAAAAATAAAACATAATACTAGTCAACTTAATCATTCCAAATGAAAAACCCCTTGTGACTTGTTAAACAAAAAGTCAAAGAGTCCGGGGCATCTCTTCTTTTAATATTTATTCAGGTTTCAATTTCCTGCGATATTCCGTTTGTTTCAGTGTATTTTTTTCGCCTGAACTCATTGGAGTAAAGAGGTCCTGCAGATAGGAGGTCTCATATCGAACAATTCACACGTAAGGTAAGACAAATAGTCCCAAACCGCGGTTCTATTGAAATAACATTCGTCCAGTCCACTTATATCAGATTTCTTATTGTTCTTCATTTCATTCCATTAACGTTTGTGTAAGGGACACTTGCGTTAAATGTTTTCTTTGTGATTTTAGCGTCGCTTGATGATTTCTTAGGAAGCCATATTGTTTTGATTGTTATGTCTTTAGCGGGATAATATAGTATTTCTCGTAGCCTTGCGGAATGTATGAACTATATTTTATCGGGCATAAAATATTTTACCACAGATTCGGGTCGGTGAAGAGTGATTGAGAGAGTTAGTTTTATAAAAACGTTGATTGTGTTTAGTTAAAATGTTATTTAGTCGGTTTATGGTAGTAACTAAACTCCAGATTAATAAGAAAGAGACAATACAACACCAACACAGACAAAACTTTCTTTAATTTTACTAATAGAGACCCATTTTTTATCAGCTAATTTATTAAATATAATTGGGCGTGCGTCAGATTCTCGCAAACACAATAATTTATAATACAGGCGATGTTAATTCAATATAGATTGTAATATATCATCCCAGAAGAATATAAACAATACAACACATTTCGATGCGAAAAACCGAATAATTTCACGACTATTATAATTGTAGAGCAGCAATAACATTGTTTTACATGTTAATTCATTAAGCAATGGACTTCATTAATATCATGTTTGATATACAAATTACAACATCGAAATGGTTATCGATACGAGCGGAATTACGCGAAAAGTTTTCGCATGTCCATTTTAATCTATGCGCATATCCGTTTGATATGGGATTTTTAGTACAGCGTGGGTAGACCAAGAGCTGACAAAAAAATGTTTTTGCAGTCTTTAAAAGGGATTTTAGGTTCTTCCTTATTGGGTTTTAATATTGTGTAGGTGCGTTATATTCACAATCTCGAACAATATTTTCAATTTGAAATCGACATTTATTGTGTAAAACCAAATCTTATCGTTTAGAGATCAAGGGCTATAATGTAGGCTTCATGTGTGATAGCTATAAATATACCATAAAAGGATACATGAAGTAACAAAACACTTTATTTATATGCCTCAGTAAGTAGATACTATGCAAATAATAATCATCTTTTTTTTTTTGTAATATAGCAACTGCCACTACCTATTTGTCTCTCTCTGCATTACCCAAAGGTTGACTGGCATAAAACGCCTAAGGCATTAAATAAATATACTATTTAATGGACGCAAAAACAACCACACTAAAGTTCATACCACAAGGGAATCAAATGCGAAAGGCACGGAAGCTCTTAAAGCATTTTTCTTTTTCTTTCTTTATACTTCTTTTTATGAGAGAAAATGAAAACATAATTAAAAAAGGACAAACTAGTAATAGACTCCTGGACTAACATAGCAGCAGTTTTTAAATATGCAACATTAAATTTCGCATAAAAGTTCCTGCAGAGGGGTTTTGATGCTTTCGGGTACACTTTTCAAACATTTTGACATGAATTCTGCTGGCCTTTGAAATAGTCCGAGCGAACCGTATCGCAGTACCGAATGTATGTGAAAGTTGTTTATTTCGTACAAATGAAAAGGCACTTATATTTTGTTTGAAATGAATAAAAGGTTCGTGAATTGAACAGGGGTAAGTTTTGAGAGTGGGAGCCAGAAACTGGGCGTCGCGGCCGTCACTGAGGGAGGCCTAGAAAATGCTGGTGTGATGATGACTGATGACGGACGTATGCAGGAAATTGGCCTAGACACCGAACTTTCGCTCAGCACTGGGACAAAGTATCTAAAGAAAAAATATGTGACGGGCGTTTTAGTGAATTTTTCATTAAACGCATGTGTCGTTCATCGAGTTCCTGGAACACTCGTTTTGTTTTGCGAAAAAAGAAAGATCTACTTGTAAAATCTTAGTCGCGGTTGAGCACTGCTGCTACTAACTATAGTTGGACAGGTACCAGGGTGTCGGTCAAGTACCAGGGCACGTTTTCTTGACTTAGCTTCAACCAATATGACCGGTCACAGTTTGGTTTACTAGTCGTTTTGTAATTACGTCGGTCGCTCTTTTTTTTCCTTAGTAGCTGGAGTGTATGTACTACGATATGCGTTATTGACAAGGAATCAAAACCGCAATCATAAATATCATAATTATCTTAAAATGTCGGGTTAGAATGACCCATCCCCACGTCCGTGTACTATTGTTTCACCACTATGACGCCGTGTAAAGAACTACATAAACACTACCAAAATAGATGGAAAACCTTTTTTAGAGTCAAAATCAAGTTAGTACAAAACACACAGGATCCATCAGCTCCGCTGTGTCATGAGTGCACGCTGTCGCAGACTCAGTGTGAGGTGTTTATGTGTGTCTCACACGGGACAGCGTATCGGTTACTCACGAGCGATGCTTGTTTGTTAGTGTGCGGTTATGTTGTGAGGTGGTAGCGTATTGCAGTGCTTCTCGTTTTCTGAGCAACTTCAGTGTTAAAAACATTGAAGATCAATTTGATGAATAAATAATGATTGACCTTGATTAATTTGAAACATCCCATTGACGACTTTTCTAGTTGGTAGAAACTAGGACTCCACTTGTTTTAATCAAAAGCTCTAGACAAAGTGTCATTCTACATATTAGCGTCTGGTGATTGTCGAAATGCAAAAGGGATTGATCACGTGTCATTTCGACAGCGTTTGTCAATCTCATACATTTTTGACAATCGCTTTTGCAACGCTACCGCTGACAGAATGCCACTTGCCTAGAGCCTCTGAAGTGTATTTGTCACCGGAAAATTGCAAATGCCGTAAGATTGTAAACTATCGCGTGAAATTGTACGTGC
Organism: Mamestra configurata; assembly: GCA_002192655.3. Lineage (NCBI taxonomy): Eukaryota > Metazoa > Arthropoda > Insecta > Lepidoptera > Noctuidae > Mamestra > Mamestra configurata. Next base: position 614,798 of record NDFZ01005458.1, read on the forward strand.
CTTATTTAGAAAAAAATGTTTACAATTTCACGCGATATTTCGTTTACAATCTTACGGCGTTTGCCATTTTCCGGTGACAGATATATTGAAAACTATTGAATTTCGGCGGGATATACCTATTGAAAAAAATCAATTATTTCATAACATATCGAGAAATTATAATCTAAAAAAGATTGATTTACAATCTTACGAAGTGTACAATTTTTCGGTGACATAGGTATGGCTATCGAAATTGATAAAAAAATATAGAATCTGATGATCCTTTGAATGAAGATAAAACAATTTAATATGGAGTTTAATGGTCGCTAGTAAGAACTGAATATGTAAATTAAAACTCAAAGGTAAATCGCTACCGCTTATCAACTACCCTACTATACTCCCTACCTTAATAATACCATTTCGGAAATGAGCTTTCGTTATCGATATGCACTACAGTGCTTTAGTCAGTCTTACGAGGCGTTTAATGAAATCAGTCATTAACTAAAGTGCCAGTAAAACGTTCTGTTTGACTAAGAATGGACGGTTTTCGTCTAAGTAAATAGGGTTGTCAAGGGAACTAAGTGCCTCATGATTAAAAAAAGAACTGCGGAAATCAGCAGGAGGTAAAAGGGCTTCGTTGTTTTACAAAAGGGTGGAAGGAGCTGTGATATCAGGGTCCTGGAGGAGGTAGCAAAGGATATTTTGAATGAGAAGAAAGCCACATTTTCACAAGAAAGCTTTCTATAGTGTTTTCAGGGTCGCTCGCTATCAATCAATAATATCAATCAATTTAGCCTATCGTAATACATTTTTGGACTTGATTGATATCTTTTAATCAGTGTCAGATAGTTTTCATATTATATTTTAACTGACGAAACAAAACGGATAAGTAAGGTTCTCAAATAGACCCGTATAGTTTTATAGACGTTTATAAATATTTATTTCAAATAATAATAAAAATATATTACATCGTAAAAAATACGCATATCTCTGTAACACTCTTTTGCTGTCTTAACACGATGTTAAGTAAAAATAACAAGGTATTGCTTCACCAAAACGCAGATCATTTTCAGTCATAACAAGCGATGTTAAAAATCTCATTTGGGAAGCAGATCAACATAAATTTGCAAACATTAATACAGGCACAACGTTTATGCCAATAATTATAACGATGTTTAAAAATAATTTAACAATCAGTAAAGCTTATTATTACCGAGAAACAGGGCCTGGTTTTATCACACAATGCTGTTAGCTGTCATGATTAAAAATAACCGTACATAAATCACAACTGTGAGTCACATGCGTGGTAGCTTGCTGAGTGTGTTACTTTTTAATTATAAGCAATCTTTAAAGAAATGTAGAGGCGTCGAAGAAAATTTACAGATAATATTATGAAAAGTTATCGGTAGGTAATGCCAATTTACTTCAGTTAGGAAATATAATATGTACTAGCAGTTACAGAAAATCCCTATATCTATAGTACTATAGATTTAGGGATTTTCTGCCTGAATAATAAAAATAAAAAAGTTTAGTTTTTTTTGCTTCTTTGTCCGTGACAGGTCTAAAAGGCAACATCCAATAATAAATCGCAATCTGCGTGAGCTGACTACAATTCACGCATCATCATCATCATTTTAAGATGAAAGACGTCTACTGCTGGACATAGGCCTCCCCCAAGTGTCACCACATCGACCGGTCCTGGGCATCTCGTATCCAAGAGGCCTTCTAATCCTGCGTCTTCCAACATTCCAGTCAAACTAGTTGAATTTAAAGTTAAACAAAAGTCAGTCATACCAAACATACACTTAAATAATGCATGAACGTTTAAAACCTTGAATTTATCATCAAGACTCCTTAAGGTAGACTGCAACAACCCTAATTTCATAGGACGAAATTTTGAGTGACGAAATCCTAGCCATCTAGCTGACTCATAAACTTAGTCCAGTGAGCTCATGGTAGATTAAGATATTGCTTTTGAAACGAATGACCTCATTATTTTACCATAAGATAATAGAGTTGTCACTATCATTATAAGCATTCTTGTCAAAGATAAGTAAACCGGAAAGTAAACATAGTAAAATTCTGGAACATTCAAAGCCAACTCGAAGAAAAAGTAACAAACCATCAAAACAGCATAAAAAGAAGAAAATAAATCTAATCTGAAATATTGCTTTCAAGTGCTTCACTGGCAAAATGTTTATAAACGATGCTGAAATGGTAAAACTCCCTGATTAAAATAATATTGGTAATAAATAATATAAAGAATATTTAAAATATTTCAGTAGAACAGATGGGACTAAAGATTTGGATAAGCTCGCCCCATCGTCGACTTTGTCTCTGTCATCTATGACCTAGACTAGAGTCAAGAGTAAAGCCATATTAAATAAAAATTAAAAAAGATTTGGAAGAAACCATGATATATTTAGAAAATCATTGCTAACAGGTAGGGATAACAAACAGCTGTTATTTACAGTTCTTTTTTGCCATAAATTAATAATTATAGAAAAAATAACAAATATTGAGTAGATATTAATTTATTATCCACTTCCCGTGTAAAGTTGATGGTACTTGACTCGGACAGCTCAATGCTCTTGATATATCGACGAGATTATCAGTTGACTGCCGACAGGCGGCTCACACACGTGCGATTATCTGGCATCAGATGAGCTGGACATAAAAAGATAGAGCTTTTTTTACAAAGTGAATTAAAATTTCGAGAAATATTTAAAACGGCAATAACAATGATGTTGATCCATGAATGTGAACAAAACATGCGCAATAATCATCATCATTACAATCAAGAGATGACCACAGTTAGACATAGGGCTCCAAAGCGTCGCAATTTGGAAACTAAGAAAGACTTTCTTAGCAGATTCTGTTACAAAGTACAATACAAAAATATTAAAAATAAGAGAAGGAGCTATACAGAACGAATAGCCTCATCCCTTTTTCACAACGGAATACTTACGAAAGAGCACACAAAGTTATTCTGGCAGAGTTTGGATAGGTTGATTGTTAGCCTTGTTGCATTCAGTCAATCAAAAACATTTAAATTGAGAGAAACGTGCAAGACAAATCAAGGCAAAACTGCAAAATTTTGCAATAAGTACCAAAAACAGACCTACAAAAACCAACGAAACCCTACAACACACTTAACGACTTTCAGTCGCACTTACAAATGCCAGCTATCAGAGCCCATTACAAATCTAATCTAACACGCCGCTTTACAGCCAACCTTAATCGCATCTACGAATGTTTATTCAGATGCAGGCCATCTAAAGAGCTCCACAATTTACTGGAAATTAAGAGGACGACGCATCCGTCGGGGATGCTACAATAATAGTGCTCCACCGAAAATACAACCACTAAGTGACAGGAATAAAAACAGTAGTGGCAATGGCGTATTGGGATAAAAATATTAACTGGCATTTCGGGAAGGATGGTTATAATTTATTGGTATTGTAAGTGTTATTGTTTCTGCCAGGGCTGCGGAATTTGTTCGAAAGAGTCACCGCGGCCCTGGAACGCAAAGGGCTTTAGAATGAACACGGATGGGATTTAGTCAGTAAGAGTCTGACACGCCCTTCCGCTCCAACTCCTCTCCGCTCCATCCTTAAAAAAAAAACAAAAAAAAAAGAAAGTGTTATTGTTTCATCGATTTTCTGAATGATTCTTTGTGATGGTTGTTCCACTTCTGGAAAAGAATTTAAAGTTGAAGAAGGGTATAACAACGTGAAGAAATGTGGAAGAGATAGAAGTGCTGAGTTAGAATCAGTTTTTGAAATAAGACCACAAATCATGTAGAGTATGTACAGGTAAAACGAAACAAAATTCAGCTTAACCAGCAAGATCTAAATAGCAAATATTGTTATAAACAAAAATGCAATGTTATGTCAACAATCTCTATTCATAAAAGCAATTTGCAATTAAAAACACCTTTTTTTTTCAGCTAGTTAATTTTAACGGCCGCTGAACAAACTGCATAAAAATAAAAATAAATCCAATGAAAAAAATCTCTGCATTTCTGTAAGGGTGGCGCGATAAAAAATTCGCTGACCAACGAAAGAAGCAAGGGCCGTCCATTTGCAACTGAACGACATCTTTTCATTAAAATAAAAATTGCTAATGACTCCATCTCCATTTTTTAGCATAAAAACGTCAGCGCTTTGTACCATTTCGCCTTGGTTATAAAAAAAAGTATAATTACAAGATACATCTGCATATCTTTTGACGCCTCCGCGCTATTACTCGACACATGGACGGAGATGTTAAATGTTCTGCTTCCATATTTTTTGCTCTTGAAGTGCAGATGACTTTATTAGTGAGGATGGTAAGACAAGGATATGCTCTTTTTTCTTTGTTTGATATGCGAGATTTATCCAGCTTGTTATGTCGGTACTACTGAAAGAATTTTAATTTATTTTGTACATTGTGTCGTCTGTTAAACCACTTCGAGCACTTTTGAATTCTATACAGATAATTCAAAAAGTTAACTTATCTTGAAAATGGAAATATTCGTAGGTCTTCATTCAAAAAAACAATAAAAATACTTAGAAGAGTGCTAAACTTTGTGTGTGCCTAGAACAAAAACGTTTTCAAAAGTCAAAAGTCAAAACGTATATTTCAATTAGGCCATTAAACGGCACTTTTGAACGTCATCGTTTACAGTTCAGTAAAAATAATAGAATTACATTAATAAAGTGACTCTACTGTCCATTCGGAAAGGTAGATTCTTATGGAGAAGAACGGACAAGAAACTCCATAGTTACTCTTTTCAAATAATGATTTACAAAATTTGGTATACAAAAATTAATTTAATATTATGTGAGGACGATGCACCCAGAGTATGCTACTTATAAGAACAAAGTATCACCAGTAGAGGTAAACTTATTCATTTTCTAAAGAAATTTAGGTAAATGGTACTCACATATTTACAAACATTGGAACCATTAATTAAACAGTGTGTGAGTCAACAGAAAAATAGAAACACAAAAAAAGGAACAGTATATCTATAAAGTTAATACATAGATCAACCAGTTGGATTTTGTCTACACCCTTGATTGTCCTATGGAGCAGGACCAGCATGTTTCCAAGCATTCTTATCCTGAATGTAATCTTCTAATTTGTAATATGCTTGTTTACAAAGTGTACTTTTAACATAAGTTTTAAATTTTCCTTCATTTAGTTTTAATATGTCAGAAGGTATCTTATTGTAACATTTAACACAATACCCCATGAAAGAACTGTGGACTTTAGCTAATCTAAAAAATGGTTGATCTAATTTGTCTTTATTTCTAGTATTAAAATTATGTCTATCACTAATTTTACTAAAAAGATGACGATTTTTCCGCACATACATAATATTTTCATAGATGAATTGGCAAGGGACTGTCATAATATTAATCTTTTTAAAAAGTTCCCTAAGAGAATCACGGCGACGCAGATTATAAAGGGCTCTGACAGCTCTCTTTTGTAAAATAAATATGGATTCAATGTCAGCAGCCCGACCCCACAGCAAAATACCGTACGACATAATGCTGTGAAAGTAACTAAAGTAGACCAAACGTGCGGTTTCTACGTCTGTTAACTGTCTTATCTTTCTAACAGCATACGCGGCTGAGCTTAGACGACCCGCAAGAGATGTTATATGAGGCCCCCATTGTAATTTCTCGTCCAATGTGATACCTAGGAAAACCGTCTGATTAATGAACTCCAGTTTTTCTCCATTCAATATGATGTCACATTCGCTACTTTTAACATTTGGTAAAGAAAATCTAATACATTTAGTTTTTTTTTTATTTAAAACCAAGTTGTTTGCCGTAAACCAATTTTGGACCTGATGAATACAGCTATTGACGTCGTCAAGATTTTGAGGACGTCGGTCTATTTTAAATATTAATGATGTGTCATCCGCAAATAATACCATCTTTGGTTGATTTTTAAGTAATTGGGGCAAATCATTTATGTAAACTAAAAAAAGGAATGGACCCAATATTGAACCCTGAGGAACGCCCATTGTTGTTTCCGACCCTATTGAGTTTACACCGTTTATTATTGAGTCTTTTCATAAACATTGCTTAAATCTAGGCCATTAGAGAAGAAGATACCGATGAAATCACTGAAGCTAACTCAGATAATGAGAACACAAGACGTCCTTATTATTTACAAGAAATGAAACATCATAGGTAAAAAATCAAGAAAACACAAGGTGATTTCGTCCCAAAAACAGTCTGTTTACCCCTCAATTAATAACGTCGAACAATCAACAGCGCAAAAACAAGAAATCAAAAGGAAGTTTACGCATCAATTTATACGAAATACAAGGAGGTATCTCGTTCGTTAATTTGTTTACACTTTGCATGTTCCTTGTGCCAATGTTTACATTTAACATCTACCTAAGTATCCTCGTAAAACGTAATAAACTTCGCCTCCCGATGATTATGGCCCTTTGAAAATAAACTTGGAAGTCGATTCACAAACACTGGCTTTTATTTTTGTTTACTTTACTTTCTTTCTTGAGTTATGGATATCATCGTTATTCTCTCTCTCAAGTTCCGAGGAACTTGCCCTCGTCCCCTTTTATTGATACATTAGAAATTATTTTTTCATGATATTCTGTCATAAAATGACTTCGGAGTCTTGTTTTGCTTAAATTATTTAAATGGGGGTTCCTTCGTGTTCTGTGCAAATATTTCGCTTTTGATTGTAAGTTATATTTGAATATCAACGGAGAGATATATAAAATACACATTTCAACATGAAATTAGTTGATTTATTGTTTTTTTATGATAGCTAAAAACAACACACTATCCTACTGTTGGGCAAACACCAGTCTTGCTTCTTCTCACAGCTGTTTTCTGTTGTGGGCCAATTCCATATAAAGCAGTAAGTATGCGTACCACCTTCGCTTTCTTCTTTTTCGAGTCATCCAAAGAATCGCTTCCTGTTATTTAGCACCATCAAGCGCCAATTTCACTACCACTCTGATGTCCACCACCCGTTCTTTTCCTGATGATTAAATTACAATAAATTTGGTTATGGTTGTTGAAAGCACCCTAAATCGTAATACCATAAACCACCCTGTAAAAAAAAACAAGTAAACAACCATAGGATCCCATATTGAGGTTCAACCACTAATACTCTAAAGTTAAACGTCTTTAAAGAACATTGTAATATGGTCCTCGTAAATCAAACTATTAAACGGACAACGGAAAATTCTTCAAGCCAGGTAAGCACTACTGCATACTTCACCCGGTACATTTTACATTGGAAACATGCAAAGCTATAAATATTCACTTGGCTCCTGTTTGTTTCCACCTCTTAGGCCTCGTAAAATTAATGCCTTTATATTAATATTTATTAATATATGAATGTCTCGTACATTGTAGGGAAGCCGGTATGATAAAATGGTAAGTAAAGTTTATGGTGCAATAACAACAGTATTATGTTGTTGCCTATGAATTTCCATTGGATATGCTTACAGTCATTAGGGTGTCTCATTTCTATTAGTTAGGAAAGAGAGAGAGGCATATAACAGGAGCAGAGGTTACACTTAGTTATTAGGAGTTTATGATAGTTATTACATGCTGGTCGATTAATAGGAGTAATCGAAGTCCTAATTAATGTGAATCCTATATTTATTGAAGGTACTGAAAGATTATACGACAGAGGTGTTATCAAATTCCATAGAAGTATCGTATTAAGTGTCGAGTTTAATATCTTAGCTCCCAAGGGCTAATTGGGTACTTAATCAAAGTCGTTAGTTATATCTTGTTCAGAGTCTTTAGTAAATAAATCAATAGTCTTTAGATTTTCTCTGAAAACTACAGTTTGTTATTCTGTAGTCAAGGTACACAACTTAACTAGCTAACTAGGCCTCCGTATCCGTACATAGACGATTTAGCTTAACCAAGAAAAGAACCAACAATCTACAGACAATAAAAATAAATAAAACCCCAAAAAAAAATCAACCAAAAAGCTTTTAACCTAGATCAGCATGTAAATGTATTTCAACTCTAAATACAAACATCAACTTTACACCATTTAATTCAACAGATAAAATGTCAAAGTGTTTCACACAAAATTCGGTTACCAGATACGGTATAAAACAATGTGACATTAATCGAAACAAATGAAAAGCTTCTATTTTAATTAAAGAGACAGGTAACCCAAACCTTACAGAAGATTAAAGAACAAGTAAGACAAACATGAAAGACTGAACCACGAAATTAGATTTTCACGAATCAAAAACGAATTTGTAATATGATAGATCATCGTTATTCGTTGAAGTTTCGAAATTACACCCCGATAACAGATTGAAACAAAACAAAGGAATCACACCTTTACTGTCAAAGAAATACGGTGGTGTAAAAACACAAGGTTCTGAACTGTCGTTTTCTGTCCATCCGGCCGGAAGATTGCTCTTTTGATATGATTAAAAGGGTGAAGACTGTTTTATGTGGCAATTAAAGAGTTCTGTTGCTCCCCAGTTTCTATTTCTTCATCTATGACCTGGTAACGATTGGCTATAAACAACGTGACATCTTATTTGTTAGAATTGTGAAGGCCATTAATTTATATTCGTATACAGAAGACATTATTCATAGCATTATGGTTTTTATAATTGAGGAAATATGATGTTCCAAAATCAGATCTGTTATAGTCAAGTGTGAATATACAGTTGAGATTTGTTAACATATATTTTTTATTATTAAACATCAGGTATTGCAAATGGAAAAGCTGATAAATGTAAAAGAAATAATTGATTTATGAGCGCAACTAAAGCAAAGTTGCTCCAACTCCACCGTTTCATATGTAAACAAAATTAAATTATTATTCCGTACGTCAATTTAGGTTGTTTTTTACACTCAAGGGGACGGTTAAAAGCACAAACAAACCAAACTTTTCACTTACAGTCAACGTTTGTTTGTTGGTCCGATCCGTTCAGTTTGCGGGAAAAACGTAAAATTTCGTACATTTAAAATACATTGACGTATGCGTTGAGCTCCAAAGTTGGTTCCATGTTCTGTCTTTCGGTAAGAGTTTTTGTTTTGATCGAAAGTGCGACAGTTGAACCAAAACAATAAGATGTCTTAGTTAGATAGGTTTATATATCTGGTGATTTTATAGCACGATGCTGTTGGCAATAAAAGTCAAAGAAAGGATTAGATTACCATGGGAATGTTGGCGATGAAATTGGTAGTTTATAGACAATAGTTTTAACTTTACAATCGTGGTTTGGATTACACACCTAATTGTTGGAGCTGTTATAACTGATAAGTTTTAAAATACATATAGTTTAAGCGCCAAACAGGATATATACGAGCCTCTCTATCATTGTATTCGTTCGTGCTGATAATATACATATTAAAGTTTCGTTCATTTGCAAAATAACATAAAAACTCATTCATTGACCAGTAATCATTTCCTCTAACCATTATGAATTGGATGGAAGCACTCCATCTTTTTAAGTACACATCAAAGGGTCATTGCGTTATTAAAAATAAAAATAAAACATTAGGTAAAGCCTGAATCGTGCATCGTACCTACACTCTGTTTTGTCTGCAGCATTATTTTGTTTTCGCGACAGCCGGAAACGGATATAGAGGGAGACAGAATAATAGCCGTCGGAAATGGTCAGACATGGTGGAATCTTACTTTTTTTTCTCATACGCTGGACATTGCTAACTCAATGCAAGGGGGTTGCATTTAAAGGAAATCATACCTTATGTTTCCGAGATACAGTTAGGATTGGATTGACAGAAATAGTGTCTTGAAATTAAAGAATACTGGTGTTTTTAGTGAAGCATATCGTAATGCATACACATTGGTCAGGGATGTGAGATAGGATCGTAAAATTGTATGGTTTTGTTCCTCGTTTTAAATGAATTTGTCATAAAGAGCAAAGGGGTAAATTATTCTGGTACCCATATTTAATATTGATCCTTGTAGTCTAGATTGTTTTATAAGCTCCACGATAAGGCTCTTCTAGAACCATTAATTTGAAACAAGATGCAACTTGAATCAAGATTACAAAAAGATTCTAAAAATATGTGGACAGCCATGAATCCCAGCCCCAAACTCCTTGAACATGAAAGAAATCATAGTAAAAATTTAGTTTTCTTCAACCATTATGATTCCAAGAAGAAATAATAATAAAAATAGCTTTCCTTTAAGAAACAAAACTATTTTCAACCAAGAAATGAAGAGGGATTCAATAGAAATGTAAATAAAGCTTGCCTTCAAAAAGTTTGGCTAGTTGGCAGGAGTGTCACATCTACAGGGGGATAAAATAATATTATTACAACGCCACGGAGTGAGAAAGTCCATTTGTCTGATTAGAAAACTGCTCTGTGATATTAAAAATAACATTCAGGAAGTGGTGGAAAAAAAATCTTTACTTTTTTTTAATGAATTCAAGGCGTGACTTTAGTGCGAGCTTAGCTTTTGGTATTTGGCTTATATTATATTATTTGACTAAAAAAATCTAATTAGTCCATCAGATAGATTTACAAAAAATATTTGACACGTATTTTTCTTTTGTCACGTAAACAGAAAATGAAGACGATACAGTGCGTTGAAAACTCGTGTGACGTCACTTATCAGTGCACTTTTTACTGGAAAGTTGCAAGCCCCACTCTTCGTATTTTTTTATTGTTTTGATAAAATGGAAATACAATCATACTTTTTTAACTCAGGCACATTCGCATATTTTAACAAAATAACGTGAGTTACTCGCATATCTCTGTGAAAAAAGTTTGGTACTTAAATCTTTGAATGATAAACCTAACATAATGGCTAATACAGGAAGAATGGCAAATGGCGGCTGCTAAATTAATACATGCATAGCATACATACGGAAAAAAACAATACCCATAGAAATAAAAAATACAACTGATTTTGAAAAAGGCTTTAGTATATATTTTTTTTATGATTCTAAATTAAACCGAAGTTATCATTGTTTAGTGGCTCGATTAATAAAATAGCAATTTAATAGGTAAGAACCTAATAGTTAGGTACACAAGTACCGTATACAGAACACTTGTAATAGAAATAGAAACGTTTTATTCTATTTACCAAAAATACAAAATTAAATGTTGGAACATTTTCTAAAAGGGTTGAATCCCTATAAAACCTAATCTACCGTTTAATCGTTCGAGCCTGCGGTAGTTAACGCCTCCATATTCATATTAAATTCCTCGTCAGATATTTGAAACGAGGCTTGTTAGCCTATAACCGCACGAGAAAATTAGGATACCGCAAACAACGTCTTAATAACGGCTGAACTCAAACAATTTACAAAGTAAATATTCAAACAAACTTAATTAGTATATCCTCTGTATAACCAACGTGAAATATGTTGTGTAACTATAGGGAATATATTGATTGGCCATTAAAATAATGGGCACAAGCTTGAACGATACGCTTCATCGCTGGAAGGCCGAAGGGGCATTCTACATCAAACATCCTACCACCAGTGTTCATGAACCCGCCCCTCCGCTTTCTCCATTAAAATTTTGCGATCACTGAAGGGTTCACCTGTAGAATTTGAGAGTCCATTTTATGATGGACGTGTAACTATTTGTTTAAGATCGCCACTGCCGGGGCTGTATCGAAAATAACGTGAAAAACGATCAAAAAGCGAAAACGAGTAATATCCGGAGTTGTATTGTTCTCATATCGGGTCCGTGGAGTTAATCGAAATTAAGTGATCCATTACGAGATACCGGTCAATGTTGAGTTTAACAAACGACTGTATTATTTATGGAATCGATTTTTATGCATCGTTAAACTTATACCTTTCTGTTTTCTTTGTCTTGTGTTATTAAAAAGCGAATAATTTCCTTTTGCATTTTTTCGGGTGCAAAATTAACTGAGTTTTATGTTTGTATTCCGGTGAGGCCAAGTTTTGGTGATTTTAAAAACTAGCTGTATTGAAAGTTTGTGACTTGCTTTTTGCTAACCTCCCGTTCTGGAAAAAAGTTACCACCGAGTCACAAATTAAATGAATTTAATACATTCAACCAAACGCAGCAGTTAAGTCGCGTATGACAATTTGTCACACTAATTTTGCGATAATTTATTTCTAGAAACCGGGCCTAAAGGTTTGTTATTAAGTATTCTCCAACATCTAAATAAAATTTTAATTAGTCTTCATTTAGGTTAAGCTATAAAAGGAACGTCTCTATCCAAAGATTTTGTTCCCGAATCACTCGCCAAGTTTGCGCCTACAAAGTTTCTATCTCATAAAGAAAGTTTTCATTTACTCGTAATACAACTTGGCTTAATGATTTACTCTCTGTGAAATATTAATATCCACCTGTGGTATACAAATCATAAGGATGCTTTTGTACCAGCAATGTGCGAGGTATATAGGCGGTGCGAGGATGCGCAGTGGTGTTGTGAAAATATGTGATTGTTCTCACCAAAGCTGTGCGAGGAGCTTTCACGATGCAAGGATGAGTAGCAAAACGGTATATGGCAGAGATGTGCCAAGATGCGTAGCGAACTCTCTTTACTTATTTATGCGAGCGGAGCAGAGCGAAGAATGTGTGCGAGATTCTTCGCTCTGCTCCTGTTATGCACCCCTTGCGCACATCTCTCGCTTTTTTGTATGCACAGGCACCTAGCTCCGTTAGCTTTTATCCCTCTGGAGCTGTGCTAAGCCGAGTTAGGAATGTGAAGTGATCAAGTTGGTGGATATTAACCTCGCATATCGCTTAGCTACCTCGCACATCTCTACTGAATATGCACCTGAATGATGAAAATGTTTTGTTTTCTACTGGGGACTGTTTGATAAATGTGACAAGGCATTCCAAATCATGCGAATTGTGATTTAATATACAAGTATTAATTTCCTGAGCGGGTGTGGTAACGTCAAGAATACATTTCTCGTGCCCAATGCTATTTGATTTATTCCATAAATTGTTTATCTTTAAATCATTGACACAGATTCTTGTAATTGTTCTTGTTTTTTTGCTCTCGATATATTATTAGGATTTCTTGTGACTTAAATGATCGTTTTATTTTCTTTTATTCCTTCATTTATAACATTGATTTATGACGTGTGTGAAAATTAAACATAGAAGTACGAGTAGGAACTATGATATTTCTAGGCAAGCGTGCTCCATCGTCGACCATATCATCGCTTTCCAGACCAGATGAGATTGTGGTCAAACGCGAGCTATCAATAGATAATAAATGAAAAAAAAAGTTTATGCATATGTCATGGCCATAATTAATTTATTATTGGCCATTTCATGATGTAGCCGAATATTTCATGAAATTTTGCTATTTCACGAAATAGTACCATTCATGCCCCGTAATTTAGGCGTAGGCGGCAGAACCATTTCATGAAATGGTCATGAAATGGTCGGCCACATCATGAAGTGATCAATTTTATGATCTGGCCATGACACATACATTATAGAGATTTTGTCGTTCAGAATTTAATCATGTTTGCAGTAAGTTTGGCTCGGGACAGTTAAAAAAACGGTATATTCAACCGTGCAGCATATATTCACCTGTATCAACACAATATATTTTAACTATTTTATTCCTTGCTCGACTACAACTCCCATTAGGGTAGTTTCAATGAAAAACACAATTCTTTATGCCGTGATTTACCATTTAATGGTTGTTTGAATACCGCTTACATTTACGAGCTGGCCCTTTAGCCCTCACTACTTTTAAATCTCACTTTGAAGTCGCCCAGAATTAGATGGGGCGAATTTCTTATTTAATCTTTGATTTATCGTTGACACATTTTGAGGTACAACCCGTATGCTCGCACTTAATCTTGATTTAACCGACGTGAACTGCTTGTCGGTACCGAAGTTACGGTTTACGAATAATTTACGATTACCGTATGTGGCCTATCGTATGGAATTTGTGGTGGCTATGACTGAAATATTGGTGATTAACACTATTATGATTTTAAATTGAATATTAATTTACTAAATCGACCATTGAAGTCGGTCGTTTCCTAATAAGAAGTCATTATTGGTATTCGTAGTTACACTTGAAATTAAAACCATGTTTCTCAACTCATTATTGTCGCGTGTAGGTAAAATTATAGGTTTTCTACCACTTTTTGAATACTTTTCAGAAGCTTGTTACTGATATTATTAAAAATGTAAACTATGCTCTTCACAGAATAATAATAACTATTCGTCCGTCCTTCATAGTTTCCAAGGAACTATTCGCGAAGATACCCAAGGGTAATTAAATGAACCATTTTCAACTTCACACAGAGCTTTTAACATTGACCGAATAGTTTAGTGAATTAATAACCCCCATCAGAATCTCATAATAAGTTCGAACTTGAAAAAAATGGGTTGAAAATTTTAATTAGTCCCAAAATACTTCAATAAAACCGTTGGAGCGTTGGGCTCAAAGATTAACTATTAGACTTTTAAGAGTTAAAATTTATAGTTTGACTTGAAGCAACCCGCTGTGACGTGTTGCTACTGTTTTTATTTATCCGCTAATAAAACTGATTGACATTCTTTCCTTGGACTTAATGATGGGGCTGTTAAATGTGTTAAGGTTCAGGTGACAGGCGGTAGCGTCTTTGTTCTTGTCATTTAAATAATTTATTGTACTATTCTTGAAAGTCACAAGTTTGGATCCTGATCTCCAAATGACTTCGACAGAAGTCCTCGATTCGGCTGTTCACGTTTTGGCATCAGTTTGTCATAACAGAGCTTCAAATATGATAATGCGATTGAGGTCCTAAATCGTTGTCATATTTTGTAAGTTAAATAAATAAGAATAGTTTTAAACTGAATTGTATATTATTATTTCAAATGAAAACTTAAAGTACAAGCTGCAGATTTCACTCTTCCATAACAATCTATATTCCATAATAATCATATGTATACATGCACATAGATATCTATCTATATACATGTATACATATGTACACAGATAATCTTCTGTTACAGATATATCCATACTTAAAATAGTGCTTGTACAAAATACTTGTAAAATCTGTTGACTATATAATAAATCTATACTAATATAATAAAGCAGAAGAGTTTGTTAGTTTGTATGAACGCGCTAATCTCTGGCACTACCAGTCGGATTTGGAAAATTCTTTTTGTATATGATAGCCACATTCATGAGGAAGCTATAGGTTATACGGGAACAAGATTCGAGAGAATTCCTACGTGAACGGGAAAAACGGGATATGCTCATGCAAAAGCTAGTTAAATTATAAAGTACACTCCTAAAACTCTTCCTAAAATTAAAAACTTGTTACAAAAGTTTGAACGCTCTTATCTTACATCTTAAACCACACATTTATATGATACGGTCAGCATTAGAAACCAAGTCAGTTCAACAGTCGCATTTGATGTTTATCAAACATAAAAGTTAAGGACAGGAAGTGGCTCTAACCTATAAATCACGACACCTAACTGTTAAGTTTTGACTTAACCTTTGATATACTTAGTTAAGTTTAAAGTAGTGAAATAAAATCATTAATGTCGTATTGTTTAATTTATTGAGGTAGGTGTTCAATGTTTTTAGGTGCTTGGAAAAGGAGTAGAAAGTTAAACAATTTTGGTATCTACTTGAGTGCAGTATATCAGCTTTTTTTAAATATGGGTTTGCTCTTGACTCTAGTCTAGGTCATAGATGACAGACATAAAGTCGACGATGGAGCGAGCTTACCTTAGTTTTTGTTAAATGTGTGTTATAATTAATTTGTCATATACTGCTAAGTATTTATAAATACGTTAAGTGAACAACGTTACCGAAAAACAGTATCGGAAATATAATCTATTGTTAAAAATTCATGATTAAATACACAAGAACGAAAGAACAAACTTGCAGCATAATTGAATACAAAATATATTTATATCAGAACTTTTATATTATCATTATTCCAGAGTTCCAAGAGAAAAAATACAGAACTCCGTTATAAATACAAAAACAAAAGGAATATTATTTTTAACGGAGAATTTAATTAAAAACATAACAGTATCCGAGTTTATAATATGCCTACTTAATTAACGTTTTTGCCGTAAAAAACGGTCGTTTTTATAACCTAGTTATGGAATGTGCGAAGGCAAGGCCAACAGAAATTTTCATCAAATGAACTTCTACAGTTCTTCAAATTCTTTCCTCAAAGAGCCTTCAAGGAGAAGAAAGTCTTCATGAAAAATAAATATTATTAAAATGTGAGAAATGAAAATGGAATAAAAGACTAATGAAAATAAAAGTTCCAGAATTTTTTAACTTAGTTCAAAAATCCTAAAAAGAAAAGTTAATAACTTAAAATACGAGTAAGATATTGCTAAAATCTCGTGAAAAAAAATTGTCTAGACCTTTAAGCTAATAAGATCATGCCACGGTCTCCAACCGATACGGAATACGAAATGCATAGATGACAGCATAATTTCTATCATTAAAACATCTGTGATTAAGCTTTGGCAAATAAAAGGTAAGGCCAGATTGTCTGGCCTAGACAATGGAACATTTTATCAGCAAATACGAAGTCAAAGAGTCCAATATGTGTATGGAATTGACATGCGACATAATCATCTGCCTAGCCTTTTCCCAACTATATTGGGATTGGCTTCCAGTCAAACCGGATTCAGCTGAATACCAGTATTTTACGTGGAGTTGCTGCCTACCAGACCTCCACAACCCATTAACTGGGTAACAGTATTTCTTGGAAAGACTGGAGTCAGATTTACTGGCTTCTGACAATCCAACGACTGCCAAAGATTTACAAAATTAAATGACAGCAGGGACCAACGGCGTAACGTGCTTTCCAAGGCACGGGGGAAACTCGGTATGTTAAGATGATCACGCATCCACAGACCAATTTTGGCAAACGTTGCTTAACCTTAAGAATAACAGCGGCATGGGTCGACTTGTGCGTCTGTTATTTTTTAGCCACGAGGAAGCGACATAAAATGTATTCAATTCTAATATCACTGATAGGGTGTCACTTTGCTTTGAGCCCAAAGGTACACAGGAAAAGGTTTATTCAAAATCAACCGGACAAATGTAAGACTTTATGAATACAATATTACGGTAACACCTTCCCCCAGATCAGCATAAAACAATAAACTTATTTACCAACCCACAAAATAGAGTAGTTAAAAAAACAAACGATTACAGCCTGAATGATTAAGCGACGTACATTTTCACTTCATTAATAATAACACTTTGGGGCATTTTATTAAACTGGAGGTAATTTATAAATACTTTATATGAGCGAGGCGATCATAGATCACGTTAATTGGCGTTTCGACCGGCGGTGAATATGGTTTATGCGACACAGAAACGCACTGGATTAAACATTGGCACGCGAAACCATGGCTCGTTTTACCTAGTTTTAGTTTTCAAGTGTGGGTTGTCTTTTAATGGGAATGAAATGGTATTGCTGGGGGAGAAATACAATAGATAAATGTTAAGGTTTCAATTTTTTTGGTTTTTGTAATTTATTCTGGATCTAACATAGAGTAAGATGATAATTATATGTACTTTTTATAAAATATTTTCTTCGTTACTTTCTGAAACATAAAATTTACGGTCCTTTTTAGTTGAAGAAATTTTAGAAGTAATAATGAAGTTATAGTTTTTATTTGCTGAATAAAACAAACCGTCTAGAAATATAAACCCTATCAAATTGCCAGACACCCACAGAAACTATTCAATTACCAACAAAAAAAAATATCCCCAATGCCAAAGAACAGTCAATAACAAAACTTATTGTCTCTCCTCAATACTAAAATTACGTGAAAATAGTGCGGCAAAAGTAAGCAAATAAACGCTCGGTGACATTTAACTGTCGTCAGTCTATTAAGGGCTCTCACCCAGCTTTTTATAAATGGCCAAATAGCATGCAACCGCAGTAATTCCACGGAAAAAATTGGCCGCCAGGTAGAATGTTGAATAAACAATTTTATTTCCACCTTATTTTCGGCGTGTGCTTCAAACAAAAGAGGTTAATATGGATCTATTGGGTACCTGCTGACATAGATACCGATAGAGTAGAGCTGGATGCGAGATACTTTAGAATAGAATAAGAAAAATGCCTACAATTTAGTTTATGTAGTACTTAGGTAGTAGTTATAGTTACCATGAATTTTTGGCCTCGTTTTGATTTTACTTAAAAACATTATAATTGTATCGTTGTTTTTTTTATATTTAACGTGTTTCCGGAAAATTGTCGAGAGAGAGAAATTACCATGTTTTTGACGCACACGACTCTACGACGAGGTTTACCACTTTTAAAGGAGAAAACAGTATGAAATCCGTCTTTGTATTTATAATAATATTGATAAAATTCTTATATTTTTCTTTACAGGACGTAGTTTCGTGAAACTAATTCAATTGCTGCAAATTGCTTGATGGTCTAATTGTTTTCCATGTCGTCATCAATGGCTTTGTCTGCCCCGTTGCCACGTTCAAAGACGACACAACGACAATAAATTTTAATTAAGTAGCAAAACCAAAAAATAAAACAACATCGCCGCCAAATTAACAGTTTCAATTTCAAATGCCAATTCCAGTGGATGGGTTAAAACACTCGAGAAAATTCAAACAATGGAAATACCAATTAATTGCTTCATTGTAAACAGATTGCTTAATTAAGAGAAGGAAATGAATAAAGAGCGTTTAGCGAACATGGAGTCAAATTAATTTTAATGATAAACGATTTACATAGGAGTCTTTGGCGGCGGCCGGCTCACAAACGGCGGTAGGAAAACTTTAATTTCACTCCTATTATTCACAAGAAGATATTGTGAATTGAGTATCTGAAGAGGAAATAATGCGGCAAAGTTTTGAAATTGCCTTCAGATGAGTTTAAAATTTAAAACTTGCTTCGGTTTGTTTGAATGTGTATTTCTGTATTGTGTATCTGTTTGTAGGAGTATTTTAGTTTGAAATATTTGTCATCGACCCAATAATTATTTTTTGATTTCTTGTATTTTACCCGACTTCCAAAAAAGTAGTTTGAAATATTCGTCATCGACCCAGTAATTATTTTTTGATTTCTTGTGTTTTACCCGACTTCCAAAAAGTAGTTTCAAATATTCGTCATCGACCCAGTAATTATTTTTTGATTTCTTGTGTTTTATCCGACTTCCAAAAAATCATTTCGGTGGGCACTTTTTTATGTATGTACACAGAATACTCCGACTATTGTTTTAAAATTAAATTTTCTTTAATTTGCTCATATGTATATAGTCTGTATATATCTGTATGTGCCAAATAAACTTCTTTCTTTCTTTCCGAGGTTTCTGATCCGATTTATGTGATTCTTTTTTCGTTCGATGCCGGTACTTGCCATTCGGTCCCATAAATTGCATTCAGTTTGGTCCAGCAGTTTTTATTTATGAGCATTTTGCTTACTTGTAGCTTACTTGGACGATTTAATTACGTCGTCCAAGTAAGGAAAATGAGTAACTAGTCGGGTAATTAGTATCACAACAAAAAAGTGAAAAAAAAAGTTATTGCAACTTCCGAAATTAAAGTTATTTTTTTTAAGATGTTGTAGTGTTTTTATTTGGAAGTCGGTTGTATTGTTTTGTAAAAAGGTATTTTGTTTAAGCTAGGTTTACAAGGTTATTTTCCTCTTCGTTTAAGTGTCATTCAGAGCTTCCGTCAGGAACTAATTTTTAAGTTAGACATAAGTTTGATGGTTTCCTTGTGAACTGTAAAAATTTTCAGAAACATAATTAGTAAATTCTTTTTTACTGTTGTTATTTCATGCAGATACCTACTAGTCTCGGTACCTGCCGATGTTTAGAACCGTACAAAATCCACAGAGAAATAAAACAACACGTTAGTCCACAAAATGTACCGAAAAATGTAATCCTTTTTCCCGCATTCCCATATTGCCACTAAAAAAGGCCCAAAAAAATCGAGCAAATAAATCCTGAAAATTAAATAATAAATTCTTTTTTATTTACACACGCTCTAAAAAACGCATCCGCGGGATAGAGGGATTCACACAATTCCCTTTGAGTCCCTGGCGTACAATTTTGTAACTCTTGAACCGACTTTCACGAACCTTTTAGGTTAATGCTTTATAAATCATAAATTAGAAATGGAAGACACGTGCTGTCTCTACGTGACGTGAAAATTATTTTCTTTTGTTTTGCCGGAAAAAATGTTAAAATTGCATTAATAGGTAATGGTGGAGTGCTTACTGAAATTATTCTACTGCTTTCAGGTAGCGGCGAAAATATAAAAGCTGGTGAAATTAAATATTAAATGTTATTAGAAAATTCCTGTAAAGTATATTTTTACACTATATTTTTAGTGCCTCTAAAACCTACAACGTAAATTATATTGTTCGTATACTACGCATTATATTTTTATCGTTCACACAATACAAATAACGGGCAAAGAAATAAAAAATATTGCAACGTAGAATATTATGTTTGTTTAGGTTAATCAGAATAATATAAAGGGTGAAATTGAAGGCCTTTCAAAATAAAGTAAAAAATGTAACATAATAAAAGACCAGCAGATTTTGTTCACGTTTCTGCTCAGTTTATTTTCGTTTTAGGGTTCTGTATTCTTTGTTACAGATTTGTATAGATTAACTTCTGCCCGCTGCTTTGCCCAGTGAAAACTGGTTAGATATTCAAAGAAAACATACCTATTAGACACTGAGATAAAAGTCATATGTCCATGTGCTAAGTTTCATCTATTTTTTCAGCTAATTTTCATTGTTGTACTACTTGGCAATTAAATATGTAAATGTTTCTGTTAAATATTGTGGTGAAAAAAAACGTATTATTATTATTATTATCTAAATCTGTTTATATTATTTGGGCCTAATTGATTGACAACCATCGAAACATCTAGACTTTTCTATTTATAATAAATATAAGGATTGGATTTCAAGTCATGCACTTTCAATTACCAGTATCAATGTAAAGAATATTATCCAATTTTATAGTATCAATTCAAAAGAGGAATTTCAGAATATGGAACTTTAATCACTTAAAAAATCCAAAAAAATATACCCTCAAGCCATCACTTTAATAATGAAAAAAAGAAAAACGAATTTCAATCTCAGCAATTAACAGATCATGACAACATTGTTTGAAAGGTTTTTCTTTTTAATTTGCGTTTACAGACCCCTAAAGTAACTGAAGCGGGCGTTTTGATTCGCATATAAACCTCCATTTACCGCTATATTACCTAAAAAAATATAAAAGGGCAATGCCCTGAAGCAAACAGGTGTGGGGTAGCTAAGTACATAAAGGAAGAAAGCTTAAAAAAGGTTGAAATAAAGTCAGTTTCGGATCGCGTAATATTGTAACGCTGAGTTTTTGATTCGGTAGTTTATGGTACAAGTTATGAGATGTAGCGATTTTAAAATTTAAAAGCGTAATTTTAGGATCATTATAAAATAAATTATATTTTAGAGCGACCTGTTAGAATCCGATTAAAAAGAGATTTGTTCATATCCCAAATATTGAACACATTCGAATCACTTTAAAAATGCCCTGTTTCTAAGGCAGTCAGATAAAAAGATACCGGTTTTTTTTTCAAATCTAGCATGACTTATTAATAAGTGGTTTGACTAATTTAGCAATCAAGCGTTGCGCCAGATGTTAATTAAAAGTGAATTAAGAGGTAACCCTCTACCATAAATTCTGTCTAATCTAGAAAAACTGATATTCCCATAACCATATCAATTCCCTTAACCATAACAATTGCCAAAAGGCCAATATAAAGTCCATACATTCCCATATATACATAATAATATATTACAAATATACGTACATTATACTTATTGCGATTATCATTTATTTATTTGAGGACAACCAGCAAAGCACACATCAGCATGAATTTTGGTGTATGCTTTGTTGGTTGTCCTTAAATGAATAAATAAAATAAAATAAATCATTCTTGTTTTCACACGTCACTTTATCTAGACCTCAAGTTCGTTAGCCCGCTTCCGCTCCTACCTTAGGCCATAGTGCTAAGTTCCAAAGGTATAAAACGTCGTATCACAACGACTGCCGTGTTTGCGGCGCCCGCGGGCTATTGAAAATTAAAATCGCTGCTTGATTTTTTATCTGCACCGCTGACTTTAGAGGGCTTTGTTATGTGTTTCTATTTTATTTAGAATTTTTGGCAATGTTACTGTTTTTATAGAGATGTCTGAGTTTTGTATTGTTTTATTAGCTTCTTTGTTTTTTTATAAGATTTTGGTCGCGGAAGGAAGAGACGACCAGTCTTGTCAGTCCATGGAGAATTACTTAATAACTGGAAGGTGATCTTAAAGGCAGTCGCTGGTTCTACTAGAGGCCAACCCCAACATAATTTGTAAAAAGGCAAGGCTGATAAAGTTCTTGGAAGAAAGGATCTCAATGTAGAAAATAATGTCACATCACATTTTCATTAATGAACTATACGATACCAGTTATCGTATAGTTCCTAAATCAAATCTACCAAGGTTGGCAAAGTAACTATATTTTATTTTATACTGAATAATAATAACTTAACATTCACAAATTGATAAAAATATTAAACATTAGGTCAATAAAATATTAAAACTAAGGATTTAAGCAGCTAAATGAATAAATATAATTGAATAAAATTACTGGCCTGTTTCCCTGAATGCAAAATTTCAGCTCCATCCACATTCAGTTCGATACTGCCACTGAAAATACGTTCATATTTCAGGTTAACTCCAACGAGTTGTCGCTTTATTGAGTTAATTGGTCGTAATTTACAACCTGGTTGCTATCAATGTAAATCTTTGTCGAAAACACGACAATAGAATACGCACAAAACAAAATTAAAGTCGAGCCAAAATCATTTCAACGTTTAATTAAACGGCACACTGTGGTATAATCGTGGATTAATTGCCAACTGGATTCAAATTCATCGAATTTACACGACAATTTGTTGAAAACGTGTCACACTAAATTTTATTGCGATTCTCGTAATATGAGCGGCTGTATTTCAATGAGAGATATCGTTTTGAATGAATCATGTTAATGCCTTATTTGGAGTGACTTTATGCTAGTACATTTTAAGTTATTACCTATACCTTCCTAATCGTTTACCTACCTCAACACAGAAAAGTACTACCAAAAGGATTAAAAATCTCACGACCTTCTTAAGATCACCGTGAAGTTACGATTTTGGGAACAATTTTAACCCTTGAAGGTATTCAAAAAAACAATTTTAGTTCCGCCAAAAAGTACTTTTGCGATAAAAATAAACAACTTACAAGGGCCTAGCCTAAATAAACAAACACATACAAAAACTATCTTTATACAGATAACAATATTCGTCCCAAATCCGAAGAAATCGCATCGCTTTGTTACTATTACTGTAGAAATTCTTCTATATCGTACAAGATCAAACACAGGATCTCATTCACAAAAGATGAACATAATGATTTTGATACTCGAACCGTAACGGCCGACACTAAAATAATAGGGGATGAAATTGGGGTGCTCAATGAAAATTTGCATCCACAACTATAAATTAAACATGTGAGGGTTGTTCACCCCGAGAGGTTCGGAAATAGCCCTCTAATGAATGGAGAGTGCGAAATAGTCGAATTACTGGTAATTGGTAATTTTCATATCGGTCAAGTTAATGAAGATCAAAGTAGGGAAGTCTGGTAAAATATATCGCTACCATATACTATTCTTTGGAATTATTTTAATCATCAATGGTCAATGTATTTATTGGGGCAACATTTTATGGACATGGATAAATTAAGAAAACACGTGAGAAACGCAATATTGAAGTAGACTTGGAAACAACGGCTACTGTTTGTAAAAACCTTTTGGCTAGATACAGTTGTCAAGGCAAGAAACTACTAGATCAGGTGATTCGATGCAGTCAGCACAAAACATTGTCTTTAGGATGGGTGCAGACTTAGTTTGTAAGTGACGATAGCAGTAAGCAAAGATAATTAGGCCTAATAATCCTAATATATAAAATTCTTCCATTACTAACTGATTGAGTGACTATCCAAAAACGCATAGCCGACACTACTGGTCGACGGTCGTGGAAAGCTGAAATTTGGCATGTAGGTTCCTTGGGAAGTGTCAGGGAGCGTTAAGACAGGGTTTCCCGAAATTCCTACGGGAACGAGAAAGAACGCGATATGCGCGTACAAAGTCGCAAAAGCTAGTAGCTACTATAGGAATATTGACCCAGACTCTGTAACTCACACAATGTCTTGATAACGTGCAAATATTTTAACTAGATTGTCTTCGATCAACACCTATCCTAAATAGATATTACTCAGCGGATTCTAATATACCACGCGTATGTCCCATATCTGAATGAATGTAACATTATGCGTTAATCTACCAGAGAGGTATTTCTGTCATTAATTTAGATGAGAATTCCTTATGGTTGCCTCTGCGACGTCATCAAACGATCATGACGTCAGTATTTGCAATATGTGACGTAAGCAGAGGGAGTATATAGGTTTGTGGAGAGCTTTATTTGTTTGCAACGAGGATGCAATCTTCATTGGTGGCCTGTTAAACTGTTTATGGCATACCATGACGTTAATAAAAGTGTACATTAATCCAGTTGCAATAAAAACTATTTTAGTTCAACGCCTTCTTTTCTTTGATTAGCTTGATGTGCAGCACTGAAGTATTATCAAGGCGAGTAGTTCTTCTGACAAGTTCCTGAATATAGGCAAAAGATCATTTAGCTTATCTTTTGCCTATATACAGGAACTTTTATTTTATTTTATTTAGTTATGTAGAGCTCCTCATAAAATTACATTTTTTGTGTTTGTAAACTCACTTGAATAATATAGAAAAAGT
This sequence comes from Mamestra configurata, assembly GCA_002192655.3. Classification (NCBI taxonomy): domain Eukaryota; kingdom Metazoa; phylum Arthropoda; class Insecta; order Lepidoptera; family Noctuidae; genus Mamestra; species Mamestra configurata. The sequence continues at coordinate 639,571 of NDFZ01005458.1, forward strand.
CAAGATAATATTTTTCTTTTCTTAGTCCAATTGAAGCCCGGTAAGTACCTGTACTTATAAAGAGATGGTACCATTTTATTTTTCCCTCGCAAGAACGTGAAAAGAATGGCAAATTCAAACCACACACCAACGTGAGAAACAAAAGAAACCGTTAAAATGTCTAGACACATAATTTTACAAATTATCGTCATATTAACGAGTGCCATAATTAAACATCGAGGCGAGATGATCGCGCTCTCTCCATTTGTTACACCGTTGACAAGTTAAGTCACAGTCTGGGGTGGGTAGTCAGTATTCATAAGACACCTTCCTTACAGGCGTTTCATTATAACGCTGCGTAGATACACCAAGAGAATAGATGCGGCAAAACATTGTCTAGACTCTAAACCCTGTTGAATATCATGCTCTTAGAATGTTAATGAAATGGAAATCCATACAAAAATGCGACGTGCAATCTCGATAGGAATCGATTAGGAAACTCGTTGGAGAAAAATAAAGTGAGTTTGAATGTAGCATGAAAGAACGTTAATGAGAAACTTCGTTCGATTTTAAAGTTAGCTGGGGAAACTTAAAACGCTATAGCAAATGAGCAAGTTAGAGAAACTTGCGAAAACAGATGATCATTTCTTTAGTTTGTACGACAGGTTAGTATTGTTAAATATAGTTGTTAGATTAAACGCCAAAACAAAACAAGACAAAATTGTGAATTAAAAAATGTTAGTGACAATTTATTACCCTTCAGTCAAGAACAATCAAATTTGCGTTCCTTACAGGTCTAATTTATTTCTGAATCCGCTAAAGAAAAACCTTAAAACACACACACTTCTTAATACTTTCTCACTGTGTATTACATCTCAAAACATTTTCAATATTCATTACTTCTCTATATATTCGTGGGTCTCAGTTGATAGCCTACATGCGAACGTTCGCGGCTTCGCGAATACCGTCACACGGTGTTTTGGGTGCTGTGTAATGCAATTTTGATAACCTCATCAAGAGCGTGCACTTTATTAGCGGCTTTGCTAGTTGCAATCTTATGTTCGTTGTAAACTTCATCAATTTTCATGTTATTGTAAATTATTGTTATTGGGGCTTCTTCTCTTATTGTGGAATTTATAAACGTACTTTGGTTTTGTGTGAGTTTGACTTAACACCTGACAACAGCTGTGTTTTCTCCGGAAAAAGAAACAGTGTCTTTATCATAACGAAAAATATGATAAACAAATAATTTACTTCATCATTTCAGCCGAAAGTCGTCTACTGTTGGACATGTCCCAAGTAGTCGCTTTACATCGACTGGCCTAGTGCTACTCGCATCCAGCGAATTCCTGCGGCTTTTACCATATCATCAGTCCACCTTGTGGAAGGCCTTCCAAAGCTTCATCTTTTTGTACGCGGTCCCACTCAAGAACATGGCATAATGTGTGTTTTATAACATTTTATCTCTAAAGGCCTCTTTAATTTTTTTTCCAAAAGATATACAACTTTTTTTATATTCATCTAAACTACTTTACTTTCTATAAGACAAAGAATGTCACCAACGTGACGTATCAATAACTAGGGATTAAGCTAACGTTCCCTCCACGGGGTAGCGTTAATGCGATGGCGAAAGGCGCGATGAGCTCATCACCATGAAAACTAAATTAATTGCACGAAGACGTGTAGGATTAAGGCTCATGCATCTCAAATAAGCTACAGCATATTGTACTTTAATACAAATTGATTATATTTTTAACCCCATAGTGACATTTATTTATTTAGATGGGACAGATGATACTGCGAAGATATATGTACAAGAGAAAAACTAGAATGGCAAAATTGCTAGTAGTGTAAAATAATTCAGCCATTGACAATTTTATTTACTTCATTGGTATGTTGCTAACACGTACTCTTAGAATCTATCGTTTGTCTTCTTCTTTATGTGGCTTAATACTTAGATTAATATTATTAGACTCAGATAACTGAGTATTGTTTTATAAAGTTTAATTCTTTGCAAGTATTACAGTCAAGACGATGAAAATTAACTACAATTTCGCCAAAAGTTTGGCAATTGGCTTCAAAGACACAACGACGAGTTCTAGACAATTTACTGCTCAGTAAAGCTCAAGAGAGTCTAAATACGTAATACGTTAGAAACTTTATTTTCTTTTATACTTAGGTACCATTGACAGGAACGACATATTTTTTACTTATTTTATTTTTGTGAATGTATTAATCGTGATCACTGTAATTTGGTGAATGCATTGAGTTCCTTAGAATGCCGCAAACAATAAAATAGAACAACTGTATTTATTGTAAGAATTAAAGCAATATTATAATTATTTTAGTTAGAGATCATTAACAGAATAGTAACAAATAGAAAACACTAATTCCCCAACAAATAACCAGCTTGAGAGCAATCTCAATGAAACAATACACCTACAGCATAGTAACTATAGGAGTAATGGCTAAGACACTTAGCCAAATAACCCAGTGCTCGTGATGTACATGTGAAATTAGCCGTTTCTGCAAATTGCTCAGTTCCACTACCCCCTCGGAATCCATTCGGCGGTACACTCACTAAAATATTTAACATGTACTCTTATTAAAGTTTACAAGCTTCGGCTGGGGTTGAGAATCTTTCTGGATCTGTTTATGCGATCTGCTTTAGTTTAATTTCTTTCAAAAGTATCTATTCTGTCTTTAACATAAGACAAAAGTCTTACGTTAAAGAATTCTTGATAAGACTGCATTTATACTAAGATAGTATTTTAAATTTATTTCCGAATAAATTTCAATTGTTTATTTTCCTCTTGTATTGTTTTTGGTACTGGTTCATAGACTTTAAGTAGTTCAATGCGTTTCTTCAACTTAAACAAAATAGCGTGCAATGATAAACGAGTGACATTTTCTGCATAATATTTTTATTCTACAGTAATAAAATGACACAAGAACTCTTCCCTATTATTTCCTGTCCCACTTAAAAACATTTCACCATGATCGAAGTTAATTATACCTTTGGTCAAATACTTCGTGTTGTCAAGTGCTTAGCAATTACCTTAATAACTGACACTCGGCTAGCATTACTGTTATCCCTCAAGGGACCTTTGTATCGCATTTTTAAAGCTATCGTAAAATCGGCCGTCAGTGCAAATTCTCATATGTATTTTATATTCCCCACAATTTCTTCATCAACTTCAAGTTCCATTTTCTCAAACCAGACAAAATTACTTAAAAATTCTAAAGATCCCTCCACAAATTCTCCCTTGCCAACTTAAAAAAATATTTGAGTATGCAAATTAAAATCAAGTCGTGGACTGTGAATGTCATAATTAACATTCATTACTGGACCCAACCTAAACGGGCTTAATTTGACGGGAGCATCTTCATCAACATACCTCAAGGGTTTAAGGTTTTCCACACCGTCAGGTCTTGTCTGCGAAGGCTTTATGTTAGCTGGGGATACGAAGCACCTTAACATAGCCGGAAAGAGACCGCAAGGAGTACACCAAGGATGTAAGAAACAATTGAACGGTGACTCTATATTTTGGAAGTTGGAGGAAGTAAAATTGAGGTCTCGTATCACAAGTGTTAAAAGTTACAACTGCACAACAGTTTTACGCTACGAAAATAAAATTAAGAGGTTTGTCTATGATAGATGATTGGTTTTCAATTATAACACATTCATATTTGTCGTAAATATCGCATTCTATCAAATTATTTCATATTGAATTGGAGCATTTTTACTTGTGAAATCGTATTCCAATTAATTTACTGGTCAGATAAAATAGTTTACTTACTTTTTCGATTACTTTTTGGCCAGTTATTTGAAATCGACGTAGGTTATGACTTTTACATTGAATTTTATTATGTTTAACAAAATGTGGGAAAATTTGCCTTTCTCTTGGAGGGAAACACGTTTGTGTGATGAGATGTCAAAAGTTGAGTAAAAGTTACAAGGTTTCAACATGGTGACACCAAGATTATATGTAAACTTTTAAGGCGATGGCAAATTCATGTTCCTACATGAATTTCCACATATACCGTATGTGCAGTCATGGGAAGTTCAAACAACATTATTTCTAAATAAATAATTTCAAGTAAAACGAAAATGTTTATCTACATCTCGTTTTATTTTTTAGTCGTGTCATTGGCATTTAAAATAAGAACTTATCAAGCGTTCAGAAATCACGCATGGAATAACCAGCAGACCTTACGAAGAGAATTGCTCAAAATAATGACTTAACTAGTATACTGGCACCTTATAATGATTGCCTACGATATGTTTAAACAAAGAACTTGCTTTTTTTTGTTCCTAACGGTCATGGGTGACTGGAGGCCAGTTACCCATAAACACTACTTTAGAAACCACATCTTCACATGCCAATGATTTTAGTACAACCATAAACGCTATGATTATTTAAACTAGAACTATAAAAGAACAGCTAGTTAATGTTGTAGATACCTATCAGTTTCGGATAAAGGAAGCGTAAAATTCTTTGGGAATTTGTTCGGAACAAAGAGTTTCGAACTTTTGAAGTTGTTTTTAGTGTTGCTAGCGTAATTCATCGGTTTGTGTCTTCAATTACGTTTTTATTGAGTTTTTGAATTATACGCTCGAGACTATAGTTTTATAACAGTACACAGTTTTTAAATTTCAATGCCTAAGCCATTTAAATGTCCCTCAAAAACTGATGTGGCATACCCTAATGATCCTTTCAGAGTTTTTTGTTTTTAGGATGGGATATCATCAAATGATTTCTTCCAACCTGGGTGGAGCGGAAGGGCGTCGCAGACTCTTACTGACTAAAACCCATCCATTTTTCTTCTAAAGCCCTTTGCGTCCTAGGGCTGCGGTGACTCTTCCGAACAAATTCCGCAACCATGGCAGGGTCTGGCTCTAGCGGGTCCCATCTATACCATTTAAATATCCCTCAGAGGCTGATGTGGTAAAAGATAAAACGGGAAAAATTCACGAGAAGCAAGAGTGTAGTGAGTACATCTTCGGTAACGTTTAACACTTTTATTTCACCTCTTTACTTATTTATTTATGTACACACAAAACACTAAAGTTTAAGGAGAAGAGCAGAAAGGTACTATTTATGTAAAAATTATATACAGAGAGAATAAAAAGAAATAAAAAGTATTTAATTGCTACAAAACGACATGCATACTTAGTGAATTTTGCTTAAACTAATCACACATAGCACTAAAGTACTGCTTATTTCAAAATTAGCACTTCGCTGCGACTTTGTCCGCGCGGATTTAGTAGGTACTCAATAAAATTCAACGCCCTTTAATTAATGGGCAGTTTTGAAAAATTAGATTTTATGTTTTTTTTGTTAGTGTAATTTTTTTCTGTTGAGACCACAGTACCAGCGCAATTGTTGCGCCCTTCATCCCACTGGGGGTTGACATGAAAAAATAGATTGATCCGGTTCAATTATTCTACTGATTTTTAGATTGTTTTTCTAATATTCAAGTCAATTAAAAATTACCAAAAGCAGGCCTCCTCTAAAAACTTCATCATTGTACCAGTCAACTGGCTTAATCAGCCGTTTCATTAAAAACCTAGCTAGCCTTTTCATTACATGTGCAAGTCATTAAACGATATTGCGATTTTCGCTGAAATATCGGCGCAGTTTAATGAAAAGGCTAGACAACCAGTTAAATGACTGATTCAGCTATATGGTTGCGACATATATGTATAGAAAATCCCCCAGCTCTGCTCAACCTTAAATTGAGCATACCCATTCGCAGATCCCAGTAACTCGACAACCGCTGAAGAATGTCAGCATTCAAGCAGCTTGAAGGCGAGTAATTAGCTCTTATTCGGAATGAGCACCAAATAATAGATGCCTGGTACTAATACCGAGGTACATCTGAAATACGGACTGAGGAACTTGTGGTATGCACCGTGATATACCTGCCTGCTGTTATGAAATCCTATTTAGCTCTCAGATTATATTCAGATTTGGTTTAAGATGGACTTCATTGTTTGAAGCAAGGCATCCTTAGATGAAACTGCACTGAAATCATGCACCTCATACATCTTAATGTATGAGGTGCATTATTTGTGCAGTTTCTCAGTTTTTAAATAATTTTTAAAGAAAAAAATGTTACGTTACTAAAATGGAGTGCCTAACACACTCAATTATCAAAAAGCACTCAATAATCAAAAAGGACCCTAAACGACACTAAAAATAATACGTTATCAGGATTAGGTAGTAAATGTAAATAAATAACTATAAAATTATTGTGAAGCACTACTGCAGAACTGTTTGTTACGATTAAGCACATTACCTAGAGTACAAATGCTAAAGAGATTCTTTACCCAAATTAACCGAAACATTCACAGCCAAACTTATAACAGTATTACCATTCAAGCGAATACAACAACAACAAACGAGAAACAAGTCCATTATACAGCATAATAAGCCCAGTAACACAACGATAGCCGAAGGTGGTCGCTATAACAATAAAACTCGTAGAACCGCCGCAGGTATAGCTGTTAGCAGAAACTGAATAACTAGAGTTAACCTCGTGTTATGTTCTAGCTTCATATGAGCTTAATTAATTAATATTAACAAGCTCGTACCCTGTTAGCTGAACTCCTTGGTGTAACAATTTTATCAAATATTTACACCATATTCATAGCAGAACATGCTGATAATTAGTTTAATTTAAACCAGTAAGCAAACACATTCGATGTCGCGTTAGAACTGAGAAATCGGTCAAAATTGTAAACGGCTTAGGGGGCGCCGGGCCTCGATTGTGATCCATTGTTTCGCGCAAGCACCGAACCGATTAATACGAAACTGCCATTGGTCCTAAGTTTACTTATTATGCCTTGACCAACTGAGGGTGCTGGCTGAATTATTAATTTCGAACGCCTGTGTCAAACCCTTTGACGCAATCAAAATAAATTAAGTTTAAAATAATATCATAACTCTCGTTAAAATCACATTTGTTTAACAAAACTGTGTTGGTAGGTTTCAATTAAAATTCAGTTTAATTTTGTGAACGTGTTTTCACAACACGTAGCAATAATAATACGATTATTGCGGTGCGAAAATTAAAAAGCATTGCGCGGTTTTAATTACATTTATTCACCAATTTTTTGAATGAAGTGATCAATACTAATTAAAAATTGTTGAAATATTAATTAATAAATAAGTCTAAATTATTTGTTATTAATTTATTTTTTATTTCAAACGTAAAACAGTCTTCCAAAATAAACTTTTCATCCATTTTCCATCGAAACATTCGTCAACGTATTTATAGCTCGGAACTCCAACACGCTAGGGATGTGCTTTTAGTCCGCGATTAAAGAATAACGGTCGTGTTCAACTGGTACCCGTGATCCGTAGGATTCGCGGGTCAATCCTGCTAATTGCGTCCGAACTTTGGCGAGACGAGGGCTTTTTAATTAAAACTTATTTAATATTAGGTATATAGATGGTTTGAGCCCGCGCGTCGCTCGAATAAGTTTGAGTTTTTTTTGCATAACATTGTGAATCCCCATTTTTAACTAATTAGGTAAGAGTTTTGTAATAATTGTAGGCATCCTTATAATCTTTGAATATTAAACATCACCGTGTAGGTTCCTATGTGTATAGCGATTTCCATAGCAGAGCCAACACGGGAATATTTTTGGCAACCCCACTATTTTTGGATAACAGAGCCTAAACCCGTTTGTACGAATATACAAACGGGTACGGTTTTGTCAAACAGTAAATCCACATTATTTATAGTAGAGAGATAAATATAACTCACGTGGTACGTTATTCAAATGCACACCAACAAAATTACATAATATAATTTACAATTATTAAACCACAGTATGAAGCCAAAACAATTATTAAAAGCATAATTCATCTTAATATACGATGTGTGTAGCGTAACTACTGATCAAGTACGTTCGTGGCACTGCGCTAGGCGACTATGCCATTTATTTTCTGGTAACGGCAAACGACCAATAAGTCTTGCTTCCCGGGATATTAACACTATCATAGGTTACTCTCACATTTTATGAAGACACATTAGACAACGAGACATTTCCATAGAAGATATTGATATAACTCTGTTTCGAATTGAATTCAGTTGTGATTTCAAGTTTTATTATGGATTTTGGGGAATTAATTTGAAGTCACATAAATTCGTTTAAAAAGTCACTTTATATTGATGGCGCTAATAGGCTAATCAAATTACGTGTGATTTAGAATGTGATTTAAAAGACCACCTATGCAAATCGTAAATTAAATAAATCACAAGCTAAGATAGTATTTATTTATCGTTGTTTGATTTAAACATGTCTTTTGAGAGCGAATACACCAATAAATCAAATCCACACTGAGCGATGGCCCGTGTGTGTCGCACTTTATTCAGCGGGCGTGGACGGCGGACGGCCAAATAGCTAAATGTCCAATAATTCGCGTACTCGATATTAACTGCGACATAGTTTACTGTACGCGCCGCATGTTCATTATGGCCCAGCTCAGTTTTATGACATCCGAAATTCGAATTTATATAATTGACCGGTTTAAATACCGGAACGGGTCGAAACTTAATTATTGTAAGCTCATAATAAAATTAACTGTCGACGCCTACGAAATTATTTTGTAGCAATCGCCTTGTTTTTAACTTACTTCTGAAGTAGGCGATTATGGCAATTAAATACAGCTGGTTTTGATTTTCTTATGAGAGTCGATCAATCACGTCATGCCATTTTGCAGCTAATAAATCGGATTGAGTAATAAAATTATTCAGTCCAAACTTTCAAACATAATCATTTTTTTGGGCCCCGAACCTCTCTATGGAAAAACGGAACCCTTATAGATCACTCGGTTGTCTGTCTGTCCGTCTGTCACAGCCGAATTTCCCCAAATCTACTGGGTTAATTCAGTTGAAATTTTGGTACTCATATAATCTTTTGTAACCCAAACACGGATGTGTCCCGAAAATAAATAAATTTTGATAATGGGGTCACTTTTTGGGAGCAAATTATAAATTTTAAAAAATGTACCTGTACCGTGTGACACATCAAATAAAAGGGGTCATTGTGAATGTCACATATTTTTTTTTTTTCATAATTTTAATACATTCCACTCCAAAGTTATTTAAGAAAATAGAAGAAAATTTACCAGTCTCCCTTATCTCCGAAACAACTGAGCCCAAAATTTTGAAAAAAATACTGATAATAGGTCTTCTTCAGCTATAGATTACCTACAGGAAAACCTATAAGAAACTATAATTTTAAAGAAACATGTTAAAAATATATAATTAATTCGGAACCCTTTTCACGCGTGTCCTACTCGCACTTGACCTATTTTTTACAAGTACATTTTGTTACAAAACACGATAAATGCTAACGAGAAACGTTTTCTAGGGAATACCCAAACGTTTAAGGGCGTTACTGAACATGTTTGAAATAAGACTAAAATGTATGAAAACCTCAAAAGTCCCGAAAATATTTTGTCAGTGCTAAAGCCGGGATAAAGCCGAAAAGAGTGGCTTTCGTGGTACCGGGACTGACGAGTCCTTTGATATGTTATTGAGTTCAATTTACGTTTTCATATTCATCGGCTTGCGTGGTACTTCTTTTGGGAAGAGCACGGAGTTTTGGTTAAACAAAGTTTTTATTCAGTTTGGTATTACGAGAGAAAAATGATAGCAGTTTGTTTGGGGGTTTGGGATGCAATAATCTAAAATGAATATTCATTTAATTTCTCTAACACAATATTTATCTTTTCGTTAACTTAAAAATTTGGCATTTTAAAGTTAACTATTTAAGATACGCTGTCTACACCGCTCTGTGTCATCACTAGCTTGCGACAGTCAATTTAAACTGAACGCTGCAGGCCTTTCAAATGGAACGCCATCCAACTTGAAGGATAGTCGTACCATATTGTCATTATCACTGTGGTTTGCAAATGGATGATCACTAAATCACTAGGTTGCCATTAGCGTTCTGTAGGACACTACACGTACCTAGGTTGTAAGAGTGGTGTACACCTCACGGTGCACGGTGTTTAATACGAACTTTTTCAAAACATGGTTTCGAGAGATTGAAGCACAATTCCAAGTTTTCAAATAGTTTCTCCAAATAGAGTTTCTCTCTGTTAAATCTTTTTCGAATAAATTTTCTAGTAACTTTCAGATCTGGATATATTGCGTATGAGTATTAAGTTTAATTAAAATCGGTTTATTCGTTTTTATGAAAGTTTGTATGATATCTCTTGAAGACGAGTAAATGTTCTCACGGCGCAGTTCTACACGAATCTTTCGTTCTACATGACCTTATCTTGTTATAAAAATCATGTAAAACAGGTGAGTAAACATGTTTTCTTTTTTTTATCTTCTACATTAGACTTCTAATGTTTATGCCTAGAAATACAACGTAAAAATACCTCGGTTTTACCTCGTAGCGTAATGTATTAAGGCGTTTTATGTTTTATGGATTTTTTACGGTAAATAATACGAGCTACATGTAAAATCCCAGTGTTTGGAATCTGTTGACACCTTTTTTTAAGGTTTCAGTAATACGGTTTTATATTTCAGGGCCGTTGTTGACATTGAGTGTTTTCCTTTTATTACCTGAATTATTTCATATTTGTGATTATGAAAAGAGCTTTTGTTATAATATATTGTAATATTTATCACACACGACCGTTATCGATAACTGAAGCAGGTAGAAAATGATATATGTATATTCCACAGTAACATATAAACCGGCCAACTCGTTTTGAGGACATAAATAATTTCAATAACTAAACCACCGACCGTTTCAAACAAGGAAGGGATTTCTAACGCCATGTTAGATCGAAAACAAAAAGTGAACAGGTCCATTGAAGGATTCCCTCAATGATTATTGAAAAGTTTCAACCAAAACCCGTAGGATAACCCTGTTTGTTCCCACAAAGGGTGCCTTTGGCCCCGACGTTGTTTTATTCTGGTGAAATATGAGATAGGATTGAAAAAGCGAGTTTGATTCTTGTAGGATTTTCCTTGCTTAGCCGAATTATGTTATTCGATTTTGAAGTCTATTGTGTGTTAGTGGTCATTCGAGGAATGAATCAAGGCAGTGAATATCCAATCCAATGTCGTGACACTAATCATTTATCAGAAGACAAAACAAGAGAAGCAATAACAAAGCTTATAAAACCGGACGAAGTACGCTTCATCACAGACGCCAGATGTATTAACTGGAGAGTAATCACGCGCATATATCTGCGTCCAACTTGAACAGAAATAGTTCGGATATGACTAGTGTAAACAAATTGCGTGTGCGTGAATAATTCATCAAAGAAACGGGCGCTGACAAATGAAATCTAATGAATACGATATGAGAGAAGGAGTGCTCGCCGAGATTCATGCAGAAATAGATACTGTTATCCATAGGGTAGAATTTGGTGAAAATATTGCAGGCACTTTAATTTTTTACAGGGTGCTATAAAATGTTTGTTGTTCAAGTGTGTTATCTGGAGTGGCGTAGATTTTAGAAATACAGAGTAAAATGTAAAAGGCAGGGAAGATTTCCTTCAAGTCGACTTTCTCCTTAAAGGATCTCTGGTTCATTCAAATACCTCTATATCATTAATAATATTGGCAATAATTAGTTTAGGCATGTATTGTTTCAGCTATTTATGGTTTGTTTATGTAAATTCTATCAGTTCATCGGCAACACATGCATTAATATAGTATTGTCATTTGGCAGCTATGTTCTCGTGGCAAGGCATTAAATTATTGAAATAATCACAACGGTATCGGCATTGCGGCTCAAAACGGAACTGGCACCACACAGAACAGCTAATAAAAATTTAATCAACATTTATTTTACAGCATTTGATTATTACCTGTCGTTACTATCAATTAAGAATGAACAAATTGATCAGTTCCGTTATGGTTGAAGTCATAAAAATATAATTGAAGTAATTACGAAAGCCTTCACGACGGAACGGTATTCGTAAAATTAGGCTGTGGTTTTATTGTTGATTCTGTTTATGATTTTTTTTTCTACCAATTTAAAAGAATAAAACTTTATCTGCGTTGCTTTAAGTTGAGCTCATTTAAAGATAGTAAACATCCAATCCAAAAGTGAAAATGTAACGTAACTTTTGTATATTTCATATTATCAGAGAAAGTTACATTTTTTTCATACTTTGTTTTAAACAAATCGTATGGTTACATTTTTCTAATAAATACGGCTGTCAATGCTTTTTGAGTTGCTACGTAGAGCAAGACCATTTTATGATACGCATGATACGTAGAAAAATACCATTTTATGATCAAACGATCGTCAGACAGACGTTCTTTCGGACAATTATTGTTCTTTCAACGTACTGCTCATCAGTCAAACCTTCTTTGGACAAGTGAACTTATTGCAATCATGACTTGTCTATATAAACCCTCAACCGCTCACGTTCATTCACCGTATCATCACCTTTATCAGACTGCGAGATTAGCTCGCGGCAAATATCTTTATTGTAACTCTCTTACTCTTGTTTTGTTTGGCGGGAACAAATATTCATAATTATGATTATCATGTTAAAGCAGTGCAAGTTTCATTATAATGTTCAGTTTTTGTTTTTATTTGTTCAGCTTGTGTTCAGAGGTAGGCTTTTAACGTTTAATTAATTCGTGGAGTTTGTGATTATTTTTTCTAGCTGTAGTCATGAGTATGTGTTTATCGCCGCTGCGCTTTGGAGAGTTCAATGGTACAATTTTAAAAAGAGGTTAAGTTTCATAAGTAGGATCGGAATGATTGGCGTGTAATTGGAGACACCATTGCAATTTCCAGCTGTGAACTACTATTGGCAAATGACGAAATACCTATTCGTAATGTTGTGATTTTTCAATATGCTGATAGAGTTTTCATTATAACTTGAATGAAGAAATTGAATGATATTTTATTATTGATACAATGACAAATTTCTGAAGCCACTTCGAAACCTAATTTTCCGCTCCAAAAATCTTCCAAAATTATTTAAAATTAAAAACCAATACAAATGATTAAATTCCATCTCTCCATTGTTTAAACATTCACAAAAGACGAAGTCGCAGCTTCCCAAATATATTTCGTCGAATTACCGAGTTTGACGACTGTATAGGAATATTTATGAATTTGCAAAATTCGTGTAACACAAAAGAAGTAGCGTTTCACAATATACCGTCACATAAAGAACTCAAAATCCTTTGATATCATACTTTTATTACTTATGTAGGAATGTAAGTACTTACAGTATGGGTATCGTTATTGGATTTGTGAACGTGAGTTCGTTTTCTTTTATTGTAGGGCATCGATACTTACTGGAGACGTATGGATTGGGACTGTGTAGGACGTGTGAGTATTGAGATTTATTTTTGACATGTGCAGCGCACTAGGTGAATTATATACAGTGGCCTTAGTGCGAGAGCATTCTCGATCGCGTTAGCGTAAACGTGAATATGTATTTAAACTGAATGAAGACAGCGCCATCTGCTGATAATAACGAAAAACCTTTATTTTTCATACAATTTGACATTAACAAACGTTTACGTTAACAACGCGATCGAGTACGTTAAAAAACTTGCACTTAGCCCGCTGTCAGTGTGCCTGACAAGCATGGAGATTATGGCAAACTTCCCTTTTGGGGGAGGCCTTTGTCCAACAGTGGACGTCTTTTGGCTGTTATGATGATGATGAAGCCCTCTGTTCGATGAAACGCAGCTTTATGTCAGTCTCAAGCTGTTTAATTTATAAATATCTTGTGTCATTGAGGTTATCTATGGTTTCTCTACATAGGATCACACCTGTGTTTCCTGAAAGGTTAAGCAGAAGTGCACCTATACGCCAAAATTTCTCTAGCCGAGCCTATTGCCATCAACGGACATAAATTCAGACTGCGGGCTGGCACTGAGAAATTCCAGATAGAAAAACCCATTTACTTTTTTTTTTTTATTTAATATGGATTTGGATTTGCTCTTGACTCTAGTCTAGGTCATAGATGACAGAGACAAAGTTGACGATGGAGCGAGCTTACCCAGAAGTAGCCTGTTCACTCTAATTTTGAAGAGATTAGGGTTGTACTTTGCTCGAACTAAACCCGAACCCAGCCCGATCGAACCCAGCACCTTATATGGATGATGTTGCGGAATTTGTTCGAAAGAGTTACCACGGCCCTGGAACGCAAAGGGCATTAGCAGGAACACGGATGGGTTTTTGTCAATAAGAGTATGACACTCCCTTCCGCTCCACCCAGAGCGGAAGATCATTTGATGATTTCCCATTATAGAAAAAAGACCTTATGAACACTTGCGACTATTGGTCGTAAGCGCCAAATCAAACAAGCTACCAAGTGGGACGATTCTCTATGTGCTTTATTTATAAGACAGTAAGATCTAGATCTATAAACATAAGCAGTGTATAGAACCTACACTGTGATAACTACATTACTAAAATAAAAATAGTTTATCTTTGACGGAATGAGTAATATCGTTATGGAATTGGTAACATTTTAATTTGCTTTTAGTCTAATCAAAATGCACTTAGCACTACAGTATTGGCAAATAATAAATACGATCGTCACACTAACCCGTTTCTGTCAAAGGTTATTTGCACGGCAAAATAAAGAACGAACACATTCTGTTTTCCTTTAATTTCCACTGAAGGAATCAACTACTACAGTAGAATTAAAGCTAAAGGAATGGTATATCCGTGTAGCGGCAAAGCGAATTTATATTAACCCTAACAAAATAAATAAGGACACAGTTCAAAAGGGTAAACTTTCATTCATCCAAAAATAACACAACCCAACAATAGAATTATTGATAAAGAGTATCTAAGACAACAACAGTCTCGCTTCGCTAACACTTAAAGACCAATAATAATAGATAGATATAACTCTCAGAGGCCGACTGAATAAACACAAGCATCCGTCTACATCGCATAGCTGGAATATTGTCTTGTTTATTAGAACCGGACGCTCCCCCGCCTAAGGCAAGGATCCAATATAATGGAATACCTACTTCAACATTATTTGCAGATACATGGGTACTTACGCGATATGCCCCGGGCCTGTATTAACGTGTGGTATGCGCTTAAATCGGCGACGACTGAATAAAATTTCAGTTGATACAAATTCGGGGGGTATTACGAAAGGTGAAACAGTGTCTGAGAAATCCGTTCTTTGATAGTTCAATATTATTAGCCCCAGAGCGACGACTCGCTTTGACATAATTCTTTTGAAAATAACAATGGATTCGTTCGTCGTACGTGATCCTTTATTCAATATTGCGACTGTATTATTCAGCGGATGGCTCCTGTTGTAAGTAAATACATACTAAGGCGTATCTTCTCGAGAGGGATTACAATGGTAAGATTGTTTTGATTTGAATTTGTTTACAATTAAGGTCTGTTTGTGAAGGTTCTGAGATTACTCGCCGAATAAGTGAAACGGTGAAAACTTTTGTGCTTATTCGAAAAACAACTTTCTTCGCTCTCCGAAACTATCTTTACAAAATTACTTTATTGTACGAGGTATCTTGAAGCTATAGAACCGGTACAGTTTATTAACCTTTTCTTTAAAATCGTTTTCCTTGATTGCATTGCACCAATCGGAACACGTGCAGCAGTAAAAACACTAGTTTAAAGACCACAGTGGGCATTGGCATCTTAGATACATTGGAAGTTTCTAGCCTACATACCTGGTTTTATTCTTTTTATTCTAGAGCTCTTTCTTGGTTTGTTACTGTGATAGTTTTCTTATAAATAACTGTGAGAATCACACTTTAATGAAGATAATGTGGGACATCATCATCATCCACAACCCGACTTCGTTCAATGCTGGGCATATGTGTCTCTTTTCCTGTGCCAATCCTCACGCTCCTGTGTCACCATCATTCAAGTTCTACCCGCGATGGCAGCAATATCGTCTGCCCACCTCACTTGCGGATGAGCAAAATACCTTCTAAGTCCATGCATGCCACTCGCTTTGCCATGTGTCCTGCTCAACTTCATTTGAGTTCCATGACTCGTTTTTCGATATCGAATCAACCATAAAATAATTTAAGAGTCTTAGTTAGAGCTCATGAGCTGGTTACATAGATGTTGAATACTGTCAGTTTATGCCATCCCACCCTTAATGAAACAGACTGCCTATACTCATAACTTATGAACGATTCTTATTGATTACTTGCCCTCCAAGCTATTTATAAGTTTCAATAAAGGCTAGCATTTCATTGCACTCACAATACAGCTACGATAAAAAGTGTTCTGTCAAATGATGAAAAACAAAAATCCAAAAACGATCAAAATAATCGCACAACTAAATAAATAGCAACTACACTTACGTCAACTTCACATACGTGTATATTGGAACTCGCTTCAGGCGGAATAATAGACAAGTTTGGACAGCACAACACTGTAGGTTGCATACAGTTAATGTAACTTTGTAATAAGGGCTACGGGCCCCTATGCTTTGTTCCACTGAGTTCCAACGGTTCCCCAGCATAATTTCGTTATGTCCATTCTACCGAGAAATCTTGTTTTGTCGAATACATTTTAAAGCGAGTGCGGAATAGAGAGTAGTGATTAACACTTACGGTGTGTGGTTATTTGGTTATTTCGGCAGCTGGTCAGGTTTCTAGGTTTGTTGGTTAAGTAGAATTGGCCAGTTTGTGATTGCTTTACGAAATTTTAGGTCTTGTTCTAATGCATTGGTAAAGTGAGTATTGCTTTTCTAAATTGTATATATCAACACTTGCTTCAATATTGTGAATGAGTCACGTTCAAAGTCGCTTATATGTATATGCACTTAAACGATTTCAGAAATGTTTTTCGACAAGCTGTTACTAAAATCGTCCTTTTTGGTTCGTCAGTTTGATAGGGGTACCGACTTCTCTATTTGACAATATTCTCAAGTATTTTACAAACCAATTTAACTTATTTTAGAAGTTAGCCGTAAATTGTAACAGGCAAATCCTGCGAGACAAAATATTTTTCCATTAATAGCTAAGTAATAATAAATTAGCCGAAGTAATTCAAACATACCCAGCCCCAAAGGAACCCTCTAAAGTTTTTTGTATGCTAATTTTGAGCACGTGAGCACAAGGACTGAAGTGTGCAGTCCAGATGTTGTCGAAAAAAGTTCTCAAGGGTCCTCTTAACACTGATAAAGCACTTACATAGTTGCAACAGATTTATGGCACTATTTTAAAGTTTGGCCAGTGTCAAAATTTGCAAATTTTTAGCACGTTTCAAGTGTTGCTTCCGCAAGACAGTTTGTCTAGCTGTCTCATCCTGTTTACTTCCGAGAATGATTTTACGAGTAACAATATCTTACTTTAAAAAAGAAAAAAAATGTCCTATTATTACTTTAGAATTAAGTGAGAATTCAGGGAAAATAAAAAAATCCATGACTGATCACTATATCCTCTCAGAAACGTTTATTCAGAGCAGACCACAGACAGGATACCTATTAGCCCTAAGTAATTCAATCAGCTTTTGCTCAGTGTAACTGGTTCAGCCGACCTCCACACAACGCAGTAAACTAGTAATACGACATGTCTTTGGTAAGACTAAGCAGTCCAGTCCTAGTATACATGGTGCCGTAATATACTTAATACTGTGGTATCACATACAACGTGTAACAGAATAAACGCAATACTTGAGCGATGGCTGTTTTGCGCGAATGTGACGCATATCTTTCCAACTTGCATAACTTTTGTAATTTAGTTTATTTAATTTTTTTGCTATGCGTCATGCTTGTCGCAAATAAACTCTTTTTCTTTCTTTCTTTCTTACTTGAAAAGGGGTCATTGTATTAATGGGGCCAACACTGAAATCGCGAAAAGAGATGGACTGCCCCGTATATTTCTGTGCGCGTAACTCGACAAAATGTACTGAACCGCTGATGAATTCGGGGTTGGACCCATAGTTAAAGTTATTCATAATGATGAGTACAATGAATGACCCGTTTTTAGATATTGCGTTTATTCTGTTACACGTTTTATAAGCATCCGAAAGACGCTTATTCACCTTTAATGACTTATAGCCTAAATTGAATTCCTTAAAAGAGTGGTGTTCTTAAAAAAGCCTATAAAACAGCCACTCCTCATAATATCAGAGCATAATTAACCACCAAATTTAGTCGGGGTACATTGAGCAAATGTTCCCAGTTCGCAGAACAGGAAGTGGCAACAGAATCCCGGAACATCGTGTAATAATTACGAACACCGCAAAGTTCCGTTCTAGTGAGTCGCGTGTGGAAGAGGTCTGTGGAAAATTTAAGAGACAATATTGCGAATAAATGTGATAGTTCGTTTTGAAGTGTGGTGTTAAGGTGATTTATTTTGCAGTTTACCATTATTAGGTTAAGATGATCATCATCATCATCAGCCGTCCTCTGCTGGACATAGGCGTTCCTAGTGCACGCCATTCAACTCGATTTCCAGCAACTCTCATTCAGCTGCTACCACCAGCCACCCTGCGAAGATCGTCGCTCCACCTAGCCTCTAGCTCTAGCAGACACATTCTATGTATCTTCGTTAAAGATAATTGTGTGAACCAGGAGCAGGTTTCATTCATCGCTCATCAAAGCCGTGTATGGGTAGAGTTTAGTGAAGGCTATCCACAGACCAACAGTAGCGCAATCGATCTTCTAAATTTTGAAGCAATCTACATGTTTATATGTACTGAAAAAAAATACAGTTTAAGTTCGTTGTTTATACTTTTTCGACGAATTACTTTTAAACGGCACTGATTACAAAAACAGCATAATGTTTGCAGACTCTTTCTGGGAAATAGTCAAAAGTACAAAAAGTACGGTCTAGTAGTATTTTATAACGATGTCAGGACACATTCTACTCTTTGATCAAACATTAAATACATAAATACAATAGTGGCTTATGGAAGTTTGAAAATTATTCCCTGAGAGTATAAAAAAAAATTGTCTATTTAAAATATCAAGCCAAACAATTTGTATCTCAGAAGAGAAGAGGACGTGCTGAATGTCATAGAAAATCAAATAGCTCAGCCTAGTTTGATAATGGTCAGCGGAACTATCCACTGCTCAAAAAGCGATGACGTCATAAAGTGACGTCACCAGTGTATGTTTCACTATCAAACCCAAAGTAAAGTAGCACAACTTTTGAAGCACGTAACAGGAAGTGTCGCTCAGTACTGTGATCTTCCGAACAATATTATGCAATGATTACTTATACCGCACTCCGGCGTTCCGTTTCGAAAATTGATGGTATGGAGCTGGCGCTTGCTATATTTTTTTTCGTATTCTTAATAACCATCAAAGATCCGAGAGACCCTATTTTTTGCCTAAAACTTGAAGATACACGGGGGAATTTATAATTTCTGTTTGATTCTTTATAGTCAATGAGAATCTAAAGACGCGTATTGAATGTTTTGCACCGCTTAAAAAATCTTTCGTGCGTCAAGTTGGTAATTTTGATCATTAACCAGGTTACCATTGTCACCAGCCTCCTGCTCTTTTCCCACAAAACTCACCAAGCTCCCTACATATTTTTCTTCCCTCTCCTTACAATTACTCCATCGTTCTACAAAGTCCCTCTCCACACTAACCAAACACGCGCATGTGTCG
The DNA here is from genome assembly GCA_002192655.3 of Mamestra configurata. Classification (NCBI taxonomy): domain Eukaryota; kingdom Metazoa; phylum Arthropoda; class Insecta; order Lepidoptera; family Noctuidae; genus Mamestra; species Mamestra configurata. The sequence goes on from NDFZ01005458.1 coordinate 659,142, forward strand.
ATAGACTATGAGCATTCCGCGAGCGGTTTTAAGACGCCCGTAATTCCGCCGGAGTGTTTCACACGTAATAATCGGATAACGCGCTGTAGTGCACGTGTTGCGCTCATGCAAAGCGATAGTACCGCAAATGCATTTAGGTGGTAATAGAGAATAAAATGGAGGTAGAGTGTAGCGGGTGCTTTTGACTGGTTCTACGGTGGCTATAACAATTCAATAAACGATTCTGTTTTTGGGAAAGATTCTTGTGGTTGTTTGTAAGTGAGAGTAAATCAATCTGCTAAACTTTTTTTAACTTTGTGGGGTCACATTCCAGTCTGACCTGACGCAGCTAATTATCAGTATTTTACTTGCGAGTGCACGACTGCTTCTCTGATCTCCACAGCCCTGTAGCTAGGTAATACCTGGGGTGATGACAATCTAGTCTCTTTTAACGCCACCAAAACACAAGCGTGTCTTTTTACCGCAAAAAGGAGTCGTTTTGACCTAACTTCTACTTTTCGGGGTACATCTGTCCCTGTGACCGGCTCGAGCTCCTAGGCATGGAATTGACACCCAGTCTCAACTTCAGCGCCATCATTGAGCATAAAGCCCAAACTGTGGCCAAAGAGCTGGGTATCCTAAATAGAGTGAAGCGATACTTCACGCTTGGACAGCTTTCAACCCTTTACAAAGCACAAGTCCGATACTGCATGGAGTATTGCAGCCACCTTTGGGATGGCTCAGCTAAATACCAATTTGCCGCGCTTGACTCGGTGGAACGTAGAGCTAAGAGGCTCATTGGCGATATAAAACTGGTGGATGACAAGCTTCACAGCTTGGCTCATCGCCGCAAGGTTGCCTGCTTGTCGTTCTTCCACAGATTGTACTTCGAAGAGAGTGTCCAGGAACTCCACAATCTCATCCCACCGGCCCCCTTCTACCATCGGATATCTAGACGCACTGCAAATTACCATCCTTACCTTGTTGCTATTCCACCAATTCGCACTAAACGTTTCCAAACGTCTTTTATAATGCGCACAGCAAAGGAGTGTCTGTGTTTCCGAACGCATACAACCCCAATCTCTTCAAAATTAGAGTGCACAGGCTTCTTCTGGGTAATCTCGTTCCATCGTCGACTTTGTCTCTGTCATCTATGACCTAGACTGGAGTCACGAGCAAACCTATCTCAAATAAAAAAAAAATACCTACCCCTTGGAAAAACTGGTGTCAGATTCTCGGTATGTAATGGATGTTACGTATGTACGGAATGTCTTCAGCAAGCGCTACTTAACCTCGAAAATTGAACCGTACGATTGTTATTATTGAGCCTCGGGCTTCGAGGAAAGCTTAAGAATTTGTTGCTTTTCTATAATAAAAGATGAATTAATACAAGACCCAAGACGCCTCTGACCGGACTACCGCCCTTCTTTAACGACCCAATAAAACAAATCACTTTTAAAACATTACAATATGACCTAAGAGCCGCTCTTATAATTTGTAAAGCCACACAATAAACTTATACAGGGCGAACAATATCGAAAGCGCACCCGCCGATGCAGAAGGGTGCACAAAATCATAACACAAAAGAAAAATACGGTTATTTTACACCAGTGCGGTAGATTATATCTTTTATGTTCAAAATCAACAGGAAGCTTTCAAATGGGGCATGTAACCTACACTTATTTTAGATGCTGTTTCGCGAGGGTGCATAAATTTTTTAACCCAAAGGGTTTGTGCAAACAACTTCGTGAAAGTAATTTGGTACTTTTTTTAGTAATTGCATACGATACGGGGTACATGCAGCGAGTGTTCCGCCGTTTGCAGAGTTTTGAAAAGTTTTAATTCAATTTCGACGTGAAACAAAGTAAACACTCGGTGGACCGTTCTGGGGTTTGAACTAAGTTCCAAAGTAGATTAGTGACACTAAATTCAACATAGTATGAATAAAGAAATAAATCGTTTTGATTTTGTATAAGTGTCACATTGAAATGCAATCGAAATATAAGATACGGATGCAAATAAAATTTTATTTCAAAAATATACAAAAGTCACATTGTTTTACAATTTTGTATTAGTTCATCTGTCCCTTAAAACTGTTATGTCTTTGTTCTTATTATATTATTGACCGTTATGATTTTATCATATTGCAGTTTTTATTTTGTTATCCAGAAACTTGCAAAATCTCTTAACTTTCACTAAATATTCAATCGTTTTCGAAGATTATCTGCGGCATGCTGACCATTATTTGGTATACTTTTAAGCATATCAATATAACCATCAGGTATTCGACATTCCATGGCACCTCTCACAATACATTGTAGATAAGTAATTGATGGTTTTCTATCGTCGGGAAGAAATGACAAAGATTTGAGAAATGGCGGAACCACAGAGTGTTGATACGTCCGACATTTGATTTTCTTTCCATCAACACCACTTATGTCTACTTCTTTTGGAAAATACTGTTTTATATCGACTCCTTCTTGTCTGAAAAAAAAAACTTCATTTTATTTTATTACTATACGACCTAACACTAATCTTTAAACGCTCGATTTGAATCTTAGTAGTTATTTTGGGATAAAATCAGAAAAGTGATAAATTAAGTAGATATTTATATTAGTTGACACTTCGCGTGTTCCAAGGGCTGCCTTTTACCCTGGACAAAGGATAAGTATTGCCATACAACGTGACAATGCTGCCAGCTTTTTGGGTACTTTACCAGTGGCCAGCGATGCGGACGCCATATTTTAGACTATTTTTATTTAGTTTTTTTTTTATTTAAGTATATGTATAGTAAATAGTTGTACATTATGTATTTTATAAAAATATCCAAAATACTATATATATTTAGATTTTAACTCTTTCAACTCTTAACCTACTATAATCTTTCATGAATGAATACTTACTTTAGACTGGTTTTCAAATTAATGAAGTGCTCTATTTTACACTTTTTAGGGTTCTGAACATCCGTAAGAAACGGAACCCTTACAGGATCAATCGGGTGTCTGTTTGTCTGTTCGTCTGTCACAGTCAATTTTCTCCGAATCTCTTGAATCGATTATATTGAAATTTCGTACACGTATGAATTTTTGTGACCCAAACACGGACGTGTTACGTAAATAAGGAGGACAAACTAGTGTTTTTTTCAAGTTTTTTAAACTATACCGTGTTGTGTATATCAAATTGAAGGGTTTATTGTGAAGGTTTTAACTTTATTTTTATTGTAAGTAGGTAGTTTTAGACTTATTCAAGAAATGAGACGAAAAATTACCATTACCTTTATCTCCATTTTTTTTAATTATTAGGCCCAGTTCTTAATAGGGCCTACAGTTAAAAAAAATGTTGCTGAAAGTTCTTTACCTACAGATTATAGGAAAACCTATTAGAAGTAAAGTGTTAAAATGACATGTTACAAAAATTAAATTCGTTCGAAACCCTTTGCTCGCGAGTCCGACTCGCACTTGGCCAGTTTTTTATTTATTCTATAACATTTCTAGCTCTTGCCCGCGACTTCATCTGCGTGGAATAGTTACTTTCGGAAGTCATTAAAATTTTTAAGATACTAATTTTTCAAAAACGCTTGAACATGTATTGTGTTTATTTATTTTTTATCAATGCCTAAATACAAGGGTTCATGGTTTTATCTTCAATAATAACGTACTCTCATACAAACTTTCATCCCCTATTTCAACCTCTTCAAGCCCTTTTCCTGCGACAAAAGGTAGCCTTTGACCTTTTCCAACGTCCAATCTATCTCCATATCAAATTTAATCTAAATCGGTTCAGCGGTTAAAGCATGATTTCTGGGATAAAAACTATCCTATGTCCTTTCCTGGGACTCAAACTATCTCTTTACCAAATTTCACCAAAATCCAATCAGCGGTTTAAGCGTGAAGAGGTGACAGACAGACAGACACACTTTCGCATTTATAATATTATTATATATTATATAGTAAGTATATAGTATAATATAGTATGGATATGGATAAACTTTTCGGGTTAATTTTATTTATTTATTTTTTGGTATGTGTCATGCTTGGCGCAAATAAATTCTTTTTCTTTCTTCTTTTTTCTAGCTAATCTTATTGCTGGGTCTTATTCACGGGCCTACTTACCCTACTTATAATCTTACTCAAAGACTTACTTGTCTAGGGTAACGAGACTCTCGTTGCTCATTTTCCACACAGCTCCCCATACATGACTATTCTCACTTGGCACTATAGTAGCCACTGCGCCTCCCCATAGATCGTAGTATTGCACGAAGTCTAGCCTATAATTCTGTAAAAATAAAACAGGTTCCTAGGTCAAAACTGGTAGGTGTAAATAAAAAATATTGAGAAGCATATTTTACATGTATTAATGAATGTTCCCACTTGATCAATTGTTTACCCTACTAATATTATAAATGCGAAAGTTTGTGAGGATGGATGGATGGATGGATGTTTGTTACTCTTTCACGTCAGGACGGCTGAACGGATCTCAATGAAATTTGGCACAGAGGTAGATAGGTATAGTCTGGAATAACACATAGGATACTTTTCATCCCCGGGAATATGTTCCCTTGGGATGATTTTCGACATAAACGCGGGCGGAGCCGCGGACGGTTGTTTGTATATTTTAAAATACCTTAGTGAATATGAACCAGAGTAATTTGAAACAGTGAATTTAAGGTGTAAAAATGTAATAGATTTTTTTTACACCTACTACAGTGTCCTATTAATCCAATGGTTGGCTGTTAGAGAATGCCTTGTCGCGTTGTTTCTACCTTTGTACCATTACTGTACATAAAGTTTAAATAAATTATATTTTAAGGGGAAACATTAAATTTCTTACTACTTACATCTAGCCGTCCAACTCCCAAAAATACCGCTGAAGGGTTATTTATATGAATTCTTCTCTTCAACAAATTGCTGCCGTAGGCAAAATAATGGAAATAATCCTTAGACGGCTGAATCATCATGCAGCAAAGGGTCAAGTTTATTATTTTTATAATGTAAGCAACAACTAGAATTTGGACAATTGACATTGTACATCTTGTGTCATGTCATTGTCACATGTGGAATCACAGAATCATAAAGTTTGTGGTCTAAGGAGGATAGAATCAAAATAGTTTGTGATGTAGCGATAGAAGGCTTAGCACAAGATAGAACACAGACTTGGCTCAACAATTCGTCGGTCCACCCCGGTTGGTATCCGCTGAGATAAGATAAGACAAAATATTTTATTTTGCAAATATGGGTACAAAACACGGTAATATAAAAATATTATTAGCAACAGCCATATTTATCACGCAAAAGTACAAAATACGCTGTAGATGCTAGTACATAATAATAAAGACTCTTGTCACCGCCGGCATACCTGCGGTATTAGAACCTTTTTTTTTTTTTTTTTGTAAGGATGGGAAATCATCAAATGACTTCTTGCGCTCTGGGTGGAGCGGAAGGGCGTGTCAGACTTTTATTTAATCTTAAAAAAATAATTCCGCAACCCTGGCAGGCTCTGGCCCTAGCGGGCCCCTTCTTTTATGCTGGCATCTCTTTGAGGCGCGCGTGAAACACAACACGCCATCGACCCGGGCCTGGTGGTGATCGGACAGCGAGCCACCCAATGCTCGCCGTCCGCAGGCCCGCGCCTACGGTGGCCGGGGATCGCCCTGCGACTCCCGACGCCCGGGGCGTCTTCTCCTGTTGCGGCGGTTGGGACGAAGGCCTTGCCTTTCCCTCGCGCGGCCCTCCTCCTCCTTTGCTAGCATTACTGCTTCGCAGAAGGAGGTGACCGCTTCCCAAGCCTCCTCGCTCCGGACCATGGATTCAACCAGGGCCGGACGCGAGAGGTCGCCGCCACCGATCGCCTCGATGAGGACACGGCGGTGCTCCGACCAAGCAGAGCAGACCTCCACCGTATGCTCCACCGTGTCCTCCGGGCGATCCTCACAGGCGGTATTAGAACCTAGCGGCTTGGTACGAGACGATGGAAAAAGACCAGATGGTATGACGTTGGCGCCGTGGAAGGTGGGTAGGCCTCTGGTGTGGGACGCAACGTATGTCGACACCTTTGCGCCATTGCATGTTCCAAGTACGGTGGGCTGAGCCGGCGCTACCGCTGCAGCTGCTGAGGCCCTCAAGCGACACGAATACTGTAACCTTATTGGGAATTACAGTTTTCAGCGCGGCTCCTTTTCAAGGACATATATCACCGACTGATCGACACTGCGTGACCAGAGGCCAGCTCGTTCTTTGCTTTAAGAATTAGCATTGCCATTCAACGTGGTAATGCGGCGAGTCTTCTGGGCACGTTTCCGGATGACAGCGATGAGGAGGAATACTTCGACGCCTAAGTGTATTTAGTTTTTGTATATGTATATAGTAAGGTTTAGTAGATATAAATAGTTTAAGTAAATAGTTTTAAGTTATTTACGTACATTTATAATAAAGATTAAAAATGTCAATATAGAGATTGACTAACTTTAATTACAATTTAATTATGAAGTACTTCAATAATTATTTATATTACACAAATTTTTCTGTAGTCAACTTATTTCGTATTGGAAATACCTAAATAAAAATTAAATTCACATTTTTCTAATTTCTAATATAAATATTAATGTGAGAATACAATACAAGTAGACTACGGTGCCTCTTCCTAACATATCTTTCAGCTGAAATGAAAATGAAAATTTAAAACTTTAAAAAAAAAATCTTTGTGAACACATTAATCTGCACTGGTGAACTGCATCAAAGTACAAGGTGACTTTCGACTCAAAAATAGCTGGTTTTTTTTAATGCTACTGGAAGTAAATACTGATTCATAAGCTTTGAAAATACTACATACGTAAACTTATATGTAAGTTATTGATTATCCTGACAAGTAACGCATACTTAATCTCTTATACCAATAATATATGTTGGGCAAATGTTATACCTATTTTTTCTTGGAAAAATTATAGGCAACATTTAGTACCAAAATATTGATGCGTTTCCAATAATGTTTTCAGTATGATTATCTTAGATCATAAAGCTAACATTATCTCTCATTAAAGCCTGGGCAGATTCTGTATGAAAGCTTACATCTAAAGCTAATTTTACTCAACGTATAAGCCTCAATGTTATTTGTTTACCAGCGGTCGTGGTGTTTGCATTGATATCAACTTGGGAATTGTTATTAAAAGCTTTAAGTGATTTGTAAATATAACTTGAGTCTTTAGATTTTCAATATTCGCTTGTCATCATATTGGAATTTGCTGTTGGATAAATATCGATTTATAAATCTATTGAAAGAGGAATTATCACTGAAAAGAGTCTTGGTTGTATTTGATCGAATGAGTTTGCCTTCATGTCGACTTTCGAACACTTCAAAAATTAAATAAATAACGGGTAATTTTTTTGGAATCGATAAGTAAAGGTCACATTGGTCTCAGCTCCTGAACCCTAATCTCTTCAAAATTAGACTGTACAGGCTTCTTCTGGGTAAGCTGGCTCCATCGTCGACTTTTTCTCTGTCATCTATGACCTAGACTAGAGTCAAGAGTAAACGCAAATTAAACAAAAAAAAATTACACACTTAGAGGGTCCCAAAACAGACCTAAATAACACTGATAAACACGATTTTGATGCAGTAAGGTCAAATATACCGACGAAATCAAACCAAGACACATAAGTCAATAAAAACGATAAGTCCTAAAATCGAAAGCTCACTGAGATAACCGCCAGTCGTATCTGTTCGTGACACATCCGTCTCATCGCCACATGTTCGGTATTAGTGATATATGGCGCACAAATCCAACGATCACAATATACAATGTCGAGGATTATTAGGGGATCCTACTGGCTTAGTCTTGCTCGGTGGTCTCTCAGACCCTAATGTTTTTTGCCATGCACATGAAATGACATACGGTCGAGTGCGTTTGAGGACATCTGCCAAATTTTTATTGACCTCAAATGAGCACGTTTGTTGGGAAATTTTTTCGGTAAATGTTGTTTTAATTTGGTTTAATGAGCTTGTTTACTTTGAGTGTGCAACTGTACTTGTGAACTAAAAGTGAATGCTTTCTTTTGGTTGAAACTTTGTTAGTTACTTTATGTAATTATTTGTGTTGTTATTTGAACATGGACAAAGATTGCATGAAGCGTGATTTTAGTAAATAGATTTTTTATATCTATCCTGGTATATATACTAGCAGCGTTATAAATAAAACTCTCGTTTCCCTAAACTCTCATCTCCCAAAAACTGTCTTAAATAATTATAGACACTTACGTCTATAATTATTGAGAACATTGATTTATCAAATATCTTATTTTATGAATAAATGGTTGAGCACCCTTTTTTTAAGAATGGGAAATCATCAAATGAATTCTTCTCTGGATGGAGCGGAAGGGCGTGTCAGACTCTTTCTGACTAAAACCCATCCGTGTTCCTTCTAGAGCCCTCTGCGTTCCAGAACCGCGGTGTCTTTTTCGAACAAATTCCGCAACTATTACGGGATGGATGAGCATCCTATAAACTGATTCATGTTCAAATGCTGTGCCGAGAATTTCGCTAAACTGATCAGAGAATTCTATGAGAAGACTGAGTGTACTTCAACAAATATGTGCTACACATGGTGTGATTTCCATATTTTTTTTCTCCATGTAAATTCGTAATAGGATCACCAAAATAAAAAATAAGCCACGTGCCTCATAATTATTTAGCTAAAATTTCAATCCTTCTTGCACACATTCTATTCAACATCCCAAATTCGAACGCGTGATTTTTTTAATAACTTTTGTGCAGTGTCACCCCTTCGTTCCATACGGCTAATACCGGACTCATGTTCATTCATGATTTAGGGTTCCGTATTGTGTTAACAGTGAAATTAGTATCGAAAGGTGTGACGTAGCACTCAATGGTTATTCATGCGCACGTAATGAAACCGGTTCGTGTTATGATTTTATGGGGTTTATAGGACCCTTCGAGTGGGTTATTTTTTAAATGGCCACAGCACGGGTACCTATGACAATGGGGACGCGTATTGTTTGATAATTTAACATGTGGGCTGGTAACATTGAAGCCGAAGCTTTTATTATTAAAAACCAAGTACCCGAATTGAAGACATCATTACTGTACAAATTTCTGATAATATCCTGGGAACACTCTAAATAGAAGTTTGATCAAATAGACCCTTACAAATTATACCTAGAACGACTATAAATAAGACAACATTTTCAATAGATAGAAATATTCTAGAGCTAAATTTGAATATATTGGGTGTATTTCACGATTCTCAGTACTTTATATTTCACTACGTACCTACCAAATAATGTCTAAAAGTGGTTCCGCCCCCATGAAATCAAAAATTATCCCAAGGCACTTGTCTCACCGCTGACGATGAGCGAGAAGCGAGTAAAGCTAGAAACCAGATACGAGTTGGGGAGCAGCGAATGTATAGTTCTGATAGTTTTGTGGCTAGACTTTAAACGAATGCTCTCTTGTACGACGGGCGATTACTTGCATCACTCGCTCCGGCCGATCGAGAGATACATACTTTCCTGCTCAAACCTGCTCGCGCTACACAGCGCTGAATTCATTAAGTAGAAATTACCACTAGTTGGTCTCTCGGCGTGATTTCTGACCGAGAAGCGTGAATCGCTGAGCGATTATCATCTTTGATACCTCTTGTCGCTGCGACAAACTCGTAAAACGTAAGAGAGTTCTCGCCCACAGTGTGAACAACCAGCTATCTACTATAAATTTATGTGTCTCTTTTACTCACACGGTATCGATATCTTTTTTACATTTTTTCAGCGAGCAAAATAGTCGATAGCTTATCGCTTTCTCATCAGTGGTGAGAGAAGTGCCATATGTCCTATTCCAGGGCATAGTCTAGTTTCATGGTTCGTGTGACAAATTTCATCTAAATCCGTTCAGCCTTAAAGGCATTGAGAGGTTAAAATAGACAGACTGAATTACTTTAGCATTTATAATATTAAGTATGGATGCATTTTCTGGAAACACCTAGATGATTTCTATTCAAATGTAATTCACCCACAACAAACTTAAAAGCACATCAAAACAGGAATCAAACCAATGTCCTGAACAGCTTAGATAATTTTATGGAGATATTAATATGCAACACGTCTACGAATTGCTCAGTTAAACTCCAGTTAACGTACACTTCACAACACTTGGCTTAACGAGAGTTTTGCATGGATAATTTGTTTAAACGGAGTTTACCCGTTTAATCGCAGGTCAAGTAGGGACCGGCCACCTAAGCGCTTTCTTAATTACACCTAAAATTATACAGCCCGTCCGGAGATTTGGTACCTACTGTCCGTTTTATATGAGTGATGTCATCTTGTTTGTATGTGGTTGAAACTGATTGTTGAAATAGGCCTTTTATTTTACCGGGCGTTAGAAGACACAAGGTATAAAATGTATCCAGATCATGTCACATCTGTCTAGACCATGGTGTATTATCCTTCTATCTGTGTTCCTTTTACCCAATGCCGTTGATTTGATTAGTAAGCATCCAAAACTCTAAATTCCAAACAATTATTTACATTTATAATATAACTAGCTTTAGCCCGCGACTTCGTACGCGTATATCCCGTTTTTTCCGGTTCCCGTATAGCCTATAGCCTTCCTCATAAATGTGGCTATTATACAAAAATAATTTTCCAAATCCGACTGGTAGTTCCAGAAATTAGGGCGTTTAAACAAACAAACTCTTCAGCTTTATTATATTAGTTTAGATAAGTATAGAAGTATAGAATATATATATTGATTTTAAGTGGGATAGGTAGAAGTAGAACAATGTCAAAGGACAACCAACAATGCGGTCACTTTTCTGTTTTTAGCGTTCATGGTACCTGGAACCTTCGGAAGATTAAATATTCCGACACCTTGTGGTACTTTTCCCACAGCATAGAAAATCGAGAGAATAAAAGATGACAAAATATGTGAAAAAAAAAGATCCTTCTAGAACATTTTTTTTTTCACATATTTTGTTGAATCGTGTTCGAACACTTACCAAACTGACGATATCGGCGCGACCACTCGGCCTTTGTCAGCTGGCCGACTCTAAGCACTTAATGAAAATCGGCTTGCCCGCTTTCTGCATATAGAGAGGCAATTTACTGAAATGGTCGCATGCCTTCGAACTAATGCGAAATATTGACGTGATCCGCTGATTTACAAACTTCAACTTTAACTTGGTAAAAATAAGGGTGTCAAAAAGTGAAGACTAGAGTCTTAGAGATCGATGCGTTCGATACTTAATGATTATGCAAATACTGAAGCTGAAGTATTTAGGTTATGTCTTCGAAGCGTTAATTTGGTTGAGTAAACATGTCTGTGTTTATCTTAGGATGTTTGTTTAGATGAGAGATGAAATACTATATCTGAAGACTGCTGCAGACAGGCGCGACGTGACTGTGCGACAAACATTTTCACAAATAGTTTTCTACGGATTGAATTTCCGTAAAGCTCGTTCTATAGAACAAGGTTATCGAGTTGTTTTGGTACATGTCTAGTGTCTATGGGAGACTTTATCCTACCTTATACTGTCCTAGCTACATCTTAATTAACGTTATAAATGAGAAACGGAAGTTTTTTTGTTTGCTACGCTTTCACTATATTTGTATTTTATAAATTTTGCCACAGAGATAGATGCTACTGAAATAGAGATGATAGGCTGGAGATGGTTAGGATAGGCTACTTTAACATTTAATATCAACGGCACCTAAAAAGAAATAACAGTAGCACAGAAAATCAATATATATAAATTCTTCCGTTACTGAATGACTGAGTGAGTGACTGAGTGACAGACAGACAACGCACAACCGAAATTATTCGTCGTAGAATGCTGAAATTTGGCATGCAGCTTCCTTACACTCCTTAAGGGAGCACTAAGAGAGGATTTCCCGAAATTCTTACGGGAACGGGGAAAAACGGGATATGCGCGTACAAAGTCGCGGGCAACAGCAGCTAGTCTACACTAATATTATAAAGAGGAAAATTTGTATTTTTGTGTGTGTGTATGTTTGTATTGAATAAACTCAAAAACTACTGGACTGAACTGAAAAATTATTTCAGCAATGGATAGCTACATTATCAGCGAGTAACATAAGCTATATTTTTTCCCCGTACTCCCACGGGAACGGGAACTATGCGGGTGAAACCGCGTGACGTCCGCTAGTAAGTAATAAAACGGAATATTTCGGATATGCTAAACATAAATCAGAAATCAGTCCCATCTAAAACGCGCATTTGACCACCAAAGTAACTTTACCTCGACACAGCTTTATATCAATTCAAGCTACCATACACTACTCGTTAAAACGGCAAAAGTTTACGGTTAGCTTAGTTTCGTACACAATTTGGGCCGAATAGAGAGGCTTTTCATTTTTACCTTTAAAATTCAGAATTTTCAGCAAGCCTTCAAAGCCCGAACTGATGTTAGCAGCAGTGATGAAATTATAACATCGACATTCATGGAGTTTTCAAACTCTAAAACTATGTCGTTTTCAGCTAAATTCCAAATATTCTGGGGTTCACACATTTAAGCCTTGATTTTAACCTGTGTTTATTATATGTAGTGAGTCTAGAAACTTTGAACGTTTGTATTTTAATGAGGATTTTGTTTAATCAGTCGCATTTACGTAATACTGCGAGAGTATTCGTGTGGCGTTTGCTTGTATATTATATATATTATTATATTATTATATTATTATTTATAGCCATATTGGCTTAGAACAGTTTCGACAAAAAGTTCATAATGTACATTTTTTCTGAATAATAGAAAAAAAACGTAAAAAAGTACATTTTATAGGTTGATCGACTATTACTCGTTAACTTGTAAAGCCTACTTAGGTGTGATAGTTTTCCTTTTAAATTTGTTATATATGCTTCTACTATGATTTTTTTCATGTCTCCACAAACTACCGATTAGCTGGCAGAGCGGGGTACACTTGACTCTAACAAAAATTAGCACTTTAAAGCCTAATATTTCTCAAACGGATCCTTGGATGGAAAAATGGTTTTGCACACCCTCAATATTTTTAAACGACCTCTCCAACGACACCCAAACCACACCATAGGATGGACGATAAAAAAAAAATTCGTTGCCACTTTACGTGTTATGGGGACAAAACCCTAAAAAAAATGTTTTCAAGATTTTATTTTACCACTTTGTCAGCGTAATTAATGTGTTAAAACTTTTACTTACTGTATTTGTCCAGTCATAAGTTTTCCTAAAACAAATAAAATAAAATACTCATACCAAATTTCGACTTTCTATTGCTAAGTGTCTCAGACCTAAACCGCAGACAGACAGACGGACATGGCGATACTATAAGCGTTCCTTATTGAAAACGGAACCCTAAATAATGAAAGTAAAAAAAAACAACAAAACATTTCATATTTTATGTAAACTGCCGTATTCAGACAAGCGGTAACTATGACTCAAAATGCCAACCGTAAAATAAACCGGTCTAGCTAAACTTCGATTAATATCAATTCAGCTTACCATAAATTGATTGTGAAATATCTCAAAAGTTATTAAGTTTTACGACTCTCAAAATGTCATTCTGATCATTCGGTAGCTAGATAGTAGGTATAGCTTGCCATAAGACATAGAAATGGTAAAATTACCATAAAAAGTCTTTTTAATAGTAATAATGACTTAAAATACCGAAATTTTAAAATTATTGCGCAAATACCTCGTAAAATATGCTCGATAATGTCAATTCTTTTAATGTGAACAGTAAGCAAATATATTTGTGTAAAAATAGTTTTTAGCTACTTTATTACGGGAAGCTCAATGCCAGTAACAATTTAGCGTCGATCTTATTTCGAATAAAGATCAAACTTAATAAATCATCAACAGCTGAAGCTTTTTGACGTTTTATACGAATAAAACATGTTTGTTGCTGTAAATTCTGTTACTCCCATTGGACGTAGATAAAAACAATATTTTTATACAAAAATGTTGAAGCTACAACCCAAAAGTTGTCTACAGAAGTCAAATGTCAAAACAAGGTAGCAGACGTAAAAAAATGGCGCCCAAAACCTTTATTAAAACTTTCTCCATTACAAAGCCGAAGAACATTTTACAATTTATTTACGTGAGCTCCTAAATACGGAGAATTTGAAAGAACTAAACAAACTGTCAAAGTCCATTAGTTTATTCTTTATACAGCAAACGGTGGATTGGAACAAGTTTAATCAAAGTTGATGCAGGGCATACAGTGGCTGAAAGTAACCGGATACTTGTTCAACAGATCCGACGACTTGTCGTGTGACATCGAAAGCCACGTGTTTGGACCATGTTTGGAGTTAGATGGATAACTAGGTATATCGGAATCTGTGTACTAGTGATTCAGTAGGAAGGGGAGATAGGAAAGTTAATTTCACTATGTTGATGCTGTGTTGGAGGAGATAACTCAGGTGAGTCAGTTACGAAAGCACAAGATGTTTTTTTACAAATATTGCTTTGTGAATGTCATCTGTCACCAAAGTATAATACGGTGAATTTCCAATTTTTGCATCAGTTACCTTTACATTTAAACAACCAGATCAATCGCAACGTATAGCCTTGCGTTAGTTCCAATAGTAAAGTATGAATGCACTGAATTCCAATTCGTACATCAATCAACGAACCAAACAAAAAAAAACAAAATCATCAAACAAACCCGAGAAAGGTGAGATAATCGAAGCAGAACCGAGTTTTGCTAATGTATTTAGAAATCAAACATAGCCGGTAGCGAAACCCAATACTCCACTACCTCGACTCTATACAAACATTCCAACGTATCCGAAATAACATTATAAATCATTTTCCCTACGAACTATCACTTTTTCTGGTGAAATTTGTTATTTAGTGACAATCTGTTCCGCTATTTGCTTAGCGTCGCTAAACAGATGGTCGGAGTGCATCGATCATATTTGAATATTATTCATTTTGAGTGTTAAGGATTTCTTAAGTTTGACAGGAAACTAATAGTGGCTTATGTTGGAATTTTCATTAATTTTCGTCTCAGATTTGAAAAGGTTCATTACTTAACTTACCTCCGTTGCCTTGTTTTTGCCTTTACTAAGATGAGTGAACATCTGGGATCTCAAAAGGTGAACATCTGAAAAAATATTACGTTACCAGAGAAATACTATTTCTGATATAGATGTTTTAGTTGCTTGCTTTTTTATTATTTTATCACACAGACACTCCACGATCATTATTTATTAAATTTCGCCTAAATTCTCTTCAACAGTTCTCCCTACTCCACCACTGGCGAACTCGGCCTGATCAAGTTCAAGATTGAAAAATAAATCCTAACAAGCATTAGCGGACTTTTTGCAACAAACCAACAACTACGATTGCACTTCGGCGTTCGTATCATGTTCGCAATGCTATTAGGAGCTGACATTTGCTCTCTTGCTGTACGGGCATTCGGGGAATCTTGAAATTACTCATTTGGTATTTCAGTCACGGGCCACAGTGCCGATCCAACGCTGATTTTTACTTCTTTCAATTCCAATTGCACTATTTCACCAGGTAATTTGTCTTCATATTTCGCTGAATTGGCACGAACTTAAAGCTACTGAGTGGTGTAATTTATAACAGTATTGAATTCATATTTAATGTATTGTCAATTACCATTATATAAAGTACCTCGTTTTGCTATAAGAATTCAATTATTATTTTATTTGTCTCATTTGGAACTTCTTTAAATTCTCTTCATCGATTTGACTGAGTTTATTACCTAACGGCGTTATTCGTAATTTATCTCTTTATAACGCTATTTGCTCTGGATTCCACAAGTTCGGCGTGTTTGTCCATAAACTGTATTAACACCTACACACCAATTATTGGATCCCACAACGATGTGACGAAAGCCACCGGAGCTTTAAATTAGTGATGAAAATTACCGTAACCGTTCCGCTTACATAATATTTAGCTACGCTATTAATATTTAATATATGACACACTTTTTTGATTTATTAATAACCTGTTATAAAGACAGATAAATCTGGAAGCCAAAAATAAAGACCAAAATTGTAGACGTTCATCAAAGAGCCTAATTTGCGTGGGTACAATACAACAAAAGAAAATCAGAAACTTATTGACTGTAAATGAAATAAAAATATCCAAAGCATAAAATATTCCGTCTAGACCAGATCAGGGCAAAGGAAAAAACTTTTTAAAGCACCCTTGAGATCAAATTTGTCAGGAGCGCCGTGAGTTAGTGAACGTCTAGTGAAAGAAAAAAAAGTCCCCGAAACAAATTGTTGGCAAACGGGAGAAGTGTCCAAGAGCGAAAATATGTTGATTGAATAAAGAAAAACTATTAAAAGTTTTCCCTTGGAGTTTCTGGTTCAGTTGCTACAAACAAAACGGGCGCAGTGCGTGGAACGTTGCAACTTTTCCGAGATTATTGTGCACTGGACTTGTACACAGTGTTCTGTACCCTTCTGATTTTCCTACAAAGCCTTGCATTTATCCTAGAAGGCTTTAGGTTAAGGGGAAGGAGCTCAAAAGTATGAAACTTCTTCATATGTTTAACTCCCGGAACAACATGTTTCGAGAAATTCAATTTGAAATTAAACGACTAGCTTGTAAAATTCTGGCAACTAATAACTTGTATGCTTAAGCCATGTTTTCTCTTAACATACACAGCATTGTTTATACGTACAAGATCACTAATATCTAAACAGAAAAGTTATCATCGCCGAAAGTTTTTGTGGACGCAATATCAGTACAAAACTAAGTTTCCCCACCCTTAAGAATCGTATAAGTTTCCTAATACTTGGACGAGATTATACCCACTCGACCGTATGCTATACTCAACAATAAATATCCTTATAATAATAATAAAACAACAATTCTCTTTTATTTGTTGCATTAACTTCTACGGCAATAGTAAACTAATATGTAATATTTCTGGTTATTAATTCTGCTCAATAAAATCGAATTGTATTAAGATACTTTTGGAATATGGGAATAATAAAAGTTGTTTTATCGATGGTCGTAGATGACTCGTTTCGTTTTATATTGGCTATGCGTTGCCGCCGAGATCCGGCTGCTGCAAAACGATTTTAGTATGGTAATAACAGAATTTGTTAAATTTTGTACTAATTGCATGTTTAAGATTTAAAGAATTACCAGACTACTGCCTTCCAACTAATAATGGAGCAATAATTATTGACTCTTATCCCTGCTAATTCTGCTATTTCTTTCTTATCATGCAGAATTAACTTGTACATGGTGTGAACAATAAATATATGCTTTAGTTTACAAACAATGTGATCTCTAAACACAAGCAAAATAAAACGTGGTAAAATATGTCCAGCTGGAGTCCATAAAATGAAAAAATAAAAACCACAATAGGTTCAAATCGAAACTGTCACATTGAATTATTTGCATACCATTAAAGGGGACGCGGTCCGAATACTTCTCATTCCAGTAGCAGCCTTCGAATAATTCACTCAATGGTTCTTTTTTAAACGGCCCGACGTCAATTAAAATAACGTTGGATTTTTTTCGGTTTCCCCAAAAAGTGTTGAACCGGCGACGCGGCTTTTGAATCTTTCGCCGCGATAGGCACATTCTACAGGTGCAATGTCTGCTGGTGGCCAGCCGTGTCAACCTAGCGGTCGACAACAATATTTATTCATCCTTATCTTTCCTTCTCAAAGCAATTTCTACTTTATTTTCTACGCAACAAAGAACATGATCAGATGCAGCAGCGTTGTTAATATTTTAGTCGCCAGCAAAAAACTCAGGATTGAAATGATGGACTTGGTTATACCTCTTTTGACCCTTATCTGCTGAGGTGTTTAACGTGCGAACTTTTATTTTTTACTTCATTCATCAAGGCCCCGACGCGACCAGTAATTAAAAGTTGATAAAATCTTGTTCCCCATGTACAAGAGCGGATATACATATTTGTGTGTTTTAAGTAAAATTAAAAAATAGGGGTTTAGTATATTAAAACTCCGTGGTGTTTGATGAAAACATTAATTTCCCACGGGGACTGTACGCGGTTTATTATTTCATGAAAGGCGAACATTAAATTTAGTTTAAGAGTGTTGTTATACTTAAAATAGGCGCAGATAAAACGGTTCCTTTTATTAAGAATCGAGAACAATTAAGTTGTATATCATGGAGGACGAGGAAAGCTAAACCAAAAAAATATATGAGAAGTGGGAAATATTTTAAATTAAGTTCTTGAAACATCAATCCGACATTATTATATTATCCCACCATCGCCCTTTTACTACCAGAACACCAAACGTACTGCTGGGTACCATCCGCACTTAGTCGATATCATGCGCACAGTCAATGTATGGAATTCTCTGCCAGCGTCTGTGTTCCCTTCCACATGTAACCCGTCTGCCTTCAAGTCAAGAGTGAACAACTGAACAGGCATCTTCTGGGCGCGCTCGCTCCATCATAGACCTCATCCATCGCTTTCCATCAGGCGTGATCGACGTGAAGAGCAAGCCCATTCCCCAAAAAAAATAAAAAAATTTTGATATCCTACTAAAGTAGTGGTTTAGTTTCATACCATGATGTCACCATTAACGGCTTTATCAATTATTCACTCAAATTCTTACATATCGAATTCGCGAGGGTTTACAAAATTTGCATACATGCCTGCGTATACCTAAAAATCTGTATCAAGACAATGTATTATTAATCTTTAATTTACTTTATTAGCACACTCCCCTACGCGGCGCAGACACCCTCGCCCAAGGGATTTGTACAAGAGCGAAAATTTAAATTTGAATGACCCTCTACAATCACCTATAGTCAGAATTTTGGTACATTTACCTACGCCAGTAAACATAGACCGATTTTTATTTGCCCAAGAAAGGGTTTTTGAATTATAAATTGATTAATTAGAACCCAAATTGGCAAACAGAGGGGACCAATTATATCGCTTCCTGTTTAACAAATATTTTGGTTATGCATGTAGGCGTTGAAATCCATTATTGCAGCTGCCTTTGTTCTGGAACTAATAAAGTCATAGTTTTCGATATTCAGCTCTGTCACTAAAATGGCATAGGTACGAACCTATTTTCTCTTCTGGTGCGGTCGATTGGTGAGCCCACTTTAATCAACCTATATTTCCCCACTGCTATCTAAGGACTAAGGTGGTATAGAGGTATGCGGTACGGAGAGTAAAGTCCCGCATACCTCCACTGGAAAGGGAGGATCCTCCGAACCAGACGGTTATTGTGTCTGGTGGGCAACTGCCCGATAGTTGATATTCGGAATGTTGTATATTATGTTCAAATCCAACGGAGAACTTTGCTTGCGCGATGCAGCGCTGCGGTTCTTTTTTGTTGCCGTACAAATTTAACTTTCTTAGTTTTTCATGTGGTGGCACAGATGCCGCTACATTGGGTTCTTGGCTACTAACTCTTCATGGTGTGTTGCCAGCAGCGACCGATTTGTCATAAACTCCTCTGAGCCGTCACGCCAGCGTTTCTTAGGCCTTCCTCGATAACGAGGCCTTCTGGCTGGTGTACCCCTGCGTGACGACTCTAGCCCATCTGTCCCAATGCATTCTACATAATGCCTGCTACATTTGTTGCCCACTTCGCCGATTTCTGTGTTAGACTTTTATTATGGAAAAAGGAAATGAATAAGTAATACGATTGCATATTACTATAACCTTAATCAAGTGTCACCTTGACACAACTTGAAGTGGTGTCGCGTGACAAAAGATAGTACGTCGATTATTATTATGGCAGTGAAAAATAGACGTACTGAAAGTAGGTCTATTGATATGAAGTAATATGCATTACTGAATTACATCCAACATTATTATTAGTAATTTTCAGATAATGAAAATAATAATGCATTTAAATAATAATTTTATATGGATCGGCTTCTGCATTCAGTTAATATAAATATTGGTCGGGTTTCATTTTTAACGGCATAGAAGATTTTCCTTTCTTCTTGCTTTTAATATCGCAACTATTCTCTTTGCTTAGGTGACTTACTAAGAAACTGTCGCCTGTTCTTTGCTGGAGAAACATCTAAAATATGGTCCACTGTACAATGAACAGCTAAATATACATTCTCATTACTTACATTAAAACACTGAGTACAGCACTTTGTTGTACTCTTATGCAAATATTCAACGAGTAATGAGAAGCTAACTGCATGCAATTTAAAATAGGCGAGATTACTTTGCTTGTACATCAGGGGGGTGGTGCCAAAAAGATAAGAGAGAACATGGGAGCCAGGAATGCCAGGATTAAGAATGAATAGGAACATGCACTAAAAGGAAACTGGGTTTGTTTGGTGAATTTTGTATGCTGTGTACTAATTCGTCGTGGGTAGTTGGAGTGTTGACTGTCGAGCAAAGAGGTTGGAGAATTGGAAATGAATGTTAAGTTAGATACAAAATTATTATGAGTGGTAATGAGAGATTTAAACTGGATATTATCGAATAAGTTGATATTTTTCTTCAAAGAAAACACTATTGTGACATTAGAGTTCCTGAAAATCTATTCTATAAAATGTTATTTATTTAGCAGATCTTCACAAACCAAATGAAAACAAAAGTGAGAAAGAAAATTCTATAAACAAAACAACAAAACCCAAGAAGCTCATAGCCAAACACAATTATCTAGAATTTGACGATCAAATTAAGTTTGTGGACGAAAAAATAAGTTTTATTAAAAAGAGGAACAGTAGGCCTTTGAATATTAAGACAAAAAAAACAGCATTTAATGAGTGAAAACATAGCATAAGTTCAAAAGGCAAGTCATTAGGTGACGGTCAAAGAAATGTTCGGGTTGTAATGAGCTAGCTGGCGGCGATTAAGACGTACAAACTTGAACCAGCCCTGAGACAACAGCCGACGTAGAACATGGAACGTAAATCTTTGGATATGACAGCAAGTCGCAAACGGTTGTGACATTGAAAGGGAACGTTACCGTCAGCATAGAAAAACTGAAGATGTTAAAATATGCTTGGTTTACAAACCAAGCATATTTTTGACATTCAATGCTAGATTTGGTTTTGAGTTACAAGTTAAGATTGTGGATGATATTTTTACATATTTTTTGTTGGAATTGAAATTGACCTCCAAATAATAAAAGGGAAATTATTGTTTTGGTCTTGCTGTTCCTATTTTTTCAAGCTATTAAAAAAAATACTACTTTAATGAAAATCATCATGGACATATTATCTTTGACAACCATGTTTTCAAATGAGTCCTCTCCATTCTCCTCAAGCTCATCACTTTCAAAGTTGAATAAAATTAGTCTATACCATATCTATTATCCCAAAAATATTCTGACATCAGCACACTTCCCTTCTCCTATTTACCGAAAACTTTTCCGTCGTAGCTAATTTATTTTCCAACAAAATCTTATAAATTCGGGCTCGCGAGCGACTTGCACGCGATCTCACTCAAACTCGACTTTTTGATAACGCCATTATTATATCGTGGATTTATTTTTGTTTTATCTACGTTTGGAATTCAATTAGGCATTACTTTTAGGTTTAATTGAATTTGTTTATTTTGTGGGGCTGCTTCAGGATTAGTAGACATTTGAGTATAATGTAGATATTTGTTATTCCAAACCTTGGTGACTTGTATGAGACGAAATTTATTATTGTTAAAAATAATATAGAAAACAAATATAAATTCATGCGAACTTGAAACAATTCAAAGATCTGAGCGTCTTCTAACCAACAAATTAATTCTTAGTAAAGAAATCCTTTGTTCGTAAATTTTCACGTAATTAGAAGAAAAGCTAAAACAATAACACTCGAGAATACCTGAAAACACTAAACGTAGAAGATTAATTATTCCAATAAAAACTTCGAATGAATTTCGAGGAATTCGCCGCCGAAGCAGACCATTTAAATTAGCCCGATAACTTGAAAACCGAATGAAAAGGGTTTAACCAGGAGAGTTCCAATTAGCTTGCTGTTATTTTTCCATTCCGTTCGGCGGTATCAAAAACTGGGTCGGTTGGAAATCGATCATTTATTACATTTTGAGGACAATTTAAAGTTTATTTTAGTTGACATTTTCGTTTTAACTAAAAGTTTATGTTGTTGTTTTTTTAAATATAAAATAGAACATTTTGATGATTATTCAATTTTACATTTTATTTCGCGGCGGAGGGCAATGTTCGGAGTTTCCTAGCATGATAGAATCAGGAATGACAAAACCCGCAAGAGAACTAAGCTTACCGACATAGCCCGAAGGATCGCCTAACTGAAGTGGCAGTGGGCAGGGCTTATTGCTCACAGTACAGATGGTCGATGGGACCGAAAAGTTCTGGAGTGGTGACCGCGTACCGGAAGATGCAGCGTTGTAAGGCCTCCCACAACGTGAACCGATGAGCACTAAGACTTAATGACAACACGATTTGACAGTTACTGTCAAATCGTGTTGTCATTCATTCTTAGTTCGGGTTCAGAACTAATCGTAAGTCTGTAGGTGATACGCAGTAGAATACGCCCGCAACTAAGCCCAAAAATACGGACTTTGGGTTTAGAGAGTAGCCCCCCAGGTGTGGGTCACGGGTAGCCGATGGATGCGAGATGCACAGGACTGGTTCTTGTGGGCCACTTGGGGGTGGCTTATGTCCAGCAGTGGACGTCTTTCGGCTGATATGATGATGTGGTGATGATGACATTTTCTTTCTTGTTTATATGACTATGCAAAAATATTTAACACACTTGCAGTATCAGAAAACAAATCCCTTTTTTATCCAGCTAAGTGGTTTGCAGAATCTATCTGCGACTCACCGTTGTTTACACTTCACAAAGCCACGATTTTGCCGAAGAACTTTCCCGCAATGCTCTACGGCACAGTAAACAGAAATGATTGATTGTCTATCTATTAATTACAACAATATTTGCTACCATCATTCATACTGACTTAAGACAATAGACGTTCTGAAGTTTGCTCAATTTCTCAACTGTTTTAAGACCTCTTGTTACCAAATTGACTGCGGCAGTCAAGTATTTTAATTTAATCGATTTGCAGGTTCAGGTATCGTTTCGTAATAAGCTATTGAAAACTTCGAGTAGATTTATTTTAATTAAAGTTAAGGTTTGTTCGATTTCGCTCAGGCATCTGAAATAAGTAAGTTTAGGATTAAGCTAATTTGTTAATTGAGCTGATAATTCGATTGGTTTGGGGTCGGTTATGAATAGTATCTTGAGCTATAATTATTATTTTACGTACGTGCAGGACGGAATATTTCAAATGTTAATGGTTGTGACATAATTTTATTTTAAACTAACCAGTTGCCGCAAAACTACCTTCTGTTTTTATGTACTCTGTAAAGTCTAAATCTGCATGCATTTATATAGAAAACACTGATTAAGTGATTAAACAAAACATAATACCTATCCCCAAGGGGCTGCAGCAGACTGTAGACGAACTTGAAACTAGCTATAAAATAAAATTAATGAGAAAGATGACTATGCACATTGCACATGCTAATTAGGAAACACGGGATCTTCACGTAGACGTCTCAAACAAACCTGTAATACTAGACTTGAAACTGTAGGTACACCTACCTGTCTGCTGTTTACACTTACAAATTTGTAGTTGTCTCGAACCGAAGCATGGCGAAAAAAGTCGATACTACTCTTACGAAAGGACAGTCGAAAAAAAAGAGACGTGGTCACCCTATGCGTCACTTTTTTTCGACTGTCCTTTCGTACGTCTGCTGGAAGAGTATTCTAGAAATAAGCAACACTTTCACACCGATTTTTCTGCTCGTTCTTCTAGCCTGTTTACTATAATAAAATATGTACTCACATTGATTAAATAAAAACATTTTTTACACAATTATCATGTTGGTGGATACAAAATGATTCGAAAATAATCTGTTTTTAGCATTTAATATTAATTTAGTCCCAATTATAATTTATAAAATAAAATAGCTGTGTTCTCAAAACATCAAATTTAAAAAAGATTTTTGTTGTTTTTCGGCGCTGACTGTACCTTTACAAAAATTAAAAAGTAAAAGTATCAACAAACGAAAACCACGAACAAAAATACAGCAAGCACTGTTATCAACTAATGAATATTTGATTAAGTGCCACCATTAAGTGAAAAGTAAACCCCGCTAGTAATAAAAAAGTTGAGACTTTATCGAATCGTTCCGACACTAATACGCCACGCGATGATAACACTAAGGCGATTATCTTGAGTAATTAAATCACATTTTTATTAATATTTCACACGTAGTATTTTTATTTTTCTAACGAATAAAGTACTGTGATTAACCCTGATATGTGAGGTAAACTTTAATGCTTTTGAGCATGCAGTTTGTAAGCCCGTTACTAAGAGCAAAGTTATTGTTATTGTTCAACTTTGTTGTTGGGTTGGTTAATTAGAAACTGCCTAATCTTGTAAGGAATTGCATAGTTTTAAGTGTGATTTATGGAGAACTTTGTATGAAAAGAGCTTTTTGTAAATCGTAGAAGATAAGAATACCCTGTTTGGGCTTGGATTTTCTTCGTACATTCATAAGTAATAACTTTTTAATATGAGATGATACAATCATTCTATGGTTGAGACTTTTGCCTAGCAGTGGGGCAGTTTCGGTTGATAAAAAAAAATCGGTTGATAAAGAAGAATTATTTACTAACGAGAAAAAAGTATTTTAATTTTATTATGTAAACTGCTTGTCGATACAGCCATCAATTTCAGGAATCTAAATATGTGCCTGTCAAGGAAGCTTCAATAAATATTATTTATTTCAGAGTTAACAATCCATCACCAATATTTACTTGGTAGAGCATAACACCGTCGAAAAGAACTAACACAGCCAAGCACAGTTGCAGTAACAGAACATAAAATCTGCACCCACCACACACGCCACTGATGAACAAAGCGGCAAACGACAAATTTAATTCTACGTTTAAACTTTTTATTCCTTATGGTCGGATGAACAATAAAGTAATGAAGTAGACAGGGCGGTGGCGACGTGGAGGCGAGCCGTCGACAGTTCTTATGACACCCCTTATCTGTAGCCACACGCGATATGTGTTTGGTTAAAGTTAACTAGTTTACCTACGGAACGGACTTCTGTATTTTTTTTAACTAGGTTAAAAAAATAAATGTTGTTTTCATTGAATTTTTATGAGACTGGTTTAATTGATATGATGTGAAAATTACGAATTTTTCATTTATTTTTTTGTTTTAAAATATTGTTTCCATTTTTAAATAAAAACATACGTGAATTTTCTAATCGTTGGTGCATTTTTATTAAGTATTATTTATTTATTTCAAACAACATACATAGTCCATACATTCACACACACAATCAACAACAAACAAAATACTTAAAATTTGCATTTGTGCAAACCAAAATCCCTATCCACAAAAGTTTCAGGTAAAATAATGTATATTTAAATCTTCTAGAATAACGTTGGTACCACAGCGTACCTAACCAAATGAAATTGAATTAATTGGTACCTAACCAATTGAAATAATACCGAATATTATAAACAAACATCTCTAAAATCACACCATAGAAACTTTCGCACGCGTTAAACCCATCAATAACAAATGAAGAAAAATTTAAGTGAACTAAAATAGTTCCAGCCAGCAATTGAAGGCCGAAATCCAAACAAACTCATATAAATCAGTGTTTATTGCCCATTTAAATATCTACAACGCTAAAACGCGTCACGTAACTCAGTTTTCCTTTACTTATGGTGCTTTTCGCCGTATAACGTTTGTGTTACCATGAAACTAGGATTTTCGTGAAAAACTGTAGGTAATGTTATTTTTTTGCAATTTTCACCTTTTAGCTTGCCTTTGAAAATTTCTTTAACTGGCGGAATAAAAGCAATGGTTGGTTTTGTTATATTCTTGATAATATCAAATATATACATTACAATTAATTTTCTAAAAATGAATTTGATGGTGTAGTATTTTTTTTTATTTTGTACCAATTCGTTACGAAAATTAGGTAGGTACTAGAAACTTATTGATACTGTTTAAGTCAAGTTATTGATCCAAAAAAAACAAACATACGTCACCTTGTTAAAAGAAAAAAGTCGATAATATCTCTGAACTATAAAAATCGAAAATTCCCACAAAAAAATCCGACACCAACATTTTTCGATTACAATTTTGCTTTTTAACAAGAAATTGGGTTGCCTCAATCTCTTTCGGTATGAAACCCAATTGTGATTATCCTTCCAATTATAAAATGATAGTGATTCGTTCGCACTTAATCCCTCCATGGTGCAAACTTATCTGTCCGCTTTATAGTTTTCGTGGCTCGAGCAAATAATAATAAAGTTGGTCGTGGTGTACAAACGGACATTGTGACCACGCTGTAGCTCTGTACTGTATGTAACCGCACTATACATCAACGTTTTGAGTTTTTGCTTCGTGCTGCTAAATAGTAACAACTGCACTGCTTCGAGGTTAAGCAACGCGTCCCAAGGTCGGTTAATGGATGTATGACCATTTATTAGATACCGAGACTCTCGGATATCACGTTAAGCCGTTGGTCCCGGCTGTCATTCGTAGATCTTTGACATATGTTACAGGCAGTCAAAAGCCTGAAATCTCTCACCAGCACCAAGGTATTTAATGTTACCATGGATGTGGAGGTCAGTCAAGCGGTCACTTCAGTTTTAATACTGGTATTCATCCGCATGTGGTTAGACTGGAAGCTGACCCCAATATAGTTTGAATAAGGCTTGTTTAATTGATTGCCCCGTGCTGACAATTTTTCATGTTTTTAGGGTTCTGTACCCAAAGGGTAAAATGAGACCCTATTACTAAGACTCCGCTGTCCGTCAGTCTGTCTGTCTGTTCGTCATTCACCAGGCTATATCTCATGAACCGTGATAGTTAGAATTTTCACAGATGATGTATTTCTGTTGCCGCTATAACAACAAATATTAAAAAACACAATGAAATAAATATTTAAGGGCTCAACAGACATGTTTTTTTTGCCGTTTTTATAGATGTACGGAACCCTTCGTGCGCGAGTCCGACTCGCACTTGGCCGGTTTTTGTTCGTTGAAGTCCAATATTAAGCTTTACTAAACCTAATTAACTGATTGCAAAACCTGATCAGAACCAGAATATTTGTTCAGAAATATAAAACTTTTGGTACTGAGTAACTAGAAGTCCTCTCAAAAGATTCTGAAACCAATTATACCTGTAGGAATTTTGAAATGATGAAAGGGCTTCCTGTACCAAGTTCCGTAGCCCACGCTTAGACATCCGCGAAGTTGTAGGGATTAAAGCTGAAAATAGAACTACTAATAAAAGTTATTTTTATTTATTTTTGTGTATTTTTTTTTATTATTTTACGATGCGAGGCGGAGTCCCAACGAGGGAGTTGGGACTCCGCTTAGCCCAACCATCATCAGGTGATGTCCCATCGGTATATGGTGGACATTCCACCCATGCGCATAAAATGTTTTGGAAATACTTTCATTGCGCGTACAGCTAAGGAGTGGAATTTCCTGCCGGAGTCAGTTATTCTAGATAGCTTTTTTCAAGGATGGGTAATCATCAAATGGCTTCTTTCACTCTAGGTGGAGCGGAAGAGCGTGTCAGACTCTTACTAACTAAAACCCATCCGTTTTCCTTCTAAAGGCCTTTGCGTTCCTGGGCCACGGTGACTCTTTCGAACAAATTCCGCAATCCTGGCAGTATTTATGATAGCAACGAGTATAACCTGAGGGTCTTTAAGTCAAGAATGAATAGGTTACTTCTAGGCAAGCTTCAACTTCATCGTCGACCACATCTTCGCTTTTCACCAGGCGAGATTGTAGTCAAACGCAAGCCTATCAATAGTAAAAAGACTGCCTCGCAAGCATTACAGTTGAGACTGGTTCCCTAGAGTCCAGGGTCGGGTATAGTAATATTAGATTTTTCAATCCGAAAATTCACAGCAGCAGTCCAGAGGCTTTATTTGTATATTGATGGCAGTAAAAGAAATTCGGAAATGTGGCTTTTCTACACCTGTGGCTAATACTCTGGCATATATCAACTCGGAAAGGGATCCTCACCGTATCGCATTTTTCGCCCTTTTCGTAGGGAGTTTCATACATAAAATACTGCACGGCTCGAGTTGATACTGTGACGATCCCTTCCCAAGTTGTGCTATGACCTTAACTCTTCAAGGATTCTACTATTCTTAATCAGTACAAGCACATTTAGAAAAAATAACTCACAAGTGGAAGTTCTAATGTGGGTACTGACCAGTGTTACGAGGCGTAATGTAACATGTTACAATGCGAGCATTGCAGTCAGTACGTGGAAACGAGCACGAACATGTGCGTATATGTTTTGTTTTATACGAATTTTAGGACAGGGCGTAACATAATATGCTCGCGGCCTGTAACACCGGTCAGTACCCAGCTTTACAGTTACAAACACTATTTTTTACGACATCAATGTAGATCTTAAATAGTATAAGGTCTATAAGATACCAGGAAGGACCTTTATTAAAGAAACGACAACCCGTAAAACCTCTGACATTTAATTAAACACAATAGTGAATGTACACCGAACTGCTACGGTAAATATCCAGGGTACAAGGACACATCAGATCTGTTGGGCTTCATCCTCATTTTGATTTTACGGTGTGAGCAGACCTCCTATTGACATTAAAGGCATAGGCGCCACTTGAATCAATGGACTATGATTTTATTACTGTTTTTATTGTATACGCTGATATTGAGCACTTGATCTTTCAGACTTGTATGGTATGATTTTACTTCGAGGATTCTCTCAAAAGCCACCCTCATTTTCTTCAAAAGCAAATCATTTACGTCAAACCATTTATATTTAAAAATAAAGTAGTGTGCTAATTGTCCATTTGCGAAGGATGATAGATTCCTATGGAGAAGAACAGATAAAAAACTTGATAGTATTCAGGAATAAAGGGGGTACCCACCTAAAACTCTTCTCGAGGGTAAGTCAAAATGATAATGAAATCCACAATCGCTCTCGGCTCTCATTAATGAATAACGATGCATTTCCGTTTTCTGGTTTCCTACTTAACTTAATCTTCAATTTAATTCACCATAAACGAATATAATTAACTTTTTTACCTAGACAGTAAATCCTTTCCCATTTCTCATTCAAATTAAATGTGAAATTGTAACCAGTATCTATTTGCCGAGTACACAACAGTATTATTAAATCTCTTTGACGTACGATTCTTTTCCCTACAGATTTAATTGAACCCGTTACAGCTCATTATAAAATATTCCACTTTAACGGTGAACTTTGGCAGGAAACTGTTACGTTTAATTATGTAGGACTGGGAATGATAAACAACTAGGTATGTAATTTGCTTTTTTCGCTGACTGGACGGCTACCGAATGAAAGTCCATTAAGTGAATTGGACTGGACAAATGTCTGCGTGTACCTTTGTGGCGAGGTTTGGACTCTTGTGGACTTTTTTCTATGAAGTCGGGTCCCAAAAAAGGGTTTGGAATGGTAAGGATTTTTTGTGGAAACTTCAATCGTGCGGACGCTGAAATGCGAGGTATTTTTTGAACGACTAGCAAATAGCGCAACTTTAATTAGTAAATTTGTTTTTCCATTACTTAACCAAACAGCAACTACAGATGCGGTAGTTTTGTTTTTAGTTACAATACAAGATTCTAAAAATCAACATAAATTATTTGTAACAAAATGGAACCCATACCGATTATATTTACCGAAATTTTGCAGGTTTTTTCCCGAAAATAAAACCTATCTACTAGACTTAATTTCCGGTGAAAATATTTCAAAATTTTTTGGGAAATTTAGTCGCAGGCTGCAATTGAAGCGCGGACAGGGCCACGTATAAAACTATAAAAGATAGACCAGCTGGCTCGATTTTTTACTGAATTTTTCCGAAAAAAATTCGCTACTCAATTTAAATCTAAAGTTTTACCTATGCAGTACGATGCGGTTTTTTTTTATCGTAGAATGAATTCTTTCGGTATTTTATTAGCGTTTGAAAAATGCACATACGGTAAAAAGATCTGAAGGGCTGAATAAATTGGAGGATCTATAAAATGCGAAAAGATTTAATGTAGGTACGTCTTTGGGTCATTGACTTTTAGATCTAGATGTTTTACAAACTATTTTACTAACTTCAAAGAGCTCAAAAAATTAAAATGAAAAACCTAAACTAAAACAGTGTACCTTCCAACATTTTTTAGGATTTGAAGCTCTGTAATTATGAAACCTAAGTACTTACGTAAAAGTAAGCACAGTGCTTAACCACAACTGTAAATATTCTTTGAAGCCATGTAGTGTTGCACTTAATTCAAACTCATGAGTAATTCTACTTCAATGCAATCCTACGAAGTGGCTATAATAAATTCGTGGAATAAATGCCTTCAGTATTTCGTTCGCGTTTATGCGAACGTGTTGCACGTTACTATAAACGTCAAAATATTTTAGCTTTGGTGAAAAAAATGAAGATATTCAAATTAGGCTCTCATTACACCGCGGGGTTGCCGCTAATGAATTGTTTTGAATAATGTTAATCCCCCACTTGAATTGTTTGTTCTGCTTTTCAAGTGTCGTTTAATTATAATAAATGTCGGTGAACAAGATTTATTGCAAGTAGGTCATCCTTTATATGATTCAAGCGTTTTCAAAATTGAAATACACAAAGGTGTGCCGAGTATAAATTAATGGCACCGACTTATGAAAACTATAATATACAAATATTAACTAACTTTAGCCAGCGTGAGAGTGAAAAATTATTACAAGGGAACATATTCCCGAGACTAAAAGGGCCCCTACGTCTTATTCCAGGAAATGGTCTAGCTATGTGCAAAACTTCATCCAAATCAGTTCAGCAGTTAAGACATGAAGAGGTAACAAACAAACAAATATATTCACTTCTGCATATTCGTGCGTTTTGGGGGACTGTCTTTATATAGACTTTATGTGTATGACTTTATGTGACTATTGATTTTGATTTCAGTTAGGATTTTATATAATGTATTTTAATAGTGCTAACTTCCTTAGTATTGTAGTACCTAATTTGCATGTATCAGAAATACAGGTTTACTTTCGTAACATGGTTTTTCTTTTACAACACGGAATTTACCTACTTTTTATCAAACGGCTTTATTGCAAAACCTAGTATTAAAAGTAATTCTTGTACATAAATTAGTGTTATGACTATTTTTACGAACGTATAACAAGTACAACTCATGTTATTAACACTGTTAAGTGTATTGTGTCGTAAAAGAAAGTAATGGTAAGTAAATAAAACCTTTTAAGTTATTCTGTAGTTCTCACGTGACCTTAAATGTTACACTTGTTGTTGTTTTCGATAAGTTTAGAAAATGCACAGCAGTCTTAAAAAATCCATGAGTACCTACTAAAGAAATTTCGGAATTTTGAAATTATACATAACTATAGTAGGCGCCAGATAATCGTGGAATAACGGTCATTGACCCACCTACAATTATTGACATTTTTAATTTGAAAAACGGAATTAATGACACAAAGCTGTCCCGAATCATCATCTCTCGTGATCCTTAACATTGTCTAATAATGAAAAACGATTCATATTTAATTGTTCAGGTACCTATGAACAGTTATTAGGGAAAGGTCAATATACTTTATTCCACATTTATCTGGCGCCTACTATACCTAACTACTAATATGGTTTTAGATAAATCTTCCATTCAAACATTAACACCCCCTAAATTTTCATTTAGCGGTAGTTTTGAAAAATGAATTATTCATTATTTATTATTCATGTGGTCAGTATTCATGCCAAGTTTCATATTTATAAACCCAAGGAATAAGATTCTTCCATAAAAATTTGAACACCCCCTAAATCGTCTTTTAGGGGTAGTCCTGAAAAACGAATGATGACAAACTTTATAATTCACTTAGGCCAGTATTCGTACCAAGTTTCAAGTAAATTGGCCTAAGGAATATATGACTGTCAATACAAACTTCAACCCCTTATTTCACCCCTTTACTGAGGAGTTTCCAAAGAATCCTTTCTTAGCTGACGTCTTCTACTCATAATCTACCACCATGCCAAATTTCGTCTTCAAAGGTTTAGTAGTTTTCGATATTTCGTGTTTAATCAGTACGTCATTTCAATGAGTGACCTTTCGCTCCTATATGTTTTTTTTTTCCTTAGCCTATTGTGTCCCACTGCTGGACAAAGGCCTCCCCCATATCCTTCCAGACGTTCTTTTCTTGCGCCACCTCGAACCAGCCTTCGCGGTGTGCATCCAAGTCATCTCGCCACCGCTTTCTGGGCCGGCCTCGGCGACGCCGTCCATCCTCTGGCACCCATTGCGTGGAGACTTTTGCCCAGCGGTCATTATGCATGCGGCTGGTGTGACCCGCCCAGTCCCATTTCAGCCTGGCAGCTTTTTTGCCTACGTCAATGATACCGGTTTTGGAGCGCAGCGTGGTGTTCCGTACTCTATCAATTCTTTTTAAACCTAAAATACTGGGCTCCATTGCCCTTTGACATACCCCAAGGCGGAACTTTTGCGACTCGAGTGACCAGGTCTGAGCACCGTAGGTTAGGACAGGCAGAATACACATGTCGATGAGTTTGCGCTTCAGGGACATCGGGAGATCGCCCTTCAATAGCGTCTTCATGGACCAGTAGCTTTTCCAGGCGTTGTCGATGCGACGATCGATTTCCCTTTCTTGCCTGTTTTCGAAAGAAACTAACTGGCCCAAGTAGATATACTCATCGACATAGAGTATATCTTGCCCATCTACCTCGACCCTACGTTTGCTGCTGTTTGTCATTGTTTTAGTTTTTGACCGATTCATCGCGAGTCCTACCTTGAGGCTAGCCGTGCTCAGCTTATTGCTTATGTATTATATAGAATAAAATAATTTAAAATTTAATGGTGAGTTTTGTCCATATCTAAATTTGATTTTAAAGGCTCAGTTTCTAGAACGAAAATCATGTATGTACGGCGCATTTGTTCCTGTGATTGGTGGAATATTTTTTTAACAGTCAAACTATGCGAATTGACTAGCGTATAATTTGTGACGCGTAGGTATTATTTCTCTCCAGAAATTTGGTGTTTTTGAACTGCTGAAAAGCCTATTAAAGTAGTCACTATACAGCTCGAAATAAGAGGCCTCATTTTCAACTAAAACATCCCCAAAACATTTTCTTTGTAATTCTTGCCTTACATTTTAATTATTCTTGCAGAAATATTCACGATATAACAGCCTCAAGTTTAACAATTACATATAAATTCTAATAGCTAAATTATTTGTTGTTTTCACCGAAGTTAAATTCTTAATTCAACTAAACTTATTGTTTCAACGTCCAATTTATTAAAGCTTCGTGGAAATTGTTCAAGTACTTACACCAATGAGCGAAACTGAAAATTTTCTTCGAAAACCATTTAAGTCCTTTTCAATTTATTTACACTTCATTATTTTTGTTACATGTACTTCTTGACTGAACAAATAACATAAATTGTCACATTTTCGGGACAAGTGTTGTTTATTCTTGTAAAATGAAACTTATAAAATTATTGGATCATCAGATTGTCATCTGTCACTAGTGAGTTGTATTAAAATAGGACCCTGATAAAATCAAATCTTTAGATACTGAATTCCTAATGAGCAATGTGTTATTGACCTACATTAAAAATCATAATTAAGTAATCCTACTGACTCATTAAACCAATACATTCTTTTCTCATTTAAACTTAATTATTTTTGTTACATGTGTAAGCTCTTTTTGACTGCCAACGTCACGTATTTGCGAAACAAATGACATAAATTGACACATTTTCGGGACGTTGTCTATTCATGTAGAAAGAAACTTATAAAATTGTCGTATCGTCAGATTGTCACCTGTCACTAGTGAGTTATATTAAAATAGGCCCCTGATAAAATCAAATCTTTTGATACTGAATTCTTAATAAGCAATGTATTATTGACCTACATTAAAAATCATAATTAAGTAAACCTACTGACTCCTTAAACCAATATATTCGCACGCCATACAGCCACGACATTATATTCACCTCGTCTTCTTATGTGGTGACGTCACACGATTTTTTACCTTCCATAATTTGTTATTAACAAATTGTAGTTATCTTGGATTTCATGCCCCTTTCAGACCACATAGTCCAACATTTTGACTTATGCTAATACTGAATCCAATATACCTTCAAGTTACGTATGGTCATGCAAACACAGGGGACCACGTGACTGTTATCAAGTGCGGTCACTTAGCATATCGCTTGCTGCTGCTTTTTGTGTAGCCTAGGCGACGACGGTGTACATGGCAGCCAGTAAGGCTCGCTGTTCACGGGCCGATTTCGCAAATGCACATACAGAAAAAAATACTGGGACAGACGTACAGATAGACAGCCAGCCAGAAAGATTCACGAGTGATCCTGTAAGTATACCGTTTTTCCGTACGGATGTTCGGTACTCTGAAAATTAAACAGATCATAACGTTTTTGACGAAATTACAAACATTATGTTTCATTTCAACAATTATTTGCAACAACGGTATACATATTAATGGCAGTTGGTAGGGCTTACTGCAATCTTTTACCCGACTGCGACAGATTTAAAATAAAGAAAAGAATAAAAAAGCAACTTTTTGCATGACATTCTCACTCCACGCGAAGATGGCGGCGCGAGCTTGATGCTTATCGACAGGATTGGTCCACACTTGCCAAAAACCGGGAAGAATAGACGGAAGAAAGTAGGACAAAATAGACTACAATAAATAAATACGCTCCAAATGCATTGTCATTGAATTGTGTTCTTTTAACAAATTTCCTTAAATGCATATTTATAAGCTATTAATAAATGCATATTTTATTTAACACACGAACGAACATTGTAATTTTACTGAAATACAAAAAATGCGTCTAAACTTGTTTTAATATGATTGTGTGGCGTTTCATATTATTTCAACGAGGAATATATTTACCGTTTCAGTTAACTGTCATGAGTAAACAGAAGCGTATTTTTTTATTTCGACACATTATGCCTCATTCTCATTTTACGAAGCAACTAAAGGAAAATCGTCTTAAAAATAAATTTTATTAATTTTCCTGTGTTATTTTTCTCAGACCGAATAGTGACCTCTTTCCTCAACAGGATGTTAAAAGTAGTAAAGATACGACTTGACTTGACGATAGTCTCGTTTTATGAAACCGTCGAGTAAAACAAAAACACTAGTTTTCCTATTATTGGCATCATCATCATCAACATCATCATGTCAGCCGCCAATGTCCACTGCTGAATATGTTTTTGATATAAAGAAAGTCAATAAATGAACGTCGGTCAATGACCGTTATTGCACATTTATCTGTTGTTTACCATACAATATAGGAATATTGTATACCTACTATAACTATAATAATATACCTACTAGGAAATTCAAACACAATGCGAATTGTTACATGAATAAAATGAATGAATATCACTACAGCTGTTTTGGAAGACAACAAAACGATACATTGAGCCACTCCAGAGACTTATTATCTTACAACAGTTTCAAAGTGAAATTGCAAGGCAAAGTAAATTAGTCATCTTGTAGCCACCGTAGCGCTACGAGCCGTAGCAGTCTCCATCGACAAGCGTCTGAACTCCTCGTTTTATCACACTGAACTTTTTTTTGAAAACATTCCATGATTGCTTTGGAAAGAGGTGGTAAGGAAAATTTTGAAAAATCATTAGGTTTAATTCAAATCAAAATTTTTTAAATACGTCGTAATTTAACCGCTACGAGAAGTTTTTCTAAATGTCTATCAAAGATCAAGACTAAAATATGAATTAGTTTTTTTTACCAAATCAGGCTTCCACCAAGCGTTGCCACCAGCCCTGTGCATTGTGCATCCAGATGGCCCGTATGGCCTTCGCCAGGGCATCGGCCCACTGCTGCAACTTCCGATTCGAAGTCGTCAGTCCAGAATTGTAAGCTAAGTCCCATCGTCCATCCGTGCGGCAAGCAATGTTCCCTGCGTGCGTAGGCCCATTGTCACTTAAGTTTGGCAATTCTTCGGATTGTCCTTCGGTTTTCTTGCTGATCATAGCCGGGAACTCTGTGCCATCCAATTCCATTTGTGTGACTTTCAGCCTTCTGATGAGGCTCATTGTAAGCTGATGATGGAAAATCCCTCTTTTACATTAACACACTTTTTCATAAATGTCTATTATGTTTCAAAAGGTATCTTTTGTAAGCCCTGAAAGTAAAATATTATCATTTATAATCGCAGCGTCAGTAGCCAGCTTTATTTACGTTTCGTGACTTCTACCTTTGTTACGTTGGAATGTCATTTGAAGTATTATCGGTATTCTGGCGAAATGCCTTATTTATTTCTAATGTTTCACCAATAACAGTTGAAAGGAATATTTTAGCATTGCGGCCACGAATACTTTGTTGAACTCATTAGCATCCATGGAAAACTAAATGAGGCTTATTAAGTGGAATACCTAAGTTGATACCTAAGTAGTGTACAAGCCACTACTGGCTAGGTATATGTTTCAAGCCTTATCTTCATGGAAGATAACCATAGTCAATTTGTTACTGCATTTAAATATCAATCAGATATAGAATTCTCATTTACCTAATCCTAACTTAATATTATAAATGGTGGGTTTGATGGTTTGTTAAACTTTTACACCTAAATCGCCGGACCGATTTTGATGAATTTTGGTACCGAGTTAGATGGGATCCCGGAAAAGGTTATAGGGTTACTTTAACGTGAGCAAAGCTGCGGGTGAAAGCTAGTTATTCAAGAAAGTTAATTAGGACCTATAGAACTTGTTTTACGTGACTCATTAAAATCTGTTTAAGTACCATTATTTGTGAACTAAGAAAGTTGTATTTCTACCTAATTATTCCATTTTAGTATACATTTTATAAATCACAAAATTACGTAAACAAAATAAAAAAAAATTAAAAGGGTTGAGCGTGAAAATTATCATGACGAAAGGTCATAAAAATATTTACGCACTTGTAAATAAATTCGACTTAATGATATTGTTGTGTGTGACTTTTACGGTGGGTGTTGACGCACGTATTATGATGTTACACCCTTTAGCTCACCTACCTAACGTGACGCGAGGCCAAACGTCTAATCGTAAGGCTTCGGCTTGGGTGAGGAGCTTGCGCGAGAGCTGAAGCGGACCATGCTGAAGTGATTAATGGCGGGAGTCTAGCACGATGTGACGGAGCACCGAGCGAGCGATCGTCTATTGTTTTACTCTGAGAAAACACGTCTTGTCTAGCCTTTACTGCCTGCTATAACAACTCGCGATGCACTGTGATATCGTGAACAAGTGAGATTCTGTCAGTAGTAGCGTGGCGAAAGTGATTATCAAAAAAGTATGGGATTGTCAAAAGCTGTCGAAAAAATCACGTTGTCAAAGCCTTGTATTTTGGCAATTTGAATACCATATTCGCTTATAGAATGGCACTTTGTCTAGCGACTCCGGTCCAAAGCGACAGCCAGGTTGAGAAGATTGTGTGGGTTTCAAAGCAAGCGGGACTTATCAAACCTATTATTATTTGCGTTTGCTTCCATACTGAAGTATCTATGGCGGGCGCCAAGCGCGACGTGATCGCGGCCTGGCTAACCTAATCGCGCCCGCCACCGCGCCCGCATCCGCCCTAGTCTCCGTGTTCACTCTGAACACGGTCATAATCAACCTCCAAATATACACATCAACTCGCAATACTTATAAATCCTTACGAACGATTAGCTCGCACAATTAAAACGAATTAGGTTAATGTGTGTGGGTTTCGACCGAAAACCAGTTCTTTTTCTCTTTCGTGACGCCGCCGCGACTTCCAGTTTATCTGATGGCATTAATCACAATTTCCACCCCCAATTAAAAGTGCTACTCGAGTTCGAGCAAGGAACCACTTTTATTTGCTGTTTATTTCCTAGTACAGTTTGTTTTGTTAGTTTGTACGACAATGGTTTTATTGCGATTGTAACGTTGGAAGTTTTATATAAATGCTATAAAGCAATATCATGTATCAGTCTGTAATAGTGTTTCGACATAAAAATGTTTATATTTTAACACTAAAAGCAACATAAGGTAGCTAAACATCGTGATAATATTTACACAGTGGCACGTACAACAACGGTAGCCGCTCAAAACAAACAAAAACAGTATTATCAAGGAGATAAGGTTTTATCTAAGAAAATATAAAGACATGGCTTCCGAAGTAATTCGGCCAGTGTTTGTCAACATGAGAACGGCAGCGGTCGAACCACGGCGGTCACAAATCATTCTAACACCTGACCGCTCGCTTATCGCGGTTACGACATGAAAAATTACCGTCTCAGAACCGTCACAGTTTTTCCGCGCCAACACTAGGGGGCGAAGCTGGTCATTAAAACAAATTGTTGACGACAACTGGCGCACTGAACCTTAACAGCAACAGTCAATAGGAGTTTTGTAAATAAAATCGTAGTAATTGATCCAGTTTGTAAAAGTATTTTATTATTTCCAGCGATATAATTAATGAAAAAGTTTCTGTAACTTTGCATTTCGCAATTAAAACTTGAAAGGAATTCTGTTTCTTTTTATTCTTTTCTTGTTTATATTTCATTGTTTCTGATAATCAAAATATTATGATAAAATTGTAACAGAATTTAATGAGTATTTTGATATGGCCCGTATTGAATCATCAATTGAAGTTATGTCGTTATAGTATTATTTTAACGTTGGTCTATTTTTCTACCCTACTTGAAAAAAGATATAGCAAAACCCTCTTTTAAATTAAAACCGAATGCTAAAAGACTAGTTCAATGTTTTTCTTTAATTCCCTCACCGTTAAAGAAAAAGCTGTTCAAACAAAAGTAAATACATTTACTACTTGATCAATCGCAGAATAAAATCGACTGGGGATGTGACGTCACTAATATTTACGTTCAGACCGGCTCGGGGCAGGATATTAAGGTTCTCTTTGATCCTAGAGCCTTTTTGACCGGACTTGTTCAGCAAATTCAACGGTAACATGTTTGGCTTGGCGTTTTCAGCAAGTTGAGAAAAACGTCAAAGACGGTGTGGTGTTTCTTTTGAAACTAAAAAAGAAGAGAATACTAGCAATTTTTTTTCTTTTGGTAAAGTACATAAAATACATAAAGTTTACTGTGGCTGATATATCATGGGCAGATATGTTTTTATCTTCTTGGTCAAATCAAATGGTCACGTATGCAGAAATGAGAACTCGATCGAGTAACTAGTAATTCAGGGGCAGGTGGAAGGTAAGCGAGCACACAGCCGATCACCAAGTCGCTGGAATGACCTGATGTAAAAAACTACTAAGTCCACCATGGTCCAGTGTAAACGTAACTTATCTAATCGATTGAAATGGAAGGTTATCGCTGAGAGGGCAGTCTTCGGGAAAGTCGAGGACCCAACGAATATCTCTCCATGGACCTCGTCTGCGCAACCACGACCACTCTGACAAGAGTGTCCGACTATGAAGAACTGTTTTTGATAGTGTTTCCAAATATTTTGTAAAGAAAATAATTTAAAATTAATATCTAATATTTTATTCGTAAAAGAGGCAACTTTTGGTCCACAATAGGTGTTAGTAGCACTTAATACTATGTTAAATCACACTTAATTAATCACACTAATATTATAAGGGCAAAAGTTTGTGAGTGTGTGTGTGTTTGTTACTTCTTCACGAGTAAACGGCTGAATAAAATTTGGCACAGAGGTAGATTATGGTCTGGAATAACACATGAGATGTCGTATTCATCATATTTATCCCGGGACTATGTTCCCTTGGGATAACTTTCGACACTCACGCGGGAGAAGCCGCGGGCAAAAGCTAGTAATTTTATTAATGTGAAATACAGTCTGTTCTCTCTATCAGTTTAAAATTACATTTATTCTTCAGAAAAAGTTTTGTGACAGTTGAAAAATCAACCCTAAGATTCGTCTTAGCGTTGATTTTTCAACTGTCACAAAACTTTTTATATCTTACTTCGGTATGATATAAAAATTTTCGGTAGTAAAATACCAACCCAGACTTAGGATGATATTAAACTATCAAAGAATGTTCTAGAAAGAAAATAATATCCGCAAACATTCCGTGGTACAGTAATAAACATAACTTATAACTTCCAAATTAAATCAAGACATAAAAGACGTTGCAATGTGTCTTAAATTTAAGACTCCCATAAATAGTTTTCTGGTCTGTCGTTTGGTTAAGTCATAAACTAAGATATGTCAAACGACTGTCGACTAACATCGCAAATGAATTTTTCTAACAACGAAACAAAGAAATAAATCAAACTCTATTTTTCAGGAGGTAAGGTTGAGATCAGAAAAAATGCAAGTTCCATAAAGTTTTTCATATCGTTGAAGCAGAAAACATTGGCAGGGCGCTTCACCCGTCATAAAGGGGGAAAACTTTACAAATCTACGGATTTCTTACGCTTTTAGGGACACATAATATATTTATCTGCCCCTCGACACATTTACAATAGCTCAAGTTTGGCGCCCGAGGATTTGTTTCGAGTTAAAATGACTGTTTACTTAATTTTAAGGCAAGTTTCTATCCGATAAATGAAAAGTTTTCGGAAAATCGAGTCCAAGAAAAGTTTCTAAGTTTAATCGAAGAATTTCGAAGCTTAAAAAGCTGTTTTCTACTTTCTAATTAGTTTTTTAAACCCTTTGGATAATTACCTTGAATGATTTGATAACATTCAAGCACATTTTTGCGCCAGTCCCCATCAATGCAAGGCTTAAAAATACCACCACATAAGGAATAAAAAATCCAATTTCAGTACCAAAAAAAGATAAAATCGCAACAAAGTCATATAGACAGCTAAAATGACATAGCTTGTTAATTTCCGTGGTGCAACGTCAAAATTTTACAGCCTCAGTAATATGTAGGGGACCCAGGATGGCGCCTAGAAAATGAACTCATAACACTTTTATGAACGGGGGTATGTTCACACTGGGATCCCCGTTCAAAGATATGATGGCTATTAAAAATACCCGACGGTCTCCGCAATCAGACTGCTATATTGTCACTGTCATCTTAATTAAAATCTCCTATTTACTACTGCATTTTGTTGAGTTTAAAGAGATTGGTTGTTTAGTTTAGAAGTCGGGTTTAAACGAAGAAATATTACTGGGAAGTTTTCTCGGTAAGTACCTATGTTGTTTAAAACGATGCAGTTTTTAAAGGTGCTCTTTTAAAAGCTGAAAGCTTTCATGAGCGTTTCTTAGTAGTCA
This sequence comes from Mamestra configurata, assembly GCA_002192655.3. Taxonomy (NCBI): domain Eukaryota; kingdom Metazoa; phylum Arthropoda; class Insecta; order Lepidoptera; family Noctuidae; genus Mamestra; species Mamestra configurata. The sequence continues at coordinate 700,322 of NDFZ01005458.1, forward strand.
ATAGCCAATCCCATAAGTATATTTCTACTGTTTTCTGTGCTCCTTGAATAGCGCATAACATCAATGTTAATACTTGTAAAAGAGATTGTTTAGATTATCTGATTGCTTATCTAGACGATCGTTCTAAAGAACAGCACATTTCCTTCAGTTTCTTACTACTTAGCAATTATAATCTCGAGTAGCACATTTTACCTTTGTTTAGGAATTTATTTTTTTAATACTTCTTCAATGGGGATGCCTTTGTAACTGTTGAAGTATTTTTAAGAGGTTTCATCACCATAATTAAAACGGATTTTCTACCCATAAAGTAATTAAAATATTATCAAAGCTCAAGTTCTGGATAAGATTACAAAACCGATTAATAAGATATCGTTTTGACATCTCCCTAGAAAGTGATACCAAGTTTTAGTGATACCAGGTTTTAATGGCCATGAAACTTAATAGAGGTCAGTTTTATTAACCCTTGATTTACTTAGCCGCAGATTTTTAATAGGATTTTTATAATGATTTTCTTGTTTTCCCACGGTAACAGAGAACGTGCTTTTTCCGCCTACATAACACAATAAATCGATACACCGCTGCGTTAACGCCGCCAATAACAGTTTGTTCTCGTTTGACGCTCATTTAGAAAGGTAAATAGCCGTCTCTACAGCCAATATGGCGGTACAAATGCAAGCATTAGCTGTTTATGTTCCCCATATGAAGTTAACAATGCATTTCATATAGACATTAATGAGAGTAATTTTCTGTATTGAAGGAAAATGTTAATTTGAGAACGATTTTGTTGATCTGTTTGCGTTTAATTTGTCTTTACTTATTATTCTATTTCGAATTTTTTTTGGGTATCGTCAACTTATCCATGCGTGTAGTTTTGAAAGGAAATTTAAAGCTTTTTAAAAGAGACTCATATTGCACGTCATCATCATCATAATCACCATCATCACTTCAGCTGAAAGACGTCCACTGCTGGACATAGGTCTCGCTACAACAACCGGTCCTGTGCGTCTCGCATCCAGCGGATTCCGGTGGCCTTCACCGGGTCATTGGTCCACCTTGTGGGATAAATACACACCGAACTTTAATGATTTCTAGAAGTTATTTTTGATAATAAAACGGAAGCACAGTGATCTGACATCTCAAAAATATCGTTCGATGCGCCTCAAATGGTTATAACCATAAGTTACTTCCTTACCACCCATAGCAAGAAGAGGGTTGATCTATTCCCGAAAAGGACCACACAACAAAATTAAGCAATTTCCTTGTTCAGCCAAATAAAACATGATGATTAATTCATCAGTACGCAGTAAGAACTAGGAAGCACGGGTGACATAATTGGTAATATCGAAATATATACGGGACAGGAAAAAGGACCACCAATTCGACATATGTCGGCAGTTGGAAGCAAACGGGGCGTAAACATTGTAGATTAAACTCAACCAACTACATATACCCCGTGTGACTGTCATAGACGAATAAAAAAAAAACAATTTCCACGCATTTCCTTTGTTTGTGCAAACACACGGAGGTAATTATGTTTTTGTTGTATAGTTTTGTGGTCCCCTCTTTGTTTGAAATTCCGAAACGTCTTCGCTTTTCGGGAATTTCGTCGGTATTCTAAACAAAAGGTTTGGATTAAAGATAGAAGTAATTTAGTGGGAATTGTGGATTAGAAGATAATAAGAAGTGTTTATTGTTGAGCCAGTTTGGGATAGTTTATTTTTAATTATGTCTATCTGAATGAAACGATAGTACTGACGAAATAGCGTTTAAAGACCAGTGCTCTATTTAAGGAACAAAAATAACTGCAAAATTTAACGTAATAAATTGTGAAACGCGTGTAAGTTGGTTTAAACAGCCAATCGCATCAAATTGACTTGTGTTTTATTTAGTTTATTACTAAAGACATAATAATTTAGAGATGTTTATACTTGTAGACTTTTGTGCTCAAATAATCAGGGTAAGGTAGAAGGTACCAAACCTTTCAGCAAAATTTCAAAAGCATAGACAAACATTTTCCTGAAAGCCTCTTCCACGACAAAACCCTTACGTACATTAAAAGGAAAATTCGTCGGAAACAAGACACCTTGCGCTCTTAACCCTCTAAACGCGAGGGCACAAAATTTCGTCAATCAAGGGATTTACCGTACACTTGACGCTGACAACGTTCTTGAGTTACAAACTGGTGGGCTTAGCAACACGACACGATTGCACTGAGCCTGTTGACATCCATAAGTGAGGTTTTTATTTGAAAGACGTATGATGGTTGGCGGATTATGATTTGGGCGAGATTTTGGGTTCATTTATGTGATTTTCTAACCCTTTAAAGATAACATATTCAATGAAAAAATGTTGTAAACTTTCCAGTCTACCCCATGACGTCTACAAAAAGTCATAAAGAAACTAACCTAGGGATATACCAAGTAACTTGAAAATGTTTTTTTGGGTTAGGTGCAGTATTTATTGTCAAAAGATTCTACAAATCAACTCTATAAGAAAATGAGTTACTAAGGCGGTGGTTACTTAAGTGATCAAAGTATGCATTCTGATAGTACATATCATTATTTTAGTAACTTAGTCTCCTAATTTATTAACAAGAATAAAAGTTATAAAATGAAATCAGACTAGTTCTTCACATTCGCAACCACCACAACACACAAACACCATAATTAACCTTCAAAAAGCCTCCCATGATCACAAAAATAATAGCCGTACGATTGTCCCCCGTCAAATTGCGCCCAATCCCTTTGGCCCGTATATTCACGCCATCGATCGCGAGCGATTGCCAGTATTTTGTGCAGTTAATTATCCGCAGCGCTTGCGGGTTAATCCGGGAAGTCACGTGACATACACGTGCTTGGTTTAAGGGGACGTATTCTTGACCCAAGCGGTTCCCCGGCAGGATAAATGTAGAGTAGTAAGTGCATTTTTGGTGATAATGATCCAATTAGGGGCTTAAGTGGTGGTCGCGTGGTGAGCATAACTTTGTTATCAGTAGGTACGGAGATAATGGTAGCTTTCGTTACCTACTTACTTAAGTCGTATGCCAACTGATGTATTTTTATTTTTTCTAAAAACATGGGGTTTCAGAAAAAATAAAAAAAAATCTAAAGGTTCATCTTCCAAGTCCGTTTAAAGGAACTCTATTCGACTTAGTCGCCATGGCAACTGAAAAACCTCAATTAATGTAAATAGCTGTAACTGTCAATTTCTTAGGTCGAGGTAGAGCCGATTGAATGACATGACTTTGGATATAGGAGAAAAACTTTAATCAATTCTTTAAAAGCAACCACGTCTTTTTCTACAAATTTAAAATACTAGAGACACATTGCACAGTTTTTTTTTAATCTGTGGACTGTTGTAAAATGGCGACCGTAAAGCGATGTAGCATCCAGAATATTCCCCATGATCTCTATGACGTAAAAGGATTAAATGTTATAAATATAATATTTGTATAGGACGTCCTTAGCCAATCAGTAACGGGATTTTGTATAAAAAACAATAACCTGTCAATATTTGGGAGAGTTTTTCATTATTTTTTTAAATTGTTTTTTGTAGTAATAAAGACAAGTAATTCAATTGGGTATATGACATCTGCTTTTACTCACTTTAAAATATCAATAATTTATTGTCTTAGTAATGTCAATAAAATATCGAAATATAACTTTTTAAACCATCACGTAACCACCGTGAAAAACTGCAAAATATTCAGAATGAAAAACAACTCCATGAAAAGAACATATTCCTAAATTTTTCGAAAGCTTTCAGTATTCAAAAAAGCCAAAATATGAAAAGCATATAAACACAGAACGCGTTATTCAGCAACTTGTTTCATTTTCACTTCAGTGTGTACCTGTAGGAGGGTACTTCATACCTCCAATTTTTGTATGGGTCCTTTAGATCCCCTGCATAGAACCCTTGAAGGCATTGTAATGCAATTGGCCCTTAAACAAAGATTTTAAGCGCAAAGTGGCCGGTTCAAAGATTACGTTATATTCCCCCAGGGTACTTTCAAGCTCATATCTCCCTAAAATCACGAAGGCATAATTTAAAGTATAAACATATTAGTGAAGGGCCAACCGGTTGCTGTGGGCGAATTTCTAACGATGGTAATATTGAATCATCTTTTTGTTTGAGGCATGCGGTAGTAGATTTTCTAGAGTGGAAAATTTGCATTATGACATGACACAGATCATTAAGATCAAGAGCCCACGTAGGCAATAGAGACCACTGCTTAACGTAGGCCATATAAAAAGCAATTGCATAAAGTTTGTCGAGAGAATGCATTCGGAACACAGCGTTAAATTTTATCTTAGTCTCATTAAAATTAACGAAACGAATAATAGTGACCACAGAGCTTCCTAGCTCCCTTAACGCACATGATCACACGACTAAACTCGGGAAATGACTAAGAGTAAACGTGAAGATAGAAAAGTCTAATGTCTAAAGTCTTAACGGCTTTATTTCAACTTCGACTCGCTACGCCATCTAGTGGCCAATTTCCGTACCTAGTACGTAGGATATTATTTTAATGCGTAACTTGGAGGAAATTTCAACGGAACGGTTATGGTAGCCGTTATGCCTGAAGTTGTGGACCACCAATTACTTGAATGGGACCTAGACTGCATTCTTAGTTTCATTTTGTTTTGAACTATGGAACGTTCCAAGTTATTTCAAAACAAGTTTCTAATCTTCTATTGTTTGTTTATATGGAAGAAGTTATACATACAATAATCCTGTATTATCTAAACCAATTTTACAATTTTATTTTGTTAATGTTTCACGTGTCGGTAATACACTGTTTTCATTATTTTTTACTATATACGGATATGCCTTATGCCAACCTTTTCCAGGATATCTTTGAATGGAACGTGGCTATTCTGTTCTTGATTGTCCTGAATAATTTGCGTAAGACAATATTTACCTAATTACTGGTCAACAAATAGTCTCCCGTCACGAAACCGATACGATGTTTACTAAGCACAAATAAATTCCTTGCATCCAACTTGCATTAAAAATCTCATTTCTCTAAAAGGCGTTGCGCTCATTTCGTATTTCCCCTATCATGTAGATGGAATCTCAAGCATGTTGATACACATACTCGTCGCATCTTCGAGAGCTGATCGAGTTTCCATTTCTACGAAGGCTGTTGCATTCAGAGCTCCTATTACGAAAGCTCATCTGGTAAATGCAGTATGAGCATTGCTCGGCGCAAGAGGGCGGCACGGTCGCTTAAGTATTGTTGATATTCTAAACCGCCCTAGAACGAGCAGCCCTCTGTCGCAACCGCACAGTGTCGCGTGCGTTCGCCTGATTGCAAGCATTGGTAACGTGCGGCTTTGGTATGACGAATTTTGTTTCTGATCTACGAATGCTACTGCTGTTTTTTGCAATAAATAAATAAATATCAAACCATGGTATGAGTTGCCGCCTCGACTATGTTCAGTTTAAGTGATGGGAAGGACGACACTGTGTAAGTGTTTTAAGAGGTAAAACGTTCATTAGATCAGCAGGTGTTTCAGTTCTGGTTGTCCAGTCTGAGGTACGTAAGTCTCGAACCCAGTGAAGCCTTGTTACTATTTTCGGTTATCGCGGCTGATTTTGCTGGAGACTAGCCATCAATGGGAGAGATTATAGTGCACAAGTACATGCACAAGCATAGGTGCACTCTCGTTTGCGTTACTTTCATACTCAGATGGGACAAGGCGCAAGCCCTGGCTTCACGTGCCTACCGAAGCACGAGGTTACCATAGCCAACTTTTAACTGCCACTGTAAAATTCATTATGGAACAACTCAACAACATTTATCGGCCTGAGAATGAACATGCGACTGTGAGACCGCGGATAGGCAAAGCAAGTGAAAACACGGTTAACTTCTTTTCTTTTCATTTTCTACCTCTCTTTTCTTTGTATTGAACACTGTTAAAAATGACATCACTTTTTGTTTAAAGCTAGTTAAAAAACATTGATCCACAGATTAAACAAAACAGAAAGAATTCTCACAATTTCTTTTGAATTCTATATAACCTGTAAATAATACAGCGATCCCCAAATCCAAAGCTACCAATTTCAATAAAACAAATATAATTTCACAAAATATTTCCACTAATGTTGTCACTACACTCTATACTTTTATTTGGTTTAATAAACTAAGACATATGCCGCCGTACAATTAAAAATATAACCTTTATTCGTCATTTCCAGGCGGCAACGTCATGGAAGTCGTTCGCAGTTGGCGAAGCGTTAAATGCTACATTTTCCTCGGCCATTTGCAATTCGATATTCAGCTAAGCTTCGCGGGATTGAACTCTCCGGATTGCATGTCTACTCGCTTTTGATATTGTAATAATATTCATCCCTTTTAAGTATAAAGTGGATCAGGAGTAAACTCTACCCACTCGCGGTCAGGATTAAGTGATCTGTATCAAGAAATAATATTATTGTGTTTTGCTGTGGTAAACTTATTCGTTGATTTTGAACTGTTTGCTTTTGTAATAAGAGGCTAAAATGCATGTAGTGCCGAGCTGGTCATAATTGTTTTATTTTTAGTCTAAAGGTAAATTAGATGTTAGTGGATACTGTGATCCAAAGGATAATTAAAGTTACCGTAGATTTCCTAAATTGTTATTTACGCTATACCTTCCTATCTATATCATATTTGAGAACGTTTTTCCAAATTATAACATAAACAAAAGTCCAGAATCTGATCCAAATACGGCGGATTTCCTGTTCATTTTTATTCTTAATTCACCACACAAGCTCCTTGAGTTATCCCCTACCACTAGACAATCAGTGGCAGGCGTGGGTGCTGCCCGTGGCACCTTTTGTTGCGTTGCAACTTATTGCTACAGAAATCCACACACCTACGACGACGCCACATTATGTTCCTACAATAAAATCTTCATCATTCCCTGTCCGAACAAACGTATGGCAGTAACAAATTGGTCATTCTTCACTACGTTTAACGCCCACAACGCTTAAAATACTGCTGTATGCATTTTAATGCGTTTTAATGGTTCAGTACTACTGTATGCAATGGGATTATGCCTGGATGCAGCCAGACGTTTCTAGGCAAGATAAACAGTGGAGGCGTTCTCCAAGATTAGTACTAAGAGTCTCTGCGTCTTGTATAGTCGAGATTTCCGTTTGTGAATAACCTAAATGTTTAAGTAACCATTGTTTTAATAATGAGTCGTGCTTGTGTTCTGAGTTAATTACTTGGAGTAAGGTTAAGACTACAGATGTTGCTGTGTCATACGGTTTTATTTAAAGATGAGTTACATTCAGCTTGCTGTTTGAGTTTTGTAATAATAATATGAAAATGAGCTAACTTAAATTTAGCAGACTTATTCAGGATAACAGGACTTAATTATAACAAACACAAAGACCAAGATATTAAAATAGGTAGTCAGAATAGCTAAACCCATTGAAGATAATAATAAAAGTTTGACAATGCTCACTAGTAGACAGTTTTTTCGTCACACACATTGAAACTTGGCAAACGAATACGATTTTGACCATTTTAAAAGTTGAACCCGGCACTGACCTTGCAATAAAGATATAACGGAAGTCCACATTTATAAGCCAACAAAATACAACTATTCACATTTGAGGTTAATGTAGTTTGCAATTCCACGTAACATAAGCTACATTTTAATTTTCCCAACATACAAAGTGGAAGAGCTTGCATTGTCGTGGCATCTCTGAGATAGCACAAGTCTTAATCTCGCCAGAGCACGTTGCGACTGCCCTAATGATATCTCAAGATGCGCTTAAGAGCCCATACATAACACTCTATGAGACGTTTTTAAAATTTAAGCCAACGTTAATGCATTCTACCCCGTTTACTGTTTATATTTATTCAAATTTGTAGGCGAGTCCACAATGCAGTGTCTCGCCTTTGTGATGGTATAGTATTAGCATAATACGAGGTGTATTCAATGGACAAAGTAACTGGTATAAAATAAAATTTTACGGTATACCCTTATATTGGGTAGGGAGGTCGGATTATTCTCAATAAAATGCCCATATTGCCCATGTTCCGTGGTGCATGGAGACTGAATATTTCACGTCCATTGACGGGATTGTTGTGTTCAAGTTTTGTGTTTTGAAGTTTGTTGTTTTTGTTTGTTTAAGGTAGGTCCACTTTATATTGCTGTTCTTTCCGAAATCATTTTAATAATTTTTAATGTTTATCAAAAGTTGATTTTTATTTTATAAAAATATACATTTTCATCCGTTGTTAATGGGTTTGCTTACCCTCGGGGTTTTAACAAAAACATGTTTTTGTTTCAGTAACCGTTTTAATTACCTTGTGAGGGTATCGGGTGGAGAAACGTGCTGTTGCGTTTGTCGATGCGTGGTCTACACCAGAACTCGTCTGCGCCGGTCGGGTTAGGCTCTTAGTCAACTGATGTCACAAGCTGCGTTGCTTCTATCTTTTGAGTCAGCTGATTATGGCGATGATTCTGATTGTATTAGAACATACTTTGCTAATTGTTTCAATAAAGGGTGCTAACGGTTAAACATGTCCCTATATCATAATCTACTATGAAACATGAAGTTATGAACCATTACCTATTATGTTGCCACCTATTACATGATTACTTTTAAATTGCTAAGTCACTTTTTTAAATTTTCGTCGAGATTGTTAACACCCCTAACTGCCTAACTGCATGAAAATATTGAAAAAACATGCATAATTATATGTTTTAGAATTAAGCTGTTGAACCACCGAGACGTTTCCCTAGTGACTGATACACACATAACTCTCTATCTCAAAGACTACTAAACCGATTTTATTTTTATGAAACTTGCACCGTTCCCTAAGTTGGAATATATCTAGTCTCAACTTATAGTTTTTGAGATGTGCGCGAACAAACATAAATACAAGCATACATACAAACATTCATACACACAAACACACATACAAAACTACATATAAGCATACATACAAACATACATACACACAAACACACATACAAAACTACATATAAGCATACATACAAACATACATACACACAAACACAAATAAAAAACTTACATATAAGCATACAAACAAACATACATCCACACAAACATACATTCTGTTTAGAAATTGAAATAGACTAACATATACAAAAACTGTGCAATTCTTACATACATACGTGTCGAATTGATAACCTCCATTTTTTGAAGTTGGTAAAAAAGCATTGTAGCTCATCATATTGTCCAAAAATATTTGTATCAAAAACCTAAAGCCTGCAAAAACAAAATCTTAACAAAGCTCCAAAATTAAATGAAGTTATCGAACAATTTTCCAATTACCCGCTTTAAAATAATCGAAGTAGGTAGTTGAGCAAAAAATTAATAATCGATTCAAAAAGTTTGAGTAACGATAAATTTCGTAATAAACTGTGCTACGCTCTACTCTAAATACTTTATTTTGTACGCTCCCGGGCATTGCTCCATTATTGAAACGAATTGTTTTCTGAAGTTTTAATATTAAAGGCTACGTTATTGGAATTTCCGTCTCGTTTTTTTCTATTATTGCTTATAAAATTGCTGTGCTGTTTAAACTTTTAAGAACACCGGACTTTGCTTCATTGGGTATTAAATAATACTTTGTTTCATGAAACATTTTACCACCATTATTTTTTACAAGATATATGTACATTCTAGGTCACAAACCTACTTAAAACTTAGCTAAAATGGAATTTACTGCTTGAAAACCCAAAAAAAAAATATGGTATCTTCATTACATGTACCTAATTACCAGTGGTCGAAATAGGTAGAGCTATTTGGAGTCAATGGCCTCAAACGTATATATATAAATATGGATACGACACTGGGATCCCGGGATTTTAAATTTATCCGCCGACTAAAAGTAAAAATTGAATAGGTAAGTAAAATTGATTTTACTTTAACTTTACCTAATCTTAGCTATGTAAAAAATGACCTTACTAATGTACCATCACGATTTGTCTCACAGAAGTTTAGGAATAATCAAATTTTATGCGGTTAATTTTAGTTTAATTCAAGTTCAGATATTACCCTTGGCATATACACGATTACCAATCATCACCTACCACTAGCATATTTTTTAAATCCCAGTATTAGTGAATCCCGCTATCTCTGCCATGTCCATGCTATGAAACCTTGTCGCAAGTACGAAAATAGCTCTGCCTGCTCCGACCACTGCTAATTACTTATTCGCTTCTCAATGGACGACCTATTCTAAACCGACGGCCACATTTACTGAGTAAAACGAAATCCTTCAAAGGGATGCACGGTGCATTTTTATGTTCTTTCCCAAAGTAATCATTGAAGACGGTATGGCATAGAAACGAACCCCAGTTTTAACATGTAAACAGTTAAAAGTACTCAAGACGAAGAAAATGTTTTCCTAATCAAAGCCTCTTCAAGTCCTTTTCATAGCTACTTGAATCGAGAGGATGAATGCCACTGAATGCTAATTCACATGAAAGCTCGAGTTTGTATCTAATTACACTTTACAATCTTTATACTTATTAAGTAGACTTGAATTCATTCTGAATTTAATCGAATTTCGAATTTATGTTTTGACCGATCGCAAGTTTGATGTAGGCTGTAATGTGATTTGAAATTAAAACACAATTTAAAAAAAAATACTCGTAATGGACTGTTTTACAGAATAATTAATTACGTCTACTTTTAATTAATTTGTAATTTAATTTTGCGGATACATGTCATACCACCCCCATTCTGTAATAAAACCTTTTTATTCAAATACATAAATTTTCTAAATCATTTATTATTTTCCCTCGCCAAACGTCTTAGAAAATTACTCTAAATAAAAAATAACGTTTAACCAGAGCCATTGTTTGAGGCCAACCATTTTGTTCCCGCGCACTAAAATTAAACGTCAATCGTTATGTCAAAGGCAGCGTGGTCGTAGTTTGTTATTAAAATTATCGACAATTTCTACTCCCTTGGGAATTTCTAAAACATCTGTGTTGTTTTTTTTTTAATTTTCCTCCTGGTCTGTGTATTTTTAATGAGATGTTGTAGAATGTACCTTTAGCTAGAAGTTGGAAATACGAGTACATCACTTTTTTACTGGCGTGTATTAAAAATAACTTTGTTTATGGCTCGAAGGACAAGCATGAAAGTTAATGAAGACGCTGAGGTGACAAGGGTTTCAAAAGTACTTTATAAACTTGTTGTGTTAATTTACCTTCTGGTTTCTGGCGCATATAATACAAAATCAGGTGATACAATTTGTTAGATATTATAATTCTTTTTGCTGTTCATGTTTTGTAAATATTATTCTTTCTTTTGTCTTCAGGCCTTTGTGGTTTTCATTTAATTTAAAATCATATTACCGTTGATTTTTTAAAGCAAACGCTAAAGTAATTTAAAAATCCGTTTCTGCTCTATTCTGATTAAACACATTTGCTCGACATTACCAACACGACCAGAAAGAAATCACCCATTTTCTATTTCCGCACCGAATCGTTTAACATACGACAAAATCATTTCCATCCGTTCAAACTTGGTAAAACGATTTCAAATTACTTGAAACACAACAGGAATGAGCGAACTGAAAACTCGTTTCTTCTCTATAAATCGGAATATGCAAAATGCTGGAATGACAAAAGTTTGTTTCGCTGGCCAGTGGCTAGGTTCGTTCCGAAGTCCCGATACGGTTTGACAATGCACATGCAAATTAACCAACGGCAAAGAGCATTTCTGAGCGGGAAGTTTAATGGCGTAGCGAACCCCGTTTAAGTTCCCCGATCCTTTCAACAATTATTTTGCTACCGGTGCTATTCCTGTTTACCCGCTTTCCCTATTTTGATCACAATGCGCTACGTGTGCGAACTTGGCTAGTCTTCCCTTACTTAGGCTAAATAAGGAAGCTTTTATAATGTGGGAAAAATGGAAAATTATCGGGCCTGGAGTTGAAGAAATAAAGGGATAATCTTTCCAAGGTCAGTTGAGGTTGAGGTAATTCTTTAGTGGATAAAAACAATGAGAGTCAATAGACTAAGTTTACCCACCAGAAAACTTTGAATCAGTTTGAAATAATCAGCGTATAAAAAGATAATATAGCATATAAATACAGATAGCATTGGGCTTTTATAATTACAATCTGCTAAATAATTTTAAAAAATATATAATTTAACATGAGAATTTTTGTACTCAGTAATTAACAACCCGAAAAAAAATTGCAAAATGATACATTAAAAATTCTCTCCGAGATCATTAATTAAACACGGAGGCACTTATTAATTTCCGCTTATCAATTTTTAATAAAGCACACAGAAACATAAGGAGGGAATATTTTTGAAACAAAGTAGACTGTAATTCTTAAAAATCCAATATTGCGTAATTAAGTTTTTTAATTAATTTTCTTTTCTGTATTCACGGCCTAGTTTTCTTCATTGCCCGAGGCCGTCTTCGCAACAATATTGAGTTCCAAGATATCTTTAATAACCCGAATATCTTTTGTTTTGTTACTACGAGATAATTATTTTTTATTCTCGACGATTACAAATGTTTTGTCCAAATTATTATGATTATTTGTTAGTACTATTCCAGCCACAAATGTTTTATAAAGAAAATAAAATGGTATTTTGATACGAAGAGAATAGTAGATCATTTGGTCTAAAACTAAGCAATGTAATGCTTTAAGGTTTAACAAACAAACCCTAAAGTTTTAATTAAGCATTCACTCGAAACAGAACAAATATTTTCTGCAAAAATATAATAAAAAATACACGGTTGCTAACTCAAATGTAACCACAAAACAATTGACTATTGCACCAGAATACAATATTTTTCCTATCGATCCTGTGGCCACTTGACAACCGATATAAATACCTGCCCCCATTCAAGAGGAAGTGTGTGCTAAATTACATATTGTTCTGTAATATATTGTAATGAAATGCGTCTGTGCGCATGCGATTAGTGGAGCGAGAAATTGCTTAATCAGTCATCTGTGTAATGTCGATGATTAGCCCGATACCGATGTGAAATCGACGATGAAGTTTTTTGTGCACTTATTGCGACAAGCAATGGTAGGGGTACAGACTAAAGCTTTACTGGGTCTGTGAAAGTTCTTTTTTTCTTGTTTGTGGGGGAACGGGGTGAATTGGGAGAGGAATATTATGGATTTGGGTTTTGAATGTCTTTGGATCAATATGGCACGTCAAAAGGACCATGTCTCTGTCATCTTTGACCAAGACTAGAGTCAAGAGCAAACCCATATTAAATAAAATAAAAAAGAACAAATATTAATAATTTTGAAATATTCATTTTATTTATTTAAATACTTTATTGACACAAAAAAAATTACTTATAGAAAATCTTAAACTAAAAAACACAATTAATTAATTAATTCATGTTTTGTGGAAAATCTTAGTTTTTTAAATGCTTACAAACTTCAATAAACTGAAACTAAGAACAGTACCGATTGTTTAGTTATTATTTTATTAAAACGTTTCCTAAAACTGCTTTAGTACGAAATTATTTATCATACAATCAACAATGTATTTGTTTTACACTGCACCCAAATTCTCTAGAACATTTACATCAGATTTATTCACACATTCAAGCTTCATGAGCCGTAAATTTGCCAACAAATGGCCCTTGACGATTTTCACGCTGTCAGAGAAATGAAGGAAAACAGAATCCTGGGCATTGACCGCCCCAAGAGATATATTGTCCAGTCCCAACCCGCCGCGTCATGATGATAACAAATACCCCAGTAATACACATTATTTTTGCTACCCTTTCGACGAATTATTTACGTCAAAATATGATACTTTATGGACGTTTCGATAGTTAACGTGATTAATGATATGATCGCGCGGTTTATATCAATTATTCGATTTTCTATTCAATTGTTTTCTATTCGAGTGGACAACGTTTAATATCGAAATGGTTTGGATTTATTGCTCAGTCGTCGTGTAATGGTTGTGTGTAGATTTCTATTATAAATGTCTGTGATTAATGGTCTGTGATCAGGAAAAATATAGTGTTTGTCACCGGCAAGCCTACTGATGCTGCTGATAAATAACAATAAAAATATCATTTCGATATTTTGGTCCAGGATTTGGCCAACCTTATCACAAATTTGCCAAAATGATGAACTGTGTATGAAAACCTAAACAGCACTTCGACATAAAAATCAACAAACTACAAAACACCTTTTTTATTAAGGATGGGAAATCATTAAATGACTTCTTCCGCTCTGGGTGGAGCGGAAGGGCGTGTCAAACTCGTACTGACTAAAATTCATTCTTGTTCCTTCTTCTAAAGCCCTTTTGCTTTCCAGGGCCGCGGTGACTCTTTCGAATAAATTCCGCAACAACAAAACACCTTGCTTCTTTATTTTGGACCATACTTTCATATTCATTATCACCAGAACAATCTACCAAACAACTACAAGTAATTTCCCTCTGACTAATTTTATGTACGTTTTATCCGTTTCCACGTTACCGGTGCATACGTACAAAATTCAATTCAGTTTTCCAATCGACTGAAAGCTGTTTACAATCACGCAAGCAAGTAACACGGCTCGTTTGAGCTAAATAAAAGACTGCGGACGATGCGTCCGGACCCAGTGGGCACTACAGCCGAGGTACGATAAGCATGGGTAATGGGTATGGGTAGTAAGTACGGTAATGTTTTTCTCTATAAAGGTGATGTTGATGATTGTGGGTTTATGTCTGGTGCTCTTTGAAAATTAATTCAGCCAGAATGATCAATTATATTGAATTCATTTGACTGCAAGTTTACTAGAGTAGCATTGCTGTGGTGGATCTGTATTTCTTAACTTACATATATTGTCAATGCAAAAGTGATTTTGTTTATTTATTTGCTTGCTTGTTACCTCTTAACGTCGTAACGTCTGTGTCACAGATTTGTATGAGATTTGATTATGGAGAATGTTCCTCTATGACAATTTTTAGGGTTCCGTACCCAAAGGGTAAAACGGGACCCTATTACTAAGACTTCGCTGTCTGTCTGTCACCAGGCTGTATCTCATGAACAGTGATATTTAGACAGTTGAAATTTTCATAGATGATGTATTTTTGTTGCCGCTATAAGAACAAATACTAAAAAACAGAATAAAATAAAAATTTAATAATTTTAATAAATTTAATTTAATCCATTACAACAAACGTGATTTTTTTGCCGTTTTTATAGATGTACGGAACACTTCGTGCGCGAGTCCGACTCGCACTTTGCCAGTTTTTTGATTACCACGCGGGCCAAGTCGCTGGCAGAAGCTAATTTACAATAATTACGTGAAGCAGTGACTGCCTCAAAGTTTAATCAGTGTCACAATGGCCACAAAGTTGAACAATAACTACCACATCGTTCGCAAATTTCAAAACTGAACCATATCCTGTTTTTATCATGGCATTAATTATATTATCAGGTCCAACAAAAATCCAGCAAACCCGTGTAAAATTGTAAGAGTTTTTAATTTGCATTCGTCTCATTCGCACTTAGTATTCAAAGCATCGCCTTGAAGTGAATCGAAACAGGAACTTTCAATAGCAAAAACATTCCCACTAAGTGGAGTGCTCGGAATTAGCAGATTTATTCATTCTTTTATGCTCTCATAATTATATCTTAGGATGCTGGGTTACTTCTATTTTTCATGCTAATCTAGGAACGTGCTTCAAAATAACTTACGACGTTCATTTAAAGTACGTTGGCACTAAGAGTTGTGGTTCTTTAAAAGTTCTGGACGAGACTGCAGTAGTAAAAACTAGCCCGACATAATGTAGACATAAAAGTACACGTTTGGTTGAGCGCTTGCTAACTTTAGCTAAATTAGCACACTAGTGCTGTCTAACGTACTGGTTGTATTTCTAAAGATGACAGCAAGCCTTGTTTGATGGTGAGCAAGCATTCAACAATAGCAGCTGCGTCAGAATTAGGGTAACTCCGAAGTAGTCATCATGCGTAACAGGTGCGTCATGGTCAAACATCTCAGCTTAAAATCCTTTTTAAAAACAAGCTTTTATTTAAATGCGCTAAAAAGAATCAAAAAAACTTTTCCTTTAAAACTTTAACTATCAACTTTTTACGTCATAACACAATTTATCTAAACTAATATTATAAAGAGGAAAGATTTGTTTGTTTGTTACGATTTAACACAAAAGCTACTTAACCGATTTTAAAAATTCTTTCACCGTTACAAAGCTGCATCTTTACTTAGTAACAGGTTATATTTATTTCCAGAAATAATAAGGGATCCCTACTAACATTTTAATAATGTAACCCAAGATGTAAAAACAATGTCTTTCATTGCATGCGCTGCGAAAACTATTGATGATACATAAAAATAATGTACAACATGATTAAAGTACTCATTATAACCTAGAAAAAAGTACACATGACTATATGTCTAACTATTATGGTTAAGTCACAAAGACCGCTTTTTGTTTAAATTATTCAATCAAAGCACAGTTGGAAAGAAATAGTGATGATTTTGATATTAAGATATTAATCCTTATCCATTTAATATAGTTTGATAATCAAGGTCGATAATGTACATTTATATTGCTTAAATTATTCAAATTGGACCATTCGTTTAAAAGTTACGACGGGTATAAAAAATCTTTTTCTTGATTTTGATAAAAAATAAGAATTACAAAAATAAAAATATTTGGATTTTTAGAAAATAAACCCCGCGAGTTTTTAGGAGAGGACATTATTGTTTACTTCAATTTACGTGGAAAATTGAATGAACAAGCTAAAAGTGGGATATTTGAAACAGATCTAACAATTTTACAAAAACAACCCCTGACGGGGTGAACGGGGTGAATAGTAGGCTGATCCTGAGACCGTTGAATAGATATCGTAGTGCTTAATTTTCCAAAACTTATATTTAAAAAGGGTTAGAGGGGGCGTTGAAGTTTGTGGAGTACCTACTAAATCCGAGCGGACGTAGTCGCGGGCGAAGTGCTAGTCAATACTTATATTAAAAGGGTGTAAAGTTTTTGAGTTTGTAGGGGTAATCTATGGATCTACTGAACCGATTTGAAAAATCTTTTTGTATATGATAGCCACATTCATGAGGAATGCTATACGGAAACGGGAAAGTCCTACGGAAACGGTAATAAACGGGATATGCGCGTACGAAGTCGCGGACGGATGATATAAAAGCTTGTCGCGAGATGTAATACTCCTATTTACTTAGAATGAAAATTTAAAAAATTAAAATCAATCAGGTCAAGTTATTTAATTTACTTGTTTATCTACACAGGTATATCTCGCGACAAGCTTTTATATCATATAAATTGTGTAATGATCGTTATAGTTAAAGTTTTAAAGGAAAAGTTTTTTTTTTTTTTTAGTTATCGCTAGACAGGTTTCTCTGTCTGTTCATTTCATTCATCGCATCATTGCTGCAAGGTCGTTTGCAGGTTAATTTCGAACAGTGTAGCTCTTCAATGAGGAGACCTTCTAATGATTTTACCCTACTTAAGGCCACGTATGCTTGACCAGCAGTAAACAGCTTCGAGCCTAAGTAAACATCGGCATGATCGACAGTACTACCCTGTATTTCGTGTACTGTGGGTAATTGGCAGCATTCTTCGTTGTGGAGTGCCGTGACAATATTTTGCTGGAAATTGCACAGGCTTGGGTTGAATGACCAACCGATGCTACAGACTCGAACAATTCGACCTTAATATCATAATAGGGGACTCCAAAAACTCCAGTACATCAAAATTTCAGACGTATTGGAACAACGGAGTTTATGATCACCATCTTATTTTGTTTTAACTCGCATTCGTATTTTCAGCAAGACCTTTCATTTGATAGCCATATTGTAGAAAAGCATTAAAAAATAATCCGCCATCTTTAGAAGTCCGCCATATTGGATTTAGAGTGACGTCACCTTATTTTTCGAGTTATTCTCAGCAAGCCCTTTCATTTGATATACATATTGTAGGAGTGCATGAAAGATAACTAGTCCGCCATCTTGGGTGCTCCGCCATGTTGGATATAGAATGACGTTACATAGTTAACCATGCATCGTCATCCAAACTAAACGTGTATACAAAATTTTTGTTGAAGATATCTGCTTCAAAGTTGAGTTGCAAGATTCCACCCGAATAAATATAGTTACATATGTACATACATTGCAAGTTAAATAAAAGCTTGTAAAAAACAGCGCAAGCACTACCTATCGGTAATATAATCGGCAGCAAGGTGGCTAAATAGCTACGTGTTAGCTCGGGGTACAGGATCCCGATTTTTACCTTCTTCAAAATTTTGTCGATCAAAATCAAATACTGCCCGCACTCTAAAATGGCAACAACATATGTTGCCATTTTAGAGTGCGGGCAGTATTTGATTTTGATCGACCAAATTTTGATCACTGTGCCAGCAACAAAAAAAAATTAAAAATGAATACTGCAACAGAAGACGTATTTCTATAAAAAAAGATAAAACCTTTAGACTTAATTTAAGTTAAAACTTACTATATTATTCATAGACCTATAAACCTACTTGGCTATTGCATTAGAACTTCACCAAAAGAAAAAAATTAAGCATTATCTTTTTAATAATTATTATTATACTATGTATCAAATAGATTGGCCGTTACAGATTTACTATCGATTTTACTGCTGATTTATTCTAAAAATGTGCTGCAATTGGCTAATGTCACCTAACAAGCCGTATAATGATACCCAAACTGTAAACTGAAATATTTAAAACTGGCTTCGCCAGCGTGAAAAGTATTTTTCTACCCAAAGAAATGTGAGTCTATCGAGATATAATCAAAACACACACTACCGTTTAGGGTTTAGTTTAAGTAAAATAAAATGATGTATGTCGTTTTGTGACAGTTAAATACTTTTTCTTTCTACAAATCTCAGTTGCAATATGTCAAAAAAGCTTCAATTTCCATACCTATTTGACATATGGCAACCGACATGCGAATGCGAACGTTGCTTAAAAATAAGTCGAATTGTACAATATACAAATACATGTACAATATACAAATTTGATAGATTCTTGTAGCTTGATGTGCTGACGTCTGTACTCTACCCATAAGCCTTATTTTGCAATGAAGCACCGGACAGAATTCGAAAACCAATTAAGATACCAATACAAAATACAGACATTCCAAAGAGTAAATGAACTTTACGTCAGCACCCAACGAAAAGGGATTAAGTAGATTTCCCTTTAAAAATATCCCAGTCCCAATGTGGCTGATAAATGAGTTAAAGCTTGCTCCATGTCATATTGAGACCTTTACTGTTCATTACTGTTATTAGCAAAGGGGTTGAACAAAAGTACAACTTTTCCAACCCCTTTAGGGATTTGCGAGGCTCCCAATTATCGGGATCCTAATCCCATTCCACGTTCTTTCGTCTCATTTCAAGGGAATCAGAAAACTTCCCAATTACCTATGTATATTAAAATGTCTAACGGAGTTCCTATTGCGTTTCACGCTTGTGCATGCAAATTGCAGAGCGATGGCAAACTATTATTTGCTTGCAAAGTTAAATAGCTTTTGCCGGTCTTTCTCTAGAAAAACCAGAAAGAGTTTTAATCCCAAATCGAACTGGGAACTGACTGAACTTTCAACGAGCTGTTGTTATAGAGAATGCGTCAATGAATACTAACTTTATATTGCTACTGAAGTTGTACAATTGAACAGCGAATATTTTTTAACTTTTCGTATATAAACACGTATTTCAGAGACTGACTTTTATGAGCAGAAAATTTTATATTAGCGTAAAAATATATCATTTTATTACAAGATTTTTATAGTAAACCTTTATGCCCGAAATACTTATCGATATGCGGAAGTAGTAAGATAGTGCCTATTTTTGTTTCGCGATTTTTGTCATAAAATTTTACCACTCCTAGAGGATGAATCTGATGTCCCTAACCATTTCCGTTAGTCAGGTCATGATACTGTAAGAAATCCAGTAAAACCTAACATAATGCAACCATCAATTTTCACAACACGTCCATAAAAAATCAGGTTACTGGCTTACGTAATGCACTCATGAAAAACTAAGAGCTTTCTCGCATCAATAGCCTTTCAACAGGGCATCCATCACTAATACATAAAACGGTTTCATAGAGGTGATGTCACTGTAATACACATAAATCTAAGTGCAAGTTGCAACGATAAAAGTAGGTCGAGATTACGTCATAAGCTGACGATGCTACCTGTAGATTTTCTCGGTGACGTAAGTATGCTCTTTAATTGGTTTGTTTTGATGACTTTAGACACCGTCATCCAAATTCTGACAGCACTTTTTCACACAGGTGCACTCTCTGTTCTACTTTTGTAATCCGCTGGGATGACAATCTAACACGACCGGGGAGGAATCAGGTTCATAACCAACGGCTTTATGTGTTTTCCAAGACACGGGTGTGTCACACTACCAACTTCCAAACTCTGGGCTGCTACTGATGAATTCCTAATGAAAAAACCCTATAATACTTTTTGACCAACCTGGGTATCGAAATTTGGACCCCACGCTTAGCCATCACGCTTGTGACTACAATGAGGAAGTTAGACAAATTAATAACAGTCTAACAGTCAGCGAAAGCGAGTGTCGAAAGGCTGAAAAGTTTGTGTTTATTAGCTATGTGACATTTTAGTGCATGTCAATATTAATTGCGAAAATAATTTTCAAAATGTCAATTATTTTGTGGGCTTTTTGTCAAATTTTTTCGCTGAAACTTTGTCACTTATCATCTCATAGTAACCTTTTTACAGTATATATTCGTAAAGCTGGTGGTTAGGACACCCCCAAGCCAACAATTTAACAGTATACCCATATATTCAACGTCACTTTATTATAATTAAAACATTTTTGATAAAAAAAAACATATTACTACAGCAATTGCATAATAAATACTCATCAGCAACCAAAACAAATCGAATACCAAAACATATCGATTCAAATTTTCTTATTAAAATTCCTTAATTACCGTGAACATTGGAGACCATTATTTCCTTGGCCTTTGATCAATCAGACAGCTGACTAACCGAATTATGTCGATATTGAATCAGCCCAAACAAATTACATCGTCTTTGATAAGGTGATTATTAAATATAATTATTATTTCGTCACGAACCCCTGCTTTGTGGGAAGCCGGTCGATTGATAGTAGTATTCATTTCATTGTGGGGAGTTACGGATGTTTCTTTGGGTTAATGATGCTGAGACACTGTTTTGTTTTGGGTATTGTATATGTTTTAGATTTTTGTTTAGAAGGCTGATGTGCTGATATGCCTATGTTTTTTTTTTTTTTTTAAGGATGGCTTATCATCAAATGAGTTCTTCCGCTCTGGGTGGAGCGGAAGGGCGTGTCAGACTCTTACTGACTAAAACCCATCCGTGTTCCTTCTAAAGCTCTTTGCGTTCCAGGGCCGCGGTGACTCTTTCGAACAAATTCCGCAACCCTGGCAGGCTCTGGCCCTAGCGGGCCCCGTCTTCTATGCTGACATCTCTTTGAGGCGCGCGTGAAACACAACGCGCCATCGACCCGGGCCTGGTGGTATTCGGACAGCGAGCCACCCAATGCTCGCCGTCCGCAGGCCCGCGCCTACGGTGGCCGGGGATATACCTATTGCAGCGTGATAAATGCTTTACCTATTAAGGTAATGTGATAGTCAGAACAGATGTTCGATGAGGCCGAAAAGTTCTGGAGTGGCGACCGCGTACCGGAAGACGCAGCGTTGGTAGGCCTCCCACAAGGTGGACCGATGACCTGGTGAGGGTTGCGGGTAGCCGATGGATGTGAGACGCACAGGACTGGTTCTTGTGGCGACACTTGGGGGAGGCTTATGTCCAGCAGTGGACGTCTTTCGGCTGATATGATGATGACGACGATGGTGATAGTCCAGTTTCGTCGCATGAAGGTATCCATACAAGCCGCGTACCCGAAAACGTAACGTCGGATAGAGTCCCACAAGGTGAACCGATGACCTGGTGAAGCGAAAAACCTCTGGATGCAATATGCACTGGACCGGTCGATGTGGTGGCCCTTGGGGGAGGCCCCATCTCCAGCAGGGGACGTCTTTTGGCTGCAATGATGGTGATCATACATGTAACACGAAGAAACTACATAATAATAAATTTCTATCCGTGCAAAATCTAGGTTTTGTTCTTTGAATCAAGTTCTTTATTGCACCAAGAACACTTCAATTCTGAGCATATAAACATCAGTAACTTCTACCTTCCATAACGTTACATTCGAAACAAAACGTCTCTACAACCTACTAAAAACATTTATTGCAACGCCAACAACATAAAAGTTGTCTCCAGCAAAAAGACGTGACGTCACCCAAACCTAATTGGCGGAGATGCGGTTGAAGGCATGAAATTAAACATGACAAAATACTCGGACACAAAGAGAAATTACAGTCGGCAACACTTCTTCGTCCTAATTATCGCAATGACAAAGTACAGGCAGAAGAGAGGAAAGGACAACGAATTTATATCGAATCACCGAGAATTTATCGTCGTGTTTTATCTTACACATTTATTTGATTGTCTTTTGTTTCTTTTATGTTTGAATTTCGAAGAAGAATGTGGTTTTAATTTAGAAACAAAGCGCCAAAATATAAGATACAAATATTTTGATAAAAGTAATTGATCAGACACTACATTTTTCCAACGGCTCAGCTCCTTTTATTCTATCCTAGAAGATTTTATTGGAATATGATGATTTTTCGAAGACAAAAAACAGCCTCTCAATGAATGAGTTTTCTTAATCGGATCTGTATCTACAGTAGAACGAAACAAAGAATTTTTTATTGACTATTTATTGACCATTTTGAAAAAAGGAGTTTCGTAACTTATGTGTCATTGTAAGTACCCAAAAACTTTTCAGGTACACACAATCCTGAATAGAAAGTTGGGATTCATTTCAAAAACTACAAACGAAACATTCGAAACAAAAAAAAATTGTGCATGATATCTGCTCTATTTTATGAACAAACAGTTTTAAAACTATGAAACGTATGAGTTACTTAGCGTAATAGACTTAATTGGCGATCGTTCGAACGCAACAAATTGAAGCTGAAAACAATACAAATATATTTAAACTTTTATATTTTTATAGTTGTGAAATACTTTTTCATTTGATTAAATACTAGCTATTTCATGCGGTTTCACTTCTCTATCAAGAAACAGAACAAGGATAGTGTTTTTTTTTTAGGGATAACAAGTAGGCTACGAGAATGAGAGCTATGAGTTATGACACTGAGCGATACTGAAGCTTTCAATCTGCAGAAGAGTTGGTAATCCGATGAGTAGTTTAGATATTGAATGATAAATGATATTTATTTTGTTAGTAGGTTAAATAAACATAACACTTTTACACGTCGTCTTTATTGTTCATTTTTAAACTAGATGCGGACGGTGTTTCCTAGCTGACTACCCTGAGAAGAAACACCGAAACAAACTCAGAGATCAAAGTCTCTTTTAAAGTCCATACAAAAAGTCAAATCGTATGAGAACCAAGTAGGTTAATGTCTGAAGTGGTCTTTTGAGACATTGATTACATTTTACAAAGATGAAGATGTAGATAAATAAATATTTTTTGTTAGGTACATCTAAACTTATATAATTCCTAGAAGTTTACAAATCTTTGCTTTATATCTGCTGAATGCATTTTTGCTTCATTTACAAATAATTGCCGTGTAATTTTGTAATCACTGATGGGTAAAAAAGTTTTCAGAAAAAAAAATATACAAGAAATAATTAATTTTCACAAATTTTAAGTAATAATTAATTATTCAATTCATAATGAGATTACTAAAAGATGCTTAAATCTCACTAATATTATAAATGCGAAAGTTGGTGAGTATGTGTGTATGTTTGTTACTTCTTCACGCGCAAACGGCTGGACCGATTTAGATGAAATTTGGTATAGAGATTGTTTGAGTACCGGGAAAGGACATAGGATAGTTATAGATAGATAGTCCCGGGAGTATGTTGCCTTGGGATAATTTTCGACATTAACGCGGGCGGAGCCGCGGGCGGTAGCTAGTAATAAATAATTTGTTACAGGAAAATCATAGCATAAATTTTTATTCAGGAGGCAACCGAGCTGTTGAAAATCCTTTTTATTCATAACAAAGGCTCAGCAGTGTTTATCTGTTCACTGTAGTGCATCAACAGCGCACGAGTGGACACCAATCTTCTTAAAATTAATTCGCTGTGTACCACGAAACGTAAACTGGGCGTACAGGGTAGGTTGAAACACGGTTACGGGAATTATTTTGGTGGCGAATACTTAAGAGGACTGACGGCGGTAGAACACGATTTAGTAGGTTGACTATTGAAATATTTTTGTCACCAGAGAATGGCAAACTCCGTAAGATTATAAAATAACTTGAGAAATTGTAAAATCTCGGTAAATTGTCAATTGAACATTTGGAATACGATTTTACGCATCACAATTTGATAGTCTATAATGTCTCGAAGTCATTCCGAGAAATTGTGGACTGACATAAAATTGCGACCACTCAGAGCACAGCTTTACAATTTATCTGTTCAGATGTGAGCTCACATCAACAAAGACTGATAAGGGGCCAAGTTACCAATTTAATTGTGATGCGTAAAAAAGTATTCCAAATGTTCAGTTGACAATTTATGGACAGTTTACAATCTCTCAATTTATTTTATAATCTTACGGAGTTTGCTATTTTTCGGTGACATCTATATCGACAATAGCCAGAATGATTAAAAATATCGGCAATGCAGTAGCCAATTTTTTTTATGGCTCACACTGTCGAACGAGATGTCAAACCCTCCTCATTATACTTTAAACGAGAACCTATTTACGTATATCCCAAGCACTTTACAAAATTACTGGCTAAGTAAGATAAGCTAAAAGGATCGAACTCTAAAATAAGTTACAATTTGTTAATTTAAGTTAATTTAAGTTGCGACCAAATCATCATCATCATCTGCCTAGCCTACTCCCAACTATATTGGGGTCGGCTTCCAGTCAAACCGGATTCAGCTGAATACCAGTATTTTACGTAGAGCGGCTGCCTACCAGACCTCAACAACCCATTAACTGGGTGACACGGATACTCCTTGACAAGACTGGTGTCAGATTTACTGGCTTTTAACAATCCGTAACGACTGCCAAAGATCTACAAATGACAGCCGGGTCGAAATAAAAGCAAAAAAACAAAAGTGAATATTTGATTGCTGAGCCAATAGTAAGTACCGCTTATACTATATTAAATGAAACATCACTTTATATTATCATACGTTACAGTATCGTTAACGTCAGTGAATTTTTAAGAAACTACAACCCCACAACTTGAATCCAATTAAATTAATTAAATAAATATTATGTGCTAAACGATTATTATAGTCATAGTACAATTTTATGTTAAGTACGTTACTATACGTCAAAAACATTTAGGCTAGGCCAGGCTCAAATCACACTAACACTTTGTCTCTATCATCTAACACCTAAACTAGAGTCAAGAGCAAGACCATCTCAAATTAAAAAACAATAGAATTTAGAAACAGTTACATTTATAAATACAGTCAAGGATTAATTGGGGCTCTCTTAAATCTGAAGCTGGATTAAACGGACGATAATCCTAACTTAGTCATAATCGACGACATATCATCGACGTGCACAGCCTAAATATATCCGCTAAATGTATCCGCCTAAATATATATAGTGGAGAATTTAGGCCACTCTGTAATTATGCTTCACTTTGCGCTGATTGCATTACATTGCAGTTTATACCCTGTGACAATCTAAACGATATTGAACTAGGGTTTAATGGTATTTGCTTAAGCGATTTGCATCATGTTTGGTATCTGATGGAGAAAAGAAAAGAACGATCAACGAACTAAGCTCATCGCAAGCCACTGCTGGACAAAATGTACTCGGAAATACCAAAAATACAAGCATCAATTACATCTAACTACTTCTTTCGTGAATTTTAATTCATAAAATCGGCTGTACTTTTGTAAAAAAAAACTTTTTTACAAATAAATACAACCGACTTCCAAATAAAAAAACACTACATAGTAAAAAAAAATTCGGAAGTCGGTGTTTTTGGTTGTTTTTTCGTATAAATACACAACGTTATTTTAAACTTTTAAGTGTTTTTTTATTTGGAATTCGGTTGCATTTATTGTGAAACAGTTTTTTTTTATTTTTTTCAGTTTTTAGTGGTACCTCGCACCTAACAACACCACTGGAAAGTCACTGGAACAAAATAAGCAATTTCGTTTACTTGGATGACATATTTTTTCAGTTATTGAAAAAAAATCTAATCGGTTCATAAATGACGGATTCATTAGGTAACAAACATACAACCGAATTGTGAACCTCCTCCTTTTTGAAGTCGGTTAAAAAGAGTCTCCTATATTGCAGCGACGATCTCAGGCAAAATCTTGTCAAAACGTAGGGAAAATTAGAGGTGCTTTTGACTGTTGGCAATCGATGTCAAAGCAAATGCTTTTGAAAAATTTGAGGATTTTGAGAATTTATAGCAGAACTTTCCATATCAGTAGAATTAAAGTGTAAATGTAATAATAAGACTTATTCTCAACACCTGTCGCATCAGCAAACAACGTCAACCCTATCAGCAATCTACTCAATATACAGCGCTCCCCTCCCGTGCTTGGTAGCCCGTGCAAGGTTTCTCTTACCCCTTTGTTTATAAGTGGCAAATATATAACAAAAATATATATACTTCTGGACACATCTATTGTCCCACCTTGTATTTTCAGTTTCGTTTGGTCCTAGCTAAAATTTTGAAATTTTGCAGTTTTGAACCTGGCACATTCACAATTTCATTCAATAGTCTTTTTTTGAATTTCGAACACAGAATTTAAAGAAACAAAAGACAATTTGGAGCCTGTTTGTTGATATCAAACAATCGAATACTAAGAAAACTTGGTTTTATTGGTTTACTTGGATTTAATTCTTGAAAAAGTGATTGATATCTTTGGTTTTGCAACAAACATTACTTATTCTTAACATTAAGGTGAGGTTCTATCAATAATCTATGGATACTTCACCTGAAGTCGCCGCCCAAGCTGTGGCACTTATTCAGGCCGGACACAGCCAAAGAAACGTGAGTGCTCAACTTAATTTAAGTCGATCTGCGGTCCGAAATGTTTATCGGAGGTACCTAGAGACTGGCGGCTTTGTTCGTCGCCAAGGAAGGCCACGATCTCGGGTCACAACTGAAAGGCAGGATCGATTCATCGTGACGACCAGCTTGAGAAATCGTCACCTTACCTCCATTGAGATACAAAACCAACTTCGCGACTTCCACGGAGTATCTGTGAGCGCTCGAACTGTTCGGAGAAGGTTAAAAGAACGCGATATGGTACCACACAAGCCAGCTAATGGGCCCAAACTAACGCGAGCCCACCGAACAGCGCGCCTTCATTTCGCACGCAGTCATTTAAATTGGACACAGCAAGATTGGAGCCGTGTACTCTTTTCTGATGAGTCTAAAATTGTGTTACATGGCAATGATGGAAGGAAGAAGGTCTACCGACGTAAGGGAGAGCGTTTCGCACAATGCTGCTTTGAAGAGAGGGTTGCTTATGGCGGTGGCTCATGGACTGTCTGGGGCGGTATATCCGCGAGCGGCAAAACTCAACTTGAGGTTGTTACAGGACCACGGCTGCCAACATTAAATGCTGAAAGGTACATTCGTGAGTGCTTAGAACCTCACGTGATACCATACGCGGACTATGTGGGCCCAAATTTCCTTTTTATGCATGATAATGCAAGAGCCCATGCGGCCGGCATCGTCAGGGAATATCTTCGGGATGTGAACATCACAGTTATGGACTGGCCAGCCAGAAGCCCAGACATGAACCCCATTGAGCACATGTGGGACGAGCTAAAAAGACGTGTTAGGGCTCGTCAGCCAGTTGCCCAGACGATGCAGGAGTTGAAAACTGCCATAGAAGAGGAATGGGAGATGATCCCTCAAAATTGCATAGAGCGGTTGATAAACTCTATGCCTAATCGTATGAGAGCTGTGGTAGATGCCCATGGAGGCAACACGCGTTATTAAATTAAACCTTTATTTGATAAAACATGTTTTTTATTCAAAAATCAATTGCCTTTAACAAGGCGCATATCCGACTTGTTAGGCGTAGCTCCATGTCGTATGGTATTCTGAATTCAAATTTAAAACAATACGATCGAAAAAGATGGTAAAATGTATCAGGTTTAAAACTGCATCAACAGTTTTTGTTCAATCTAGCAATCATATTTCGGTAGGGGCCATCGAAACCTAAACTCTAAGGTGGGCCAATAGATGTGTCCAGAAGTGTATTATGTTATCCACAAAATGTGCGAATCCAAACTCTAAGGGAGACTTGAAAAAAAAATCTTATAGGAACTTTCCACAAAACATTAATAAAATAACACTTTTTCACAAAAAAATACAACCGACTTCCAAATAAAATTGTATTTTTTATAAAAAAGTTTTATATTTAACTCTTTTTAGTGGTAGGTATACACCCACACCCACACCTGACAACACCACTGGAAAGGCACAGGAAAGCAAAACACGCAATTTTGTTTACTTGGATCCAGCTATTTTGATTTAAAAACCAAACTACTAAACAGATTTTGATAAAATTTATATGGGACCAATGGCAACGCATCCTTTTACATGAACGAAGAATTTTTCACAACAAACATAAAAAAAAATACTACCGAATTGAGAACTTCCTCCTTTTTATGAAGTCGGAACTATTGTTTTAAAAAATCGCCAATGTTTTTTCTCAGTAGAACCTACTTCAAACCATGGCACGTATGATGGTTATAGATTCGCCCAGACGTGACTGACTTTGTCATTTGTATACAGAAGAGAGTAAGATTATATACAGACTGTATACAATCTTACTCTCTACTGTATACATCATTGTCATAATTGCCTACTGTGTCATTCTATCAGAGAATGCGACTGTCACAATGCCAAAATATAAGGGATTACTTTTGTGTGATTTTGACAGCGTTTTTCAATCCCATATATTTTTGATGTTTAGACAATCACCTCCACCCCCTGTCAGAAGGTCATATGTCTAGAGCCTCAGATAAATTGATTGTAGGTGGCGAAACTGGCAGTTACTGCAATTAAAACGATAAAAAATTACACTTTAAACCCATAAGATCTAGAAATTAATATTTAAAGATTATGAACTAAATGAGACAAGTTCACAAAACCGACTATAGAAACAGTTATAACGACGGTAAAAAGACCCAACCGCGCCCACACTACTTCACAAAAAGTCGTTATTTAAATAGTTTTAATATCCAAATATGGTGTATTATCTGATTCCGTGTGAATTTATCTCATATATATTTAGTTCTAGATGCCAGTACTTTACTAATGAGCTCGCTTAATTTCGTTTGCTTGGCCCCAAATGTCGTAACGTTGCATTCCATAACACGCCTTCGAAATGTATGCGACTCATTAGGAGGCGTCAGATGAATTTTGTGGAATCAACAAGCTAATGACACAGAAATTCGTGCATATTTTGAATAAATGATAATGCTTTATAGTAATGCTCTGCCGTGAGAAATATTTAAATGTAAGGGTTGTTTGTAAATTAGTGCCAAATTATTTCTGTAACGCTTACGAATCTTTAACGGTCGTACGGAAGTTATATTTTTGCAGATTCGAAAAAGCGTGAGCTGTACAAAATTTAAACACATTTGTTGTAATTTATAAATGTGCCACGTTAATCGTCCCTGTATAATTTGACGTGGAAAATGTTCTGTCACAATTTCTAATTAATTAATAAAGTAAATTTTGAAAAGATAATGCTTTCATTTTCCGTGAGGAGTCCACATCCTAATTAAAACGCTTCTAACAATTTATGTGAAAAATAACAAGCTAATTTCACAAAAGTAACAAAGTATTATAGCTTCCGGGAATCGTCTCGTTAGTGATCAAATGGCCGCGAACATCGTGTGGAATGTTAACATTGCTTTTTCTCTCACAAAAACTTTCCTTTTATTACATCAAAGTCTCTCATAACGAGATTCAAGGCATGAAATTGTGCTTTACCGAATTGAACAAAGGAAATTCAAAGATTTGTGAGCGAGCAAATGAAAATGACTGAACAATACAAAACAAAGTAACGATAAATCTAGAAATCCCCTTGCAGAACGCCCACCGCATTGATTCAGCTAACCCTACTCTCCCTTGTCGGGATATGCAGTTACCAAAGTAAACAAATGACGCCGGGCCTAAGCAAATAATGTGAGCAAGTAAGTCTAATTCATTATTGTTCACAGAAACAATAAAAGCGGCAACAAACGAGATTACCGATAAATCTAAAAGGGAATTTTTCTACAAGGGAGGGGCTTATCTACTTTACGTCGTTTTGGGAATAAATACCGGGAGTCTTACTGCAATGAAGACGGTGCCGAACTAAGTCTGCTATTGTCTGTTAGGATAAAAAAGGTACACGAGAGAAAGTAGGCCTGACCAACCTTCTATCGTAATCTCTTTATTTACTACGGAATCTTTTACTGACCTTGTTATTTCGTAAGGGGTATTACAGATAACATCAGTGATTGAATCGAGAGTTATTTTGGTTAACCAAAATAACTCTATAACTATGAATTGACTATATTTTTATTATGTTTGTTACAAATTTATGTTAATTTTCACACCTTAAATTATCACAATTATTTTATTCACTTGTCTTCATAATGTAAATTATTTAATTAGTAAA
The DNA here is from genome assembly GCA_002192655.3 of Mamestra configurata. Lineage (NCBI taxonomy): Eukaryota > Metazoa > Arthropoda > Insecta > Lepidoptera > Noctuidae > Mamestra > Mamestra configurata. Next base: position 731,046 of record NDFZ01005458.1, read on the forward strand.
ATAAAAATACATTTTTTTTATTAATAAAATATTTACGAAAATACCTTTTTATTTAATCCACTGATTGATTAACAGTTATTAACTCCTTATAATCCGGTTTAACTAGACATTCAAGATTCATAATCGATTCCTAGCTTCAACAGCAGTGAGCAGGCATTGGCTTAGGTGAGCGGTCCGCCACCATCACCTGCCAGCAGAAACACCCGCTGCAACTGCTGCCACAACAGTGAGGAGGCATTGGCTGGGTTGAGCGCTCCGCCACCTTCACCTGCCAGCAGCAACAGAAGCAGCTCCTGTAGATGAAGGATTTTAGTAGATAGGTAACTAGTAAATAAAACATATTAACATATCATTCTGTTACTTGTATATCAATTGTAGATCCTAAAACCCCACTAAAATCCTCCGTTGTTAAAAATCTATGAACATCGATGAGTGACATTTCAGTTGCAAGTTGACAGTTCAGTTTCACGTTGCAAGAAAATAGAGAGCTCTAATGAGCTCCATAAGCTCAGAACATAATAATATACTCCTCTCAATATTTTTTGGCTGGTTTTCTATTGAGAAGCCGTCTCGGTGTAACGTATTCCGGACTCTTTGCAAGGTGCAGTTAAATTCTCCTGCAAACAATCTAGTGGACACAAATGGTTGTTCATTAAAAACTGTGACCATTCTTTGAAGTCGCTAGGGCATAATTATACGCGGTGTAACTGGCTGGCTGTTCTTATGTCCTTCGTTGTCGTACCGCCGGAGCCATAGACGAGCAGTGTATCGCTGTAAAAAGTAAATTCAATTTACTTAGCATTTAAAAAAATAATATCTTAAAACAATGACTAGGTAAGTACCTAATAACAGCCTATTAACTTTTACCACGCGAGCGGCGAGAGTCTTAAACACGTGTTGACCTAAAGGCGAGCCATAAATAATTGTAGTTTTTTTAGTAACCACTTGGTAGAATAGGGCTTTGAGAATTCATAAATCGTTCTCAAATTTGGGACCAAAAAGTAGGAATTTCATTTATTTAAAATGTATGATATTTTCTTATTCTTTCGGAGTTATGTCCATTTACTAATTAAAAATCACATGACAGTTAAAAATGCGTAAATCAAGTTTTTAAGTGACACCAATGCGTCTGATTACAGTTGCACAAACAATATTTTAAAAAAAGAAAAAGAAAGAGACATTCAGCGAGTAACGGTCTATATTTTATGTATCAAAATTTAGAGATCCCTACGAAAATGAATTGCAGTAATGTAACCCAAGGTATCAGTATAATTACTAAGTTTACTTACCAAAACCGAATTACTATGGAACGCACGCAAACAGACAAAACAAACTTACTGTCGTTGTGCACGGGATTTTGTTTTCAGAATAATCACAGGACCACCATTCACACAGGATCATCATTCTGCTCAATTTAAGCGTTTCTTAAAAGCGTTAATTAAAACGTTCGCATTCGAAGTCAGTTGCAATCTGTCAAAAATGTATGTCAATTGAGGCTTTTTGCTTAGTAAAATAGTACAAAGACGAGGTAAGATTGCTTACTTGAGTAAAATAGTAAGTTGCTTTAGTATAATAGTAGAATAGGCCTTCAGATATGGGTTTTACCGATAGTACATGCAATAACAATAAAATATTCACAAATCACCCAAATAAACATGCAAAATAAAAGATAAAGAAAAAATATGTAGCATTTTGTAAACACTTTGTCAAAATGACAGCTGCGTGAAACTGAGAAGACGCTACCAAAATGTGGTAGGACGGTGCGGCGCCAAAGTATTAAGTTACTCACAATCCAGTAAGGGGACAATCGAATTCAGATTCAGAAATCTTGTTTTGGAAGCAGGAGATTATTTTATTCATCGACTTAATGTTTTCAAACAGCGTTATCGCGGATGACAAATTGCTTCTTGGACCACTTTCCGATTTGCTTGAATTATTATAATTGTTTTAGGTCTTACGTTTCCTTATCTTTTGCAAGTTCAGACGTAGATGTTAATATTGAATAGTAACAAAAAAAAATGTGGAGCAGACATTGCAAGAAATATTGGTTTTGGAACCCTAGAATTATTCAAAGGAAGTAGCGAACGCAATTGTGTGGAGATAACTGCCTCCTATGCGTCAATTGAAGGTAGTTTCATGTACATCACAGTAGGTACTAAACTCGTTGGTGAGCCGAATTTAATCGTCCGAAGCGCTAGTGCGAATAATGGCCGCGACAAATTTTCCGTTCCGTCGAGCATTTTCCTCTGAATGCACCTACACAATCGACGGTATTGCCTGCAAAATTGTACGCTATTAAGTGACATTCTAAATATAGGGATCCACAGGATGACGTCGAGATAGCCAGTCGCACTCAACCCTTTTCGTATTCGAACCGATTTTCAATTTCTCGGCTCTACCAATATCAACCTTATTCTGTTACGGAAACTTTGAGTTTTGCGTAACATTTGTTGTTAGGTTACATCGTTTTCAAAATAAAAGTTCATGGACAACTTGATGAAGTGTAACTGTTACACATCTGCCTTTCGACGATTGATTCGTAATGATGATTGCTACGTGCGGTTTGGAAGACATGTCCGCGGAAAGGAGCCACGTGTTATATCAATGTTTTGACGTTAATAATATGGCAACCGTAGCGGACTAAAGATAACTTACTACCGACCGACATTATAATTCCGGTCCCTGATATGTTGCGAGGAGAAACCAACCACTTATCCACCGTATCGAAGAAAAAATGAATAATCAAATTTAAATTTCAAAATTGTTTTGTAATCGACTTTTAACTTCAAGTGATGGATTTATGCCCGTGAATTTAAACGCACGACTGTTAAAGAAATTGTACCTTAAGGCATTGCACACGTTTCGTAAATATTTCATTTACGCAAATGTGAACATTATGACATAATGATTATATGCATTAAGAGTTGTATGTTGAAAATAAACGTTGCGAACTTGTTAATGAAAAAGCTTATGGGCTTCTATGGCCTTTATGGATGTCTTGGGTCAATGACATAAGAAATGGGTCATAGTAATAAAGATGAGGTAAGCAAAAGACGACCGACCGACCCGACTCTTAATCAATAAAAACAGCATAGGTAACATAACGGTAACACGAATGGATCAAATTAAAACAACAACGAGTACTGTCGCTAGACTGACATCTTGTTTCAATATAACACTTCCATCCGCAACAAATTTCTTTTAAAATACTAATATACAATTAATATTTTTCCCATTCGTTATGGCAATGCACCACTATTTCCTCTGCGGCATATAACATTTCTGTAATTGAAAGCAAGCGCGCGTACGCACGGTTGAACGAATGAACGTCTGAACGTGTTTCCAATCAGTCCACATCACGAGTTTTACGACTGTCTGTCTGTTCGTCTTCATAAGGAGCTGGAGCTTTGCGCTGATTGATCACACGTGTGGCTATAAGAACAACGGATTTGTGTATCATAACACAGTCAGTAATTAATTCGGTTTTATTCTAATGATTGCTTGCAGATTGCCGAGTAATGATTAGCGTACGGTCCGGTACGAAGAAATATAAGAAGAAGGCACTGATATAGTTTTTGTAGACGATACTTTACTGAGAGAAAAAAGTTCTACTGTAGATCAAAAGCCTTATCATACCAACAAAACGAAACAAGCAGTAATCTCAGCTTATAATTTGATGCAGCTGAAAATGTTTTCACAATGTTAACATTTAAAGCAGCTGCACTTTAATTTGGCATAAATTGAAGTCATACAATTTGTTTTCCCACCACTGTCACCACTTCCAGGCCATTAGCAGAAATTAATCCAGTTTCCTCTGCATTTCTGCCCCAAATTATGTTAAAGCTCGCAATATATCGTATCTACAATATTATCGCCGAATCCGAACAGAAGTGTTATTATATTTTGAATTATATGCATGAAATTCATAAAAAATACAGTTTTGTTCACAGTAAATGAACCCACATTTAATTATTACTAGGCAATAACTTTTTCAGCGAAACCATTTGGCACACAATGTAAAATAAATACGTTTACGACAAATATAAACACACAAAGAGGGATGTAAAAGAGAAAATACGGGAGAACTCAACATTTAAAAAAAGGGACGTCAAAATAATGTTGTTGGAGCTCGATTTTCTATCGCAAAACAAATAACATTAAACGTTAACGTCACGAAGGCAGGTGAAATGGCAGACGTAAGGCGTACGAAAGCTTACCAAATATTTACAAGTGCCTCAAGTGGCTTAAAACAAATTCTCCAATAATCTTACCTCGTCTTTGTACTATTGTTTACACTGAATTTCGCTACTGCCTCCCCTTGGCTTGTATTTTTGTGGAACGCCACTCAAATCGTGTTTGATTTCGCCAAACATAAAGCATTTGTAAACATTTAACGGAGTTGTATCGGGTTACACGTTTCCTTTTGTTCGTACCGTTTGAGCTTCTAGAACAGAAAATATTTTTATGATATCAATTGGTTGTGACTTGTGATTCAGCGTTTTGAAAAATGATTGATGGTTATTTTAATGAGCCAAAGCTGGACGACCGGCGTAACCTTTATGATTCGAGAATTCAGGGCATGAGCGACTACAGATTTATAAATATTTATTATTAGTTGTGAATAATAAATCATGATTGAACGAGATGGGGTAATTTGTGAAAAACACGGTTCTGGATAGTTTTGTGATTGTGTCGTTAAAATTTTCCTTACAATTTACTATTCTTAATTTTTGACTCTCTTGATTTCAAACCATAAATATATGGCAATCCATCTTCCTCTATATTTACATCTAATGACGACTGTAAGCCTATACGTGAAATATACAAATATCCCTTCAGTTTTTTCCTAGCCGTCGCGTCGTGATGATTTTGACAGTGTTGCCCGTCGAATGTTTACATCGTCACCGCCAAGTCATTAGTCGACACTTTTGTCGCAGGCGCATCTGGCGGACGTATCTAACAACCTTTGACTACTTTTATCTGCTGTTTTTAAAACCCTAACTTAAATTTTATTTCTGTTTTCTTAAGGTTTAAAATTGCTTGATGAATTTGTATTTCAAATGCATGTAGAACTTGGTAATTAGGATATTGGAATGATTAAATTTCAAAATCATAATAAAATACGTCTGACGTTGTCTTGCCTTGACGGGAATGTAGCATGTTATAATAACAGTGAGCTTCTCCGATCAAAAACTCCTTTAAATACAAGACGTTTTAAAGAAAATACTTTCAACTGTCATGAAATGTTTTAAGTCGGTCTGAGAATAACAGTACAATTGCACGTTTCATGACTTAGGGAAACGGTCACTATGGGTTTTATATGGAAGCAAGAAGAGTGGACCATATGTACTGATACGGTTTCATTTGAAGTTACTGCTTGTTTTTATTGTAGCCATATTGCCTTGCAACAACCTTCCAGGTGTTCTACTGGAGTTAGTATCTATCCTTGGAATAGAATAGAACATATTTTCACCGGATTATCAATGGCATAAGTATTGTAATCTTAATCTGCCCACAACCTTGGACGTTTCAAATACCACAAATGGTTGGTCCATTTGTGGTATTTGAAACGTCCAAGTTAATTTACATATGTTACATACATACTCCAAATATTTCCACAGTCTTGTCTGCAAGTACTTTACTTTTAGCTATAAGTATGTTGATCTTGCTCTTCATTTAATATCGCCCTTCACCTTAAATCCTTACTTCATAAGCGCGGATCATTTCATCGCGTACTAAATTAATTTTGACATCAAAGAGAAGCTATAAAAATCCAACTTAAGCCTTCCATAATTTTTAAGAAGAGCGTCACATTTACAAATTCCTTTAGAAACAGTAGCGATATTAAAATCACAGAGTTTCTCACAAAGACAAAGGGGGAGCCGACGCGAGAGGTATCAAAAGTAATAAATAATTCCCTCGCTTCGCGACAAATGAGGTCATGTGTTTCTCCTTTACGTTTTTTGTTCGACTTCCCGCGGGATCGTATGTCTTCTATTTCCGTTTCAATGTATCGACTGAACGATTTGCTTCTTTAAATTTAGAATATGTTCGCTGTTTAGTGTGGCCGCCTTGGGGATCATTAAATTCGGGAGAACGCAGATGTCAACCTTGCCAGCATCTGGTAACTTTTAGTTTTAATTTAACAAATTGATATTTGTTGGTAACATCCTTTATAGTTCACTGGATGTGAGAAATGAACGGCATTATAATTATGCAGTGTTTATGAGCGTGGCTAACCAAATATATGTAATGCACGTGTTTGCTTCTGATTTAAGCTTTCATAATCACATTAATGTTACAAAAATAAGAAGATTCCTAAGCTATTTCAACATTTTAGAAAATATTACCCTTAATATTGTTTTGGTTGTTTCTTCGTTTCTTAACAACGAATTCCGAAATTTAAGTGATTTTGTTCCTTGTAGTGGTTTTTTTGGAAGTCGGTTGTATTTTTCTGTATAAAAGTTTTTTTTTTTAATTTTTTTAGTGCTAATATCCCTCGTAACTAAAACTGAATAGTAAGCAAATACTGTGGTTAAGGAGTCTGAAGTGAGGAGATCCGTCGCGTGCCTTCGCAAACCAAATCCAGTCCAGATTATAGTGCCTATTAATTTTTTGAAGATTTCCCTCGATTTCTCCAAGATCCCATCATCAGATCCTGACCTCATGACCACGGGACCACCTGTGAAATATACTCTCTCAAACAAAGAAGAATTTTCCAAAACGGTCCAGCCGTCTTTGAGCTATCGGGGAACATACATTAACAACTACGCAAAAAATACATCATCTATCTAAGTAAGCAAAAATGCTCATAAAATAAAAACTACTGAGCCAAACTGAATTCTGAATTATTTTTTTACGGAACCAAATGGCCGGTATACCGCATCGAACTAAAAAAAGAATCACAAAAATCGGATCAGAAACCTCGAAGTCGGTATAAAAAATTAAAAAAAAATATATTTTTAATATCAACCGAATTGACACCTTTTAGGAATTCGGTTAAAAATTAACTGAGTAAAATAGGTACACATTACAGTGTCAAATACAATAATGATTGTAAGTAAAGAAGGATTTAAGTTTTTCAGTTAATTAGCATTTAAGTTACTCTTGTCTTAAACAAGTAACAATAAGAATTGTATCAGCTATAAATTTTGCTGTCTCATTGCAGTTGACAATTCCATTCTTGTATATGACTCATCTAGTTTATGCAACTAACACTAAATTAGGACAGCTAACCTTGGGCGTACTTTATGATTGATACTATCAAATACATTATTTCCTAATCTAAAAAATGGTTGGAGATAGTTTGACAGTACTTAGTCCAATCTGCCTTCAAAAAATTTCGCTTTAAGGTGATATTGGCAGAGGCTTTATATTTAAAATTGATTTTAATTATTCCTAATCCATATCCCCGAAATTTCTTGGATTGAAACCTGCGATTGTTTACACCGATCGAACTAAATGTCAAAATGGACAGATTGGTTATTGGCAAACATAAACTGTCATTTCCGAACAGAGGCCAATCTTTAATCTGTGATCCACCCTCCCATAGACAGATTGGTTCCGAGGATACTAAAATCTATCTGAAGATCGGTTATTAGCAAGCTTTACCCGAAAAATGGATTGGAATGTCGATCTTAGATGGCAAAAATTGGATCAGGATTGATTATTAATCTCGGGCGTAAGAAACTTTGGCTTTGAATGCGCTGGGTCAGTCTATCATGACACGTATCACTATCGAGGATAAGTTTAATATTGAGCATAAACTTGGCAGCCATAATTTTCCTTCTCCCATTATTACTGACCTCTTCTCTGGAGGACACAACCATTCTTCTAATCCTTTTGTACTTTGACCTATTTAAATCACGTTAAAAGCAAATAGGAGTTTAACCTCAAAACCGCATTTAGAGTAAGCGTTGCAATCTTACGTACAATGGGCAACATAAATTGTTTCGCTAGACACAATATCTTCCAGGACAAAGTCTGCTTTATCCCGTTTGCATAAGGTTACATTTTCTGGTTGTAAGGGTTCGTCTTCGTAGTAATTGGAAGAGAGGCAGCCTGTACGTTTGGAACAATCAAACTTAACCTTGGGAACGTTTTACGAGTCGCTTTCAGCTCGCAACGGCGTAATAAACATGTCGGCATCGTCGGCAACAAGTGTTACCGGCTTGTGGTCTACGCACGTGTTTACTGGTTCTGTAATGGCAAAGTAATAATTACTAGAAGTAGCAACAGAAGTAATGAGTCTGAAGCTTCAATTAAGACTTTGAAAGTGAAAAAGTGTTGTGTTAGTTACGAAGCTGCCACAGGCTGTCTATTTTTCCTTTTCTTAGAAAATGCACGACTTATTAAACAGTGAAGATAAGGAAGATAAGGTGTTTGCATTACACATTAAATGAGATCATCAAGTCAGTGTTAGGCACAAAAACTACCACAAACTAGAATTTTACTAAGTTGCACAAGTCATATATTAAATGTATTTGTTCACAAATTAAGTATAAACCTATTAAGGAAATCTTTTCGTCAGTTTTTCATAGCTGTTAAAAACCTTTAATTTTGAAAAAAAATATAGTTTGTTAAATTTATATTACCTACCATTCCGTGTCCAATGTTGTAATTTTTCGAAGTCCAGTAGAATTAAACGAACTATGCATTTCAAAGAAAACTCCAAAAGTGAAAATATTTTTATGAAAATTTATTCTTACGAATGTGCTTGCACTAAAATAAAATTGTTATCGCTAGATAGAACTCTAACAACTAAACTACGGGTCATAAAGTAAAGTGAAGCATCTCTCACAAAGAGAGATAAATGTGTTAGCATATAAATAAAATCAAGTCGTGCGTCATGGCTGAAAATCCATATTTTTAGTTCGTTATAAGGCGGTTATTCTCGACGTTTTTATTAGATGCATTATCTATGTTTTGTTTTACAGCACATGTATTTATAATCTAAGGTGAAATAATAAAGCACGTAGTAAAATTAAGTATTGACAGATTTATGAGTTGTAAAACAGATTATGGTAAAGCATTGGATACTGAAAATATTATTATGGTAGAATTAATTGATTCTTTCAATACTTCATGCATACCGAAAATCGATAAAACGGTCAGTATAAACTTGTAATCCTACGCTTATGCGGTTTGTCAAAAAAAATCAAAATGGCAACCTATTTAAAAAATATCATCTTGTAAACATTCATCTGTTATATTTTCAGAGGGACATCAAAAATTCTAAAACAAAGTACAAAACTGTTGAATGCCGTTAAATCCACAACATTCTCACCTCACTAATTAACCGTTTGATCTTCCAAAATGTTTTGAAGCTCTCCGTCATCATTGCCATTTCTTGATTCATAAGATCCAACCAAAAAGCTCCGTGTTGCAAACTAAACAAGCCTGAAATCAAATTTTGACAAATCATTGACATGTTTATGTTTCCTTTCTTGTGTTCTTTCATCTAATTTATAAATAGGACCATTGGCGTCGAATTCACTTACTTCGTTTCAATCATCAGCATCGATATTTTCGTTAGCATTATGATCGAACTAACATTTCCTACCAATAACATTCTATGTTATGTTTGATGGAATTACGATACCCGCTGTGAAATGCGTTATATTAATATACCTCCTATGGGTGTTATCTCACTGTGCTGTAATTTCTGTAAGTGATATTACTTCTGTTGTATTATTAGTTTTAATATTGTTTCTTTTATTTGTTCAGCCTCGGTTCCGTGACCTATTTTTTGCAATAACAACTGTCTTTTTTTGTTTATTTTTATTCCAGTGTTGGTATTGTTGCAAAAGCTTGTAAAACATTTATGTATGAATCATAAAGGACTAAAAGGGCAATCAAGTACGCTTGCACAATTTGGCTAGCAATAAAACGCGAATCTAATCTCAACTGAGATGGTCCCAAGCATATTCTATTTAAGGAAATGTCTTATTACCGCTGTATAATTTTAGAAGTTAAGATAATTAAGCTTTGATCTAAAAACATAACCACGTTTCAGGAAAACCTTTGATATTGTAATGTTATGTATAGCGCAATTATATAAGACCTATCATTTCATTTATTTTATTATAGGTATTTGCATTAAAATTGATCTTATTAATGTATTTTTATTTTATTAGAGTAAATATAAATGTATCACCTTGATGACTTCAGAAACAGCCACAAAACCTTAAAGTATAGAATATATAAGAATTATTTTCTTAGCCGTGCAAGGAGAGACCTGTTAGCTCTGGGAAAACACTGCAATGAAGAAGAGTCCTAGTAAAATATTAATCCTAAAATCAGAGAGGCAGACCTGTTTCCAGAACTACCAAAAGCTACCTACAATACAAATTGCATCATATTATTCATCCAAAACTCCGTTGAACCTGAGAATTGAGATAGTAATTCGCATACTTGATTCGGTAGGAACATCAACTTTACGTTCTTTTTACTGCGTTCCGTGTTGAACATAGAGCACGGAATCAGCTCACTCACCACGTCGTGTTAGCGACTATTTGAGTAAAACATCAGACACCTTTGTATACTAATATACATTCGTGACCGTGCAATGTTCGCTGGGCACAAGTTTTCGCTGTCAAAGTTACAGTCAGAATAATATTTATACATTTTCGTCCATCAGTTATTTTTTTTAAAATATAGTTAATGCTGTATTCTTGGCTTTTCAAATGAATAAACATTGACAAAGATAAAACGCATCAAAGTTCAGAAGAAGTGGCGATGTTTTTTTTATCGTTTATCCCATTGTGTGGGGTGTCGTTGGATAGGTTGTTTAAAAATATTGAAGGTTTGCTAAAACTATTTTTCCATCCGAATGCTCATTTATGTTAGTCAAGTTTGTGTCTTTGCCAGGTAAGCGGTTGTTTTTGGAGACGTGAAAAAAATTATGGTAGTAGAATAAACACAAACCTGTAACAGAATAAACGCAATACCTCTTAAGGGTTCATTGTACTCATCATTATGAACAACTTTCACCATGAAACTAACACTAAAATCGCAAAAAAAAATTGACGCCCCCAAAAAAATGGAACTGGGTAAATAAAAAATCCTAATAATTCAATAGAAAATTACTTAAAACCAAGTGCATTTGTAATTTATAATAGTTAAGTATATTTTGCTATTTTTCTGTCATGGTTTAGGAGACGGGTAACTACGGAACCCTGCACTGTGCTTGGTCAGACACGCACTTGGTTTTTTGTACATGTGATAGGAAATAAATTATACATGATCAATATTCTAGGTAAATAATTACATGACGGACCAAATTGATTTTTTCAGGAAAATACCCTATAATATATATATATTACATACATATATAATACGAGCCGTAGATTTTTATTAGTGTACGCTGACACTCACTGACAACCTTGGTTTGTATCGAAAGTTTTGACAATTCCGTCTTGAGCAGTGGCTTCCGTAGCGTTAAGGTGTTCTGTGGTGTTAAAGAATTGAATACTACATTGCAGTTGTAAACTAGTCACTTGCTTACAGGCGGTACGAATGCTTTTAAAATGGATTTTGTTTGCTTTAACTGAAGTAATCTGGAAATTTTAGTGCCATTACGATAGTGAAGCTGTATATTAGAATCAAAGCAGCTAAACGACTTGGTAGTATATCTTAGTCTGAGGACATTGGAATCTGGTGAGATTAAATGGAAGGAGAGCTTTATTAGACTACTTTTGTTTTATCTTTTAAAATAAGGGTTAGTATAGTATTTCCACACCCACATTAGTACCTACGAAAACCGTGACTTTAAAAATTTAAACCTTTAGCAACTGGCTAAAAATATATTATCTCACAGACCTGTTGGACGGTTTCAGTTCGAGTATAAAAATCACCCCGCTTCCTAATCCTCATTTTTGTAAGCATAAAAATATCATAACATAATGTATGGTACCGTCTGAAAACTGGCCTATTAAATAACAATGATTACAGAACAACGTACTAACTGCACAGTAAAGTTATAATTCATCATTAGCCTCTGAAACAACACGAAGCATTTATTAACAACATTAATTATTCTCTCACACGGGGCTCTGTATACAAAGCCTTCCAATTAGACAGTACTAGTAGATTACACAAACAATGTTGGCTACTTGATTCTATGATTTTTTAATATCCTATCGTCTTCAGTTCGTTTGCTCTTGCTTCGTTAACTTCCAAAGTTATTGCTTTTTTTAAAACATGGATCGTAGCTTCAACTTCTTTTTTCTTTTATGTTTTAACGGACTTTTTATTAACAGACTTTTAATTGATTTCATTTAGTTATGGAAAAATAATACCCCATTGCCTATAATAATCGCCCATTGCTAAACATAGGCCTTTCTTTTTTTGCGCCAATTCTCACGTGCCTGTGTCAGCCTCATCCACGTTCTACCTGTGAATGTAGTACCTAAGTGATATCATCGTCATCAGTCAAATGACGTTCACTGCTGGACATAACAACAAAAACTTATTTTGTTTATGGTTCTAAACATCTGCCGCAAAAATATGACAAATATCTTCATAGGCGTCATTCTGTAAGCCCATTTATATCTAGTAACCTGACCTCTATTAACCCATTTCTAAACTAAGGTACATTTATAAACAACCTTTTTAAAAAATCCAGTCCCTTCCAGGTCATTTTCATTTTCCACTGGGATATATATACTGCACAGTAAAGACAGTGTAGCTACACTATAAAATGTCGCCTGTTTCTCAACTGGAATGGCTGTTGAAATATAAAAGAGTGTGTAAAACAAGGAACAGCGCTTCCATAGTTTTATGAATACTGCTCTCTGGCAACAATCGAGGCGAGGATAAATAAAAAAATAAAATAAAAGACGGACATGCACCGTTTAAAGTCACTGTAGCCAACAGCATGATGAATATAACAGCTAGCTTGTAGCAAGCCAAATAAGATGTTTGCAACGAATAAAACAATCTTTAGATAGTGTTGTTGGCTTTCGAGTTGAATATTACGCTTTTTATGATGCGTTGCCATAATGGTGGATGAACTTGTTTCTTGGACCTTGTAATGTGGATGTGGGTAGAACAAGTAGGCATGTCTTGACTAGTTGGGATACTTGTATTGAGGTGCTTTTTTTATAAATACTTCTACATCAATGCAAAAAATTAAACAGGTGAAAATATTTGTGAACATGATAAAGTTGTGTAAGGTTTGTGAATTAGAAAATGTGGGATAGTGGGAAATATAAGGAACCCTTATATTTCCCATTCAAATATTTTGTTGAAGCAAGTTTTTCAAATGTTTCAATAGTTCATCTAGAACACTCCAGAAATATATTCATTCAATGGAATATTCCCCACGGAACTTTAAAACGACACAACCACAGAATGCAAAACGAAACAAATGTTGGATGTTATGACGAACCTCAAATATTCCAGCTGGTATTCGACGTACTAAATTATGAAGATATTTTGACTATCGCAACAAAATCATGATTAATGTGAGCCGAAGCTTACCCGTTCTCATTAGTTTGTGTTATTCTTTACAAAATAAAAGAAAAATCAAAGAAGAACCTCGCTCTCGGACAACTGACGTACGGTCGTGTTTACATAATTTCGTAACAACTAATGGTTCATTTTGTCAAATAACCAACGTTCGTGAGTTATAAATTCAACAAGCCGAAGGATGAATCACGTTAATGAATCAACCTTCCAAGATTACGAGATAAATCACCTAACAGTTCATATTAATATTTCACTTTAGCGGATTAAGTGAAGGACGTGAATTATGTTGTTTTATTCACAATATGCTTGATAATTAACGGAATAAGTCGTCCAATATAAAGTTCGTTTCCATTTAGGGGATACGGGAAATAAGATAATTTTCAAGACATTGACTTAGCACAAAAATTATCCTCTTGCTGAAAATACTTCATCATAAAAAATATATTAATATGTTGGTAAGTTCAACAGACAAATATTATGAACCAAGTGAAATGTAAATTGATCGTTTCGGTCTCAAACTCTTAATACAACGTTTGTTCTTAGAGTCAATGTCATTTTAACAAAATTATTTTTAAACTAGGCAGAAGATTTACGTCCACATTATAACTTTTATGTATTTTGGTAAATAAATGTCATTTATTGTTTAGCGTTCTAAATAAACACGGCCATTATGCGATCCGAAAAAAGGTTTTCGTCAATAAAAATCACCGCAACGCGTCGTCGTAAGATATAAAGTCAAAATTAATAGACTGGATTACGTAAACCAAAACATGGAACAGACTCCTGACTACCACACATATCCTGACTACCGAAAATCACTCGAAACGACCGTAAACGCGACAAAGTGTGCGAGACTCCATAAATTAAAGTTCATTAAAACTTAGCCAGTGGGACCGAATGGTATTTTATTTACACAAAAATGGACTTTAAATCGTTGAACGAACGATAAATCTGGCTTTTATAATTTTTATTTTCACGTGAATTCAGTCGGGATTTCTTTTATGTTCGCCTGCATGGTTATTTTCAACTTTGCCGATGTGTAATGAAAGTGAAGTTTTAGTCGCGTTTTATAATTTTATTCGGTGCTTCACGATTTAATAGATTTAATGTCGGTGTTAATCGCTTGTCAGGTAGTGAAGTGACACAGTCATTAAGTATCGATACCGACACTTGTGGCTGTCAGCGAGGAGCTTAATGTTCATCATTAAGATGCCACTTTGTACGTACGTACACTAGAATATCAAGTAAACACGACGTATTTACATTTAGATTAATATAAATAGAACGGTGACTTGTCGAGTACAAGAGCTCCACCTCTAAATATTATCGTTTTAGATTAAGTTCTACAAACCCAGAAAGCAACAATGCGACTGATTAAATAAACATTTACAGAAATGCTCTCCTAATCTTTTAAATTTGTTCCGAATTCAGCTTTCTTTTTCAATGTGTCACTAAGAGAACATTGGAACCAGGTTTCGTTAGATTTACACAAGCCAGCAGCTGTGACTTTTTGTCAAGCTGTTAATGAAGATTTGTATCTGTCCGTTAGGTTTAGTGTGGTCTCACCAACGCTAAAGAGATTTCTTCTTTATGCCAACACTAAAAGGAGAATACAAATCGTATAATTTATAGCGCGCTTTGAACTGATTTCGCGCCGACATGACGTACCGGGTTCGAATTATTCTGAAAATAATAAACATGCGATCGCAATATTTCTACAAAGGGATTTAATTTTATGAAGATGTAAGCAATATAAACGTTCATCTTTTCTAGACAAGCAAGACTGACGAATTAATAAAAGGTCTGCCCTACAGCACTCAAACTTAATGGGAAACTAACAAGCGTAAACTAAAACACATAAAACAATAGGAAACAGCCGCGGGGCCCGGATAGCGAAGTCCGTCCTCTCGATAGTGCACCTGCGATAACAGATCTCCACTTAATTTAATATTAAAAGCGAAAAACTTTTTAATTTCCCTCTTATTACCTCCCTCCCGTCTAAGTTTAAGGAACTTGTATTTTGTTCTGGAAAGTTCGTCTTGTATGCTCGTGACGTGACATGTTTCCCGCGTTTCTCGTGACGAAAAAAAAATTAGAGGCGGCCATCACTACGTAATTGAAGTGTCAAAAGTTATCTGATTTTACTTGCAAAACGCGTGGCGATATGAAATTTTTCGCGCAACCGAGATCGTTGGTTGGAAAAAAGAGAATTCGATATGAGGCGAGTGTCTGCAATCAGCATTCGACCTACATTCCTGCCGTTATTATGCACATATGCGAGCACTCGTGTATTAGGTGACATTTTGCTGCAGCTACTTCAAAGGCTGTTAATTAGAAAAGTAATTAACTGTTAATGAATTATTTTGCTTGATTTTTTTGTCTGACTCGTCAGTCGTTTATTCACGACAATGCTATGTTCTATTACATCTGCGGAAAGCTTAATAATTAGCCATGTCATGTTCTTGTTCCAATGAAGTGATAAAATAAAATGCTTTCGAGAAGATTTCAAAGCAATTTGAGGTAACTCCTATCAGCTCATTGCATTACTCAGAAAAAAGTACAAAATTCTATCTAGGTGATGACATTGGCCCACTTAACACCGATCGCAATTACGTCCATTACGGTGCACTAAAGCAATTACCGAAAAACGTTATGTTTTTATTTCCATTTAATGCGTACTAAATGGGAAAATTTTAACGAAGTGCGTTCTCATTGAACTCTTGCCAATTAAAATGGGAAAAACAGTGTATGCTAAATGCTCAAATCGATGTAACGATGTCGTTACCGGTGGCCTAACTAGGTGAGCTCCATGTACCAGTTAATTGTATAGTAAACAGTCCAATGAAAACCAACTATATGAAACTAATGGAAAATAAATTTTGAAATTCCGTGTTCCGGAATTGAATTGGAAACAGGACTGTATTTTAGTTTTATGTGCTGTGCTTTTATTGCAGTTATTTAAATGGTAGGTTTATATTTCAGAACTTTTGGCAATAATTGTTAAATATGAAACCATTATGTGATGTTGAAAAACTGTAATTAAAATGTTTATGTTAAGCATTAAAGTAGGATCATAAAATTTAAATATTATAATAATTCAATCTGGCACCTGTCATCATTTTAGAAAATTAAATCGCTGAAGTTGCAGACGGATCTGTATTTCTTAATCTACGAGTAAGATGTATGAAGATGATAAATATACGTGTAACAGAATGAACGCAAATCCTGCAAAGGAGTCATTGTACTCATCATTTTGAACAACTTTTACTATGGGACCAAAATGTACCTACTGTAAATTGTGTCGAGTAATACACACATAAATGTATAGGGCAGTCGTTTTGTTTTCGATATTTCGTGTTTGATCTCATAGTACCTAACAGTTGTTCATAATGATCAGTACAATGACCCCTTTTCAGATTGAAGTGTATATTGACTGGCCTGTTGGTCGTGTGGTTAGTGACACTGACAGCTAAACCGGAGGTCGTGGGTTCAATTCCCACCCAGGAAAAATCTTTGTGTGATGAGCATGATCATTTGTTCGTGTCTGGGTGTAATTTGTCTATAATATGTATGTATTTAGAAATATATAAGTATGTTTATCCGTTGTCTGGTTGCCATAGCACAGGCTCTGCCTAGTTTGGGATAGGATGACCGTGTGTGAGTTGTCCCAAGATATTATATATTATATTATATATTATATTATATGTATCGAAAGACATTATAGTTGACCTTAACAACTTTATAACTATCATGTCGGTATAAAACGGTCTGAAGCTCTTACAAACTATTTTGGTACCAATAACACCCACCAAAAAACGCAAAAACCGACTAAAGACGTTGAACTTGTAAATGACTATAAGCTTCTGTCAGCGGCTTCGCCCGCGTGAATGTGGGAAATTATACCTAGGGAACATACTCCTGGGTTAAAAGAAGTCTATGGACTATTCCAGACTGTAAGTATAACTGTGAAAAATTTAATCCATCTATTGATTCAGCAAAACTTTAGCAGTAAGCTAAAATACTGTTTTTGTTAACTTTCCCTAAATCTATTTTAATTGTTCAACCGTCTTTTTGCCAGCTTTTTTTATCTATGACTTACTATGTTTAATGCTTTTGAGAATTTTTGAGAAAAGGCTTTTTATTTTGGGTTTATTTCTTTGGTCAGTAGCGACAAAAATTAATCAATTAATTTCTATGAATTTATTTATTTTGTTAATGAATGGTGTCATTGTCACTTACTGTCAGATGTCATGCCATAGACAATATGATAGCGTGTTCCGTGTTCGGTATATGGTGACTATAGATACAGAGTAGCTAATGTCCGTCCCTGACATGGCTTAGCTGTTTCTTGCTTATTCCTAAATAGATTTTGTGCGGCTTTTCTTTCTTCTTCAGGATTGGTATTCTTCTAAACTCGCCAAATTTGTCCACATTACACTTACTTCACTCCACCAAAAACACCACTTCACATAACCTCACGTAGACCTAAAACTTCTAAAAGGGGAAGCACAGGGAATGCAAAACACAGTCGCAACGTCTGCAGGAATGAAGCTGTACCTCATAAAGAATGCATGCGTCGTGCTATCTGGTTATGAGATGACTGTTGACTTAGCTTATACGTCTACAGAGCTGTGATTACTTGCTTCCTTCTTTTGTTTTTTTGTTTAGCGTTTGTTTTTTTAAGGCTGGCCAGTTAGAGTGGGATGGTATTAAAATTTGGCAGGTTGAGCATGCAAGTTTCATGATGTCCGATTAGCCATTTTTCACGGAACAAATTAAAAAAAGGGAAAAGAATTTGAACGAAATTAAATTCAATGGAAAGCTTTTTGTGTGTTTCACTCAGTAACAAATGGATGATTTGCTTTTTTTTCTTTCGGAACACGGCTAGTGTATTAATTGGGTATCTACTTTTAAGGGTTTCGAACATTCATAAAAAAACGGAACCCTTATAGAACAACGCGGATGTCTGTCTGTTTGTCCGTGTGTCACAGCCAATTTTCTCGGAATCTACTTGACCGTTCTGTCAAAATTTGGTTGACATAATATGAACTTCTGTGACATTACGAAAATAAATAAATTTGAGTAGGTTATTTTTGGGGCAAACTAAACAAACAGAAAAAAGTTTTTCAAGCTGTACCGTGTGACTTATCAAATGAAAGGGCTTATTGTGAAGGCATTTATATTTTTAGGAAAAAAATTTTTAGGAATTTATATTTTTTCATAAATTTGTGAAAGAATCATTTTTGAAGTTATTAAAGATATCAAAAATGTAATTGCAATTACAGGAAAACCTATAAGAAGTCTATAGTGTTAAAGTAACATGCTACAAAAATAATATTCGTTCGGAACCCTTTGCACGCGAGTCCGACTCGCACTTGGCCAGTTTTTTTTTGAAGTTAGGTACTTATTTAGATGTCCATAGATCATGGGTCTACCGGGGTATGAGATGACTGTTTACTTACTCGTAGCTTATACAACCACAGAGCTGTGAAAACGAGCTTGATTTTTTTGTTGGTGTTTGTTTCTGGCAGTGTTTGAACTTGCAAAAAGGATTTAACCAAAACCATTTCTGTTTTAATAAACCTTTTTTTCACCTTTAGCACAAACATTGGGAATTATTATGATGATAGTGTTTCTTTAATTAACAAATGAGTGCATTATTCAGTACATTAGTCTACATCGCACATATAGATAGGTGGAGACGACGATGCGACAATAAATGAAAAACACTGGCATTACTGGTTCAGGTTTTAATTAAATAAATAGGCGCCTATGTAATTGTAATTAACTACTGAAACATAACACATAGAAGTACTTTTCGAAATCTATAGATTTAAAAAAGTACTTCTATTTTGTTACGGTTCAGTAGTTAATTTTGAAACAGTCCCTTTCTTTAGGTGGATAGGTACGTTTAATGAACACATTGTTTAGTCAAAATGTAACATAAATATGAATACGGTCACCTATCCACAGACCTACCTCGACAAGCGTTGCTACCTTGAAGATCGACCCGTGCGTCTGTCTGCCACGAGCTCCACAGTCATTCATATCTATTTTCTAATAATCTGAATGACTTAGTATCCTTCCATTTCTCCTAATCCTAAAACATGAAACAGTAACTAGTATACATTTTTAAATGACTCGGAAGGGAGTGTCATACTCTTACTGACTAAAACCCATCCGTGTTCCTAATGCCCTTTGTATTCCGAACAAATTCCGCAACAACGCACGATAAATTTTTTTTGACTGGCCTCTTGGTCGAGTGGTTAGTGACCCTGACTGCTTAACCGGAGGTCGTGGGTTCGATTCCCACCCAGGACAAATCTTTGTGTGATGAGCGTGATCATTTGTTCTGTGTCTGGGTGTAATTTGTGTATAATATGTATGTATTTAGAAATATATAAGTATGTTTATCAGTTGTCTGGTTGCCATAGTACAGGCTCTGCCTAGTTTGGGATCGGATGACCGTGTGTGAGTTGTCCCAGGATATATTATATTATTATTATTATATTATTATTACTTATTTAAATTACCCATTTAGAACGACTCTACAGTCTGTAGTGTACCTACTAAGCAAACCCGCAAATCAAATTCATCATTATTTTCTAAAACGCTGTTTTTATTTAGTATCCTCTAGTTTCTTCTAAACCTAAAACATGAAACATTAACTCTCCAACGCAGGATAACTTATTCAAATTACCCATTTAGCAGTGAACGACTCTGCACTCAGTAGTGTATTAAGCAAACATGCAGGTTCAATTCTTCATTATTTTCTAAAAATATCATCATACTTATAATCCTCATATTTCTCCTATTCCTAAAACATGAATCATTTACTCTCCAACGCACTATTACTTTTTCAAATTACTCATTTAGCAAGCGAACGACTCTGCACTCTGCAGTGTCCTAAGCAAACCTGCAGAGGTAATTCCTGTCTCATTGTGCTGGCTCGCTCAGCAATAATGCACGAACGCAAATATTAGCGCAGACAGACACTACCGACAGACTACGACGAAAAAATCTATAGACACGAACGTTTAAAACTTTTATTGCAGTTTTTTGTGGATTTTCGTTGATTGTGTGATTTATAGGTATGTTTAAATATGAATCTATGGGTGTGTGAAAATGTATTTGAAGCAAAAATAACTTATTAAAAAAAGTAAGTTCAGAGTATACAAAATAGAAAACAAGAAAATATTCATAGTAATGTTCAAAGGATAGTGTTACACACTAGACGAAAAATAGTACATGCAAAAATAAGGGATTAAAAAAAATACGGAAGCATAGAAAACCAAATAAGCATATTTCACATTTTTGTAAGAAGCTGAATACTTTAATATCTAGAGTGTGTAATAAATTAATGTTGCACTAATCGACACTGCTTTTAAAAGTTCAATTAAATAAGTCTTTGTTCTAAAAACTTTTCTCAACCTTTGTTACCTTTATTATTTCCATAGCATCGAAAATACGCACCCGAAATACTCCAGATAATAATCCGAACTGCACACACTTTAAAAAAAAGAAGAAAAACAAATGCATCTCCTCTTTAATGAGACGTGGAAAAACGCTGGCAATGTTTAAAATGACGTCATTGTGGATGCAATCTCCGCCATATTGTTTAGACAAGGCTCAGTACTGATGGTTCTGCACTCAACTCCGTTATTTTAATGTTAATTAATTGCGTTTGATGCACTTAAAGTGATGTATTGCAGGGGGATTCGAAAGTGGGTTATGGATGTGGAGAAATGGGAATTTATTATAGTCTAGTTGTGGATTGTTTTTGTTGAAGATGTTTGCATGATGAGAAGAACATTATAAAAATGCTTTTAATTGCTAATGAGCTCTAAATATATGGACCTATTAGATTTTATTATGGAATAGCAGCTAGTGTGTCTTACACACAATTACAGCTATTGGCTATTGCGTGTTTTTCAAATACCTTGGAGATATCCAATCTTTCCGAACGGTTCTTGAAGCAGTTCAATGTGGGAACTGTTAAAACACTCGGGAGGCTATTCCATGCTGTTAAGTTTCGATTTAGCGGCTTCACAGCCTTCTTCCTAGACTCCTAGAGGAATTTCCCACTAGCTTGAGAGATTGTGCTAGATAAGTTGGCACTAATCTTGTATTTGACGACCTTTGCCCACCAGTTTTTTTTTAATATAAGTTCATACTTTCGTTACATTCAGTTGGATGTAAACAATCTCATGTTTGATGAACTCGCCAAATATCAAGTGTAATAAAATAGTTGTTGATCATTCATCATTCCAAGGGTAGGATATTTTCAGCCATAACCTTTTACTATCAATAAGTAGTTTTACGTAGGTCGGTTTTTAAGTACTCTTGGGACAAAACGGGCTCTCCCAGCTTTTATCACGTCATATGGGTCAGCTCAAACTTTTGAAAAGTTGCGATCTTTAATCCATCCCACGTGTAGTAGGCCAAATCACGTGCTGCAAGTTTTTTAATATGAAATGTTCGGAACTTATGAGTCTCACCCTCCTTCAATATTTTTTTCTAATCTACTTCGTCCGCCCGCCACAATAGTACATATTCCAGCAGACTATGTCTTGTTCAATTTGAGTTTATACAATTATACAAGATAAAGAAATACTTTTAGTTATACCGGAATTTTCCAATTTTCCGAGCATCGTTTCCAATTTTACTTTGCCTAAAAATCTTACATATACTTTTACGGAATTCCTACTAATATTATAAATGTGTATGTGTAAATGTGTGTGTGTGTGTGTGTGTGTGTGTGTGATGTTTGTGCAACAATCAGGAAAAAACGGCTAAAGGATGCAATTTGGCACACATATAGTGCATATTCTGGAATAATATATAGGCTACTTTTTATACATTTTTATGCTATCGAAGCCATGGGTGGAAACTAGTTTAAAATAAAGTACCAAATCGGTCCGGGGGATTTTACATGTCAATGCCATTCATGGCTCCGTTGTTGGCTATACAAGACGAATAGCACTGTCTCTTCTCACAAGCTATTGATAATGACTATGACACGTAATAGCGGCAGGCGTTAAGTAGGTAATACGCTCACTAACGAACTGTATTTTTTATTTGTACTTCAAAAAATCTTCGGAACGTATGACCCTTTTTAGAGGATAGGAAATCATCAAATGACTCCTTGTACTCTGGGCGGAGCGCAAGGGAATGTCAGATTCTTACTGACCATAACCCATCCGTGTTCCTCTTAGTGCCCTTTGCGTTCCAGGGCCACGGTGACTCTTTCGGACAAATTTCGCAACCCTGGATCCTTCTAAGATTATGTTTGTAACCAACATCTTCCGCCTACCTAAAAGTACATACACAGAAATGTACTCAGCTAAATATGTACAAGTTCGTTTTATTTACCGCAAAAAAAAAACAAAGAAATTCCAAAGGCATTATCGGAACACATTTTTCCCATCTAAGGAAGTGCGATACCATGAACCAAAGGATTTTATGTACAAACTTTTCGCTGCCGTCCGCTTTTCTTACGTTTATTAGAACTCTTTAATTATGTAACTTGTTTCTTTTTCATTAAATATTATAAATAAATACTGTTACTTAGCTTGCCTTGTAAGAAACTTTTCTTAGTTAGCACGAGGATAATAGTGTATTAGTTTTAGCAGCATCTAATCTTGCTTAAGATATTTTGTTCTTAGAAGCGGTGCCCATAAATTGTAGCTTTTGATCCTTGGAATTTCAGTTCTGTTTCTGCATCTAGATAAACTTTTGACTCAAAACCCATGTGTGTGTGTTCAAATTCTGACGATAATAACAGGCAGACTATAAATCCAATTACATAATATACGACACAGTATATTTCGATCCCGATATTTTTAACACAAAATATGACAGTAATAAACATCATAACTACAAAACTTTAACGATCAAATTAACAACCACAACAGCGTTAGCTTACACTATCCCACTATAAACAGAACATCTTCCTAAGTATGTCACACCAATAAAAAATAAAAAGACTTCTTAATTCAAAATCCCTGTCATCGTTATAATAACTTTCTTTAATTTCCAGCCAGACCATCAAATGGTTAACGAAAGAGTCTTTATTACAATTTTCATTCCAACCTGAGATAACGAAGCAGGCCCTATTCGTTTAAATGATTGATAGTGTTAGCTTAACACCTCGTTGGATTCGTCTTGATTGAGTGTGGGCTTTTTGTTATGTTTGATCAGTTAACCGATGGTCTGCCTGATTGGGTGCCTTCAACGTTAATTCTTAAACAAGACTCCATTGTGTGAGCGTTGTCTATGGACGTGACATACGGGTGTGGCGAGTGACCAGTAAATTGTTTTTGATGATTTTCATTTTGCAAAATCTTTTTCTTTGTTACAGGTACACAGGTACAGCTCACTGCACATCGGTCGTAAAACTTTGACCTTGAACTGGCTTGCGGAGTATGAAGTTTCAAAATAATAAAAGGCCGCAAGGTTTATGAAATGATTATGTTATATCTAATGTGGAGCAGTACAGTATGTATTTTTTTCGTTAATCTAAGTTATCATTTAGCTTTTAGGTCTATTATTGAAAATCAAAGGGTACCCTTAGGCTGCGTTTCCACCAGAGATGTGGGAGGATGCGTAGCGAGGGATGTGTTTGTTAAGAACTACTAACTGAGTAAGGCTATGTAAATAAAGTGATTTTATTGGTTCTTAACAAACGCATCTCGCGCTATGCATCCTTCTCTGGTAGTCTGAAACGCAGCCTAATCCTGTATTTTTCATTGTTTTCCGTTGAATTAACAAAAGTGTGACTTTGAACGTCGCAACTTGTCTTGTATTGCCAAATATGAACCAACAAAACTAACTTAACTTAGCTCGTCAATCTCCCAACCAGTATGTCAAAGGCATTCGTAAGTGGAAGAAATAAGCATGTCAATAAATCAAGTTTTTATAAGCGTCAGGTTTAAAAAAAGCTGTTCGATTGCGAATTGTGTTCATGTCAAATTGGCATCGATGATACACCAAGACGGTTGTGTATTGACCACCTTATCGCCACTTGTAAAATGATAATTAGTCTTCTTTCTGCTGACTCGATCATCATGAGAGAATTCTTGAGTGACAGATCTGTGCTTACTGTAGAATTTTAATGTCTATAGGTACTTTCAGATTCTACGGTACCTACATCACAAGATGGGCTCGATATAATCTGCTGATCAATAAGTTTTTTTATCTTGTAACGAGTTTGGTTCAGTAACTCGTCTAAATCAAAACTGCTCCACACTTATAAGCAAAAGGTTTAATAACACAAGGTAATTAATTTTATTAAATCAATTCAATCTAAATTGGCAAATTATGCCGTAATGCTTTTAACGTTTTGCAGAAAGAATCTGCGCGCTGATGCGACGACAAAACGATAAGGCGTTATCACATTGATATTGTTAAATGCCCTCCGGATTATAGAAAAAACCGGCCAAGTGCGAGTCGGACTCGCGCACGAAGAGTTCCGTACCATTATCTATAAAAACGGCAAAAAAATCACGTTTGTTGTATGGAGCCCCCTTAAATATTAATTTTATTCTGTTTTTTAGTAGATATTTGTTATAATAGCGTTAACAGAAGTACATCATCTGTGAAAATTTGTCTAAAACTGTCTAACTATCACGTTTCATGAGATACAGTCTGGTGACAGACGGACAGACGGGCTGTGAAGTCTTAGTAATAGGGTCCCGTTTTACCCTTTGGGTAATCCTAAAAACGACCATTCAAAATAGTTGTGGAATTGATGCGTTGTTGTGTGCAGTTGTCTTTTTGCATAACCACGACCATTGCAACTAGTATACGTACGTAGTATATTTATATATTTAATAAGTACATACCGTACCTAATACAAACTAACAACTGTATCCAGCACTTTATCATACATTAACGATCTTCATTGAGGTTGACAGGTTGTATGCCATAATAGACCTCAATTGATTCGCGCAATTTGCTCCGGATGGCAATCAGATGGTATACGAGTACATAGTGTACAAATGTTTATTTTTAATGTTCTAGGAATAATTGATGCCTGGGAATTGGTCCACTTGGAAATAAAATGCTAATGTGTATAAGGTTACAAAGTCAAAGACTTCTATAACACAGGTTTTTACCTAGCTCAGGGCTTCAAATATCTTTGTGTAATCTATATTTATGTAAATGTCAATAAAACAAATTGGAAAAAAGTTTTTGAACTCTGGAACTGAGTAGAATCAAACAAAGCAGTGCAAATTCATTTTTAAATTGATCAGTTGTAACTGCATTTTAATTTATATCGGACCTCGAACTTGTTACATATTTGGAATAGTAATTCAAAATTTTATTTTTACTTTTTCTACACAAGAAGAGTTCCGATATATTCCCCTAGATGGCAGTATTATCATGCTCGGAAAACTCATTCCAACATCCGAATACTTATGTTGTATATACCTATGTATGAGGCTTTAAATATGTCTGAGCAATACACATAAAAGAGTAGATAGTAATAAAATAGAATAATATTTTTGTACGGAAGCGTTATAAAGATATAGAAAATATAATTTTATCTTGATATACGTATTAGATTAGATTGGACCAAACTTCATGTTAGGCAGTGAAATAAAAATACCCAATAAACATTCGACCGTAAAGAGTCTTTTTATATCTACACATATACGGGAAAAGCTAAATTTATCGCTAACGGTATGTTCAGGCGAAAAAAAACACAACATTTTATTTTGAATGAAAATCCAATCCAACGAAATCATAGCCTTACAGTCGTCGCAAATCTCTATAAACATTGGAACGTTTGGAAAACCAATAAAAATAGACGTCGAAAATCAATACTAAATAATAGCAGGCCCGTTTCGAAAAGTTAGCATTGGAAACTGGGAGCTGGGCGCTAGCTTTGTTGATTGATTGCAACACAAACACAGATTTTTTATTCCATCATGGTTGTTTGCCCACCCGGCGCCGTGGGCTTTACTTTTGTTACGTAACTCAGGAGGACCCGGCCGATTTAAAATTTCGTATTTCGTTGATGAACTTACTACAAGTTCCCGAAGGATTTCGGATTGATACTTTTCATGTAGGAACATCTGCGCTCGGGAAGTTTTTTAGAATTTGTTCCCATCAGTGTCTTGTGCTTTTTTTAAATAAATCACCCTTGTATCTTTTCTCTCTGAGCCTTTCAAAATATTTTGTCTTCGGAAATATAAATTACTGTTGACTGAACTAGATTTTTGATGAAATACAAACAAATTTTTCGGGTTTAATACAATTTCATAAACCTTGTTCAGCAACAGTAAGCTGGAAGAGCTTACTGTGCTGAGCGAAACATTCTTCAAAAATACGTCCGAAAAAATTTGAACAACAACGAATAAAATGCGGATGGTTTGTTTGTTTTTGAAACGAGAAATGCTGACTCTAAAACTTTTCTTTCTCATTCAGTTTAGTGAAATACTAGGTACTAGTAAAACATTCTGTGATACAAGTGGTACTTAAAATTGGTACACTTTAGCGTCCAGCATGGCCCACTGTCTAAACGGCCCATAAATATTACACTATCCCTTCATCGCAAACAACAATTACGTCAAACACTTGACACAGTTGACATTCTTATTTAAGTAGTGAGATCACTTTTGCATCACCGACAAAGAATCTCTGCTATTTGACAACGCGGTGGCAATTAAGAAATTTATTGTAATAGCCCTATCTAGGACGACCATTACGTTAACGACCGCTAATTCTGGCCTTCAATATCTAAAAACAAATCTTGTATATGATAAGTACGATAGTTTTTCTTTTCGGGCTATGCTATTATCATTAGTTCGGGAATTATATAGTATAATGTTGTAAAAAACCGTTGAAAAACTCGCGAAACGTAACCTATTTAGAACGTTGCTTCTTTCTTTAATATGTTATTTTAGTAAGTATTAGCTGAGAAATGTTAATACGCTTTATTCGTTGAAATAGTCATCATTATTTAAATAGTTTGCCTGCAGCGGATAGACATTATCATCATTGAAAAAAACATATTTGAAGCTCTGAGTGAGAGAGCTCGAGTTTCGAGTATGAAATTACAAATGCTTTATTTCTCATGGCGTTTTGATACAAAAAGGCATTATCATAATTTGAGCAACGAGATGAATTGTTGCTGTAACTTTGCATGCAATTTGGGACACACATATTCAAGATGCAATCTATGTGTCCACAAGTTGACATGCACCCGACAATCTGATATGATGCTAAATCTCCGTTTTTGTCCATAGCGATCGCAATGATCGATTTGCGACATGTCCTACTTTCCATACTCAAGAAATACGGCGTTTCAGAAGCATGCGAGCATTGGGAAAAAAATGCATTAAACCAAGTAAGTATGCAACATTATTAAAATCGATTCCGTAGCAACAGTCCGTTCGCATGAGATGAGCTTGCCGCATCCACGGTTAAAGATGATTTGTTTAAAATGCTGCAACCACGGGCCGCGTGATGAATATCACAGCAGTATATTGGAATAATGATCCTGCCTTGCATTGCATTCAATGGCATTTTGCATACAATATGGTAGATGGATTTATATTAAAATATGGCGAACGTCAGTGCCGGTTGCTCACAATAAATTATTCATTGCACACAGTCA
The DNA here is from genome assembly GCA_002192655.3 of Mamestra configurata. Classification (NCBI taxonomy): domain Eukaryota; kingdom Metazoa; phylum Arthropoda; class Insecta; order Lepidoptera; family Noctuidae; genus Mamestra; species Mamestra configurata. The sequence goes on from NDFZ01005458.1 coordinate 759,139, forward strand.
ATTTTCGTTCAAGATAAACAGTCGTTGTATAAGTATATCAAATTCACAGATGCATCGTACGGACGCTCATAAATATTCAGATTACGTATTATTGTTCTTGGCTTGTCGGTAATTAGATCGCCCACGAAAGGAAGCTGCCTTAATAAGTTGGTAGCGAGTATAACGACAAAGTTCTTAATAAATTACCTATATGACGTACACTGGCGGCCCATTCCCTATTAATATACAGGGCTCATTATTTAGAGTCATGTTTGAGTATGATAATTTTAGTAGTGAAATACGATATGGGATCTAATCCTTCTTGTAATGCATAATAAGTTGTTATGGTGGCCGGTTATGGGATAGCAATCTGTTTCAATTCATGTGCTATTAGTTTCAATTCACACTGCAGTTCTGTTACTCTGCTGTCGATGTGTTCTCGTTACGGTGGCTCTGTTTTTGGGACTGAATGGTATCGATATCGGAACGTTACAGGCTGTACCTACTTACTGGTCGAGTGGCTAGTGACCCTGACTTCAAAACCGGAGGTCGTGGGTTCTATTCCCACCCCGGAGAAATCTTTGTGTGATGAGCATGATCATTTAATTTTGTTCTGTGTCTGGGTGTAATTTGTCTATAATATGTATGTATTTAGAAATATATAAGTATGTTTATCAGTTGTCTGGTTTCCATAGCACAGGCTCTGCCTAATCTGTGATCGGATGACCGAAGGTGAGTTGTCCCAAGATATTATTATATCATTATTATTACTTTTATACGAGTTTTGAAGTCTGCTATGTGCACTTTGAATCACATATAGGTCATCCTAGCCACCCAAAAATACCGGTGTGACATGTTGGGACATATCCACAAAAGTTTCCATACTTTTCTCACGGTACACTGACATGCGTAAAGATCCTGAAGTGAAAAACAAATGCCACTAGGTTATTGCGGATACTAGGTCACAGACTCACAGTATAGTGTTCCTAGACGCCAGAGTGACAGTAGTCTCTCTCTAGTCATTACTTGGCTATTGTTACCCTATGACAAGTAAACAATTCAAGTACCATTAACATACTTCCTATTGAAACCGGTCTTTACTCTGAAGTCCTACATCGGGACGACATTATTTTATCGAATAAATACCTTCTTATTCTGTGAAATACGTATGTTTGATTTAGGTAAAGATGTCAATGACTTACCTAGGGCCATATTGTTCTGAAATAACGTTACAATTTAATTTAATTTTAATTGATTAATTGAACGCAAAATAAGTTCAGTTTAAATAAAAAATACGTACTCTTTAAATCATATAGGTACCTAAACACACGCCCTGAATTAAATATTTGAACCAAATAAACATTCTCAAAATTTCTTTCTCCGAAAAGAAAACTCCAATGAATGACATTCGTTGTTCAAACACATTCATAACTTTAATAAACACTGCCTCGTGTTCAAAATTTGTGCCTGTCAATAGCTATATCGAGCAGATGACGAATAGCAAGTTTTACTAGCTGTCCATTTGACGAATGCTCAACATGACCTTACAATTTATATCTCAGACCAATAAATCATTGTTGAACGCCCGATCAAAACTGACACGGATCTCATCCTACTTGTAACCTCTCGAGGCATAACGAACCAACTTTTTCCCGTATCGTAAGTGTTTGCTTCAGATGAATAGCAATAAAAACTTTATGATTATGGCTTTCATGGAAATAAAATTGTGCGCCAGAGAAAGGAGTTATAGGTTTGAGGCAGGAAGCGTTGAGTAGATACTCTTTTGATATCCAAAGGAACGGCCGCTTCTTATTTAATTTATTGACTTTCCGAGTGTTTGAAGCTATCGTAGTTGTTGTGTTCAAGATCCTGGAAATGTAAACAATTTATGAATATTATCGATAAACATGATGAAATAAATATTTGAACCTTTATCTGGGATACACGTGCCAACTAGGTATATTGAAAGAAAAAATACTGTTGCGAAAGCTGGTCATTTGCTAATTCTAAGTAATTTTTTCAAGTTAGTAATTTTCATAAAATAATCCTGCTTTTTAGAGTTCCGTACCCAAAGGGTAACCAACGGAACCCCTATTACTAAGCCTCCGCTGTCGGTCTGTCCGTCCGTCTGTCTCTCAGCGGGCTGTATCTCAAGAACCGTAATACGTAGCAATTGAAATTTTCACAGTGTGTATTTCTATTGTCGCTATAACAACAAATAATAAAATATAAATTAATAACCGAAAAAAATAAAACTTTTCTTGTGTGGGAGCCTCATACAAGAAAAGTGTTTTATTTTAGTTTTGATACGGAACCCTCCGAGTGAGAGTCCGACTCGCACTTGGCTGGTATTTTTTTGATAAAAAAACACTCAAACCCGGTTCTAAATTCAAAATCGTTCCTTAAACAAGTCAGCCATTACAAAAAGCCGTTGCGCTATTCGCAAGCGTCCCCGCTTGGCAAGTAATGCCCGTACACACACTGGTTGTAGGGTACATACTACATAATGACGTGAACTAACAAATTGGCACGGGCAGTGAACAGTGATAGATGGGCCCGCGACGTGCGATCGAAACAAAGGCCAAAGTGTTGGTTGCAATCACATAGCCTATTCAACAAATCCAGGAGCTAATAATTAGGGTATGGAGGACGCTTTTGAATGGCATTTTTGGCGATTCGTGTTTTATTTGGATGGTATTTTTACACAGACTGCAAAACAGAAGGAAGTTTTCAATTCGACAGATTTTTGTTGTGTTATCAACGACATTTTGCTTATGTGTTTGTGAGAGTATTGTGCCGAGATGTTAATTATTATTTTTTTATTTTCGGCCTGCTTCTATACAAATTACATGTTGCTTTCCAGTGTTGTTTCAACGAGCGTTAAGTCGTACTTATGCTGTATGTGTTAACAGTCTATATATTTGAACAGTTCCGTGAAAACTGTTACTTTAGTTTTAATGTATTTCAATTGTAAAACAACTGAAAGTATTTACGAATCAAAACCGTTCGGTTGCATTTGTTACGCTTTTAACCCATTTTAGGTAGTCTAGATATTGACGCGACGAAAAAAAATGGCGTTGAAAAAAGTCATCTAGGTAGATAGATGTTCAGTTTGTTTTCTGTCCAGAAAATAGAGAAGCGAAATAAAGCGCTCGACCCAGTGACCCTACACGATGTTTACGCGGAAATAGTGTAGTTTCGCGACAAGCACTGACGAGCCAATTCCAATGACATAAATAAACTTGTTGAACGGACTCGATATGCTTTGTTATGTCGTCGTAAATTGAGCGATATATTGCAACTGCATTATGCCGTATCTAGGCAGTAGAGTTCTGGTTTTCTTTTTTATTATTAAAAAAAAAAAAAAATAATATTATTTTTGCCTGTCACGCTTCTTCGATGTGTAATTCTGGCTGATAAAGATGATACAGGGAATTTTCTCCCTACAGCCAGGGTCAAATTTTATTCTTCTTGAAAAATAAGTGCATTTATATTCCGTAAAGCTATTATAAAAAGAGACAACAACCGGCTGAACATCCTCACAACCTAACAATCACGCCATAAAAAATACTATAGGTAACAATATAGAAAAAGCTAAAAAAGAACAGTTTCCCGTCAGCACCACATCCGTACGTTTATAGTTTCAAGTAAACCGCACTGGCACGCGAGCAAAACTCATTCTACCAATTAGACGTAGCCAGTGTTGCAACCAATCATCGTTTGACACAAGTCAAATTGGAGTTTGAGCGTTTCGGTTTGATTGATACAAATCGAGGTCATCGACTGATTTATCAGCCCTCTATTCTCAGTTCGAGTAATTAACTTTCATTACGGCCTTATGTAAGACTTGTTGCTTTTATATGAGAAGCATAAAAAGTTGTACCTATAGGCTGTAATGTGGTACAGGTTGAGAGAAATGTACGTGTGGCGGAATTCATTATGGTTGAAGTATACTTGGAATGTTACCGAGTTAGTACTTGTTTTTTTTTTTGAGAAATATTGCGGATCGTTTTTCGGTTAAGCAAATAAATTAGACATCTTGAAATCGGTGTTTATGTATTCTAAATTTCTAATGAACTAAGTGTCTCATTAGTGTTATGTTAACACTTTGGGAGAGGTCTAGTGGGTGACATTCATTTGCCATCTTGAACTAAATTTACGGTTTGTTGATGACGCAATACGCTTATTTTAAAAAAAATATTGAAAACAGTTACTCAATGATCATCTGCCTAGCCTTTTCCAACTATATTGGGGTCTTCTAGTCAAACCGAATTCAGCTGAATACCAGTATTAGCAGTTACTCAATAAAATCCCAAAAATCCTTACTAAAACAAAAGTATATTGTATCTCAATAAACATCAAATCTCAACACCGAAACATATACCCCACAAAAGATACTCATAAAACCTCGGCCAAAGGAAAATGGCCGTGAAAATATAACAATCTATCATGTTGCCATGTTTTATTGTGCACAGCGGATGCCCGGAGATTATTTACATTGAATTGATGAGCAACCCAAAGGCTAACACCGACTGACCTTAACCTCAACCTCTGAGAAAGTAACTGGCTGAAGAGACGAGCGAAAAAATTACTATCGTCAATCGTGGATGCCTTATTTGTCTGGAGTGGTTTTTATGAAAAAAAATATAATAGAGGTAAAAGGATACCGACTCTTGTTTTGATTTGATTGCTTGATATCGATGCTGTTGCATTTGAGAGTAGTTTGGGTGTTTTTTTCCTTTTCTGGTATTAATTTAAAGTGTATGTAAAATAGTGATACAAGGATGGACTTAATGCAACAGGACATTCTCTACCGGTCAATCTTTAGGCTAACAGCGACTGGCCTTACCTCTGAGAAAGTAACTGGCTGAAGTTACGAGGGAAAAGTTACTATCGTCAATCGTGGATGCCTTATTTGTCTGGAGTGGTTTTTATGAAAAAAAAATTAATAGAGGCAAGGAGAACGATTTTTGTTTGATTTGATTGCTTGATATCGGTACTATTGCACTTCAGAGTAGCTTGGATGTTATGTTGCTTTGATTTAAGTATCACTTTTTTTTTTTTTTTTAGTGATGGGTAATCATCAAATGACTTCTTCCGCTCTGGGTGGAGCGGAAGGGCGTGTCAGACTCTTACTGACTAAAACCCATCCGTGTTCCTTCTAAAGCCCTTTGCGTTCCAGGGCCGCGGTGACTCTTTCGAACAAATTCCGCAACCCTGGCAGGCTCTGGCCCTAGCGGGCCCCGTCTTCTATGCTGACATCTCTTTGAGGCGCGCGTGAAACACAACGCGCCATCGACCCGGGCCTGGTGGTAATCGGACTGCAAGCCACCCAACGCTCGCCGTCCGCAGGCCCGCGCCTACGGTGGCCGGGGATCGCCCTGCGACTCCCGACGCCCGGATTTAAGTATCACTTACGACGACTTTCTCGTACGAAATTATCATAAAATTATTGTGACAAATTGTCAAATATCCAATCGCGTCATTTGACTTATGAATAATTTGTGATGGGTCTTTTTTTACTAGTTTCCTAGTCTTTAAGGACAATATAATTTTGACATAATTTTATCATCATAAAGACGTCCACTGCTGGATATAGGTCTAAGGGGGAGGAGGGGGGGTGCCATAATCATCATGGCAGGCGGGTTGGCGATCGCAGTGTAGCTGTTGCAATGCACAGAACCACAGATAATGGTGCTGTCCACTCTCGGGTGAGTCCCTTAGTCGCCTCTTACGACACCCACGGAAAGTGATGGGATGGTGCTATTATTTTCCGTCCAACACCATACAGAGACCACACGTAACTTAGCGATTATTATATAATTCATTTAGGCACTTCTAACGAAAAGTGTCATTCAATTTTCAAGATACACACAAGATTTGATTAGTTGTGATAGAGTCATTATTAATAATTATATTTATTCATCACTGGGATCATTAAGCTGAAACACGATAACCTTAGAATTGGAATAGATATAATAGCTATCGTTGTTACCAATTTTTTTATGAAAGACATCGTGATAAGCAATTGCAATGGCAACTTATGACCTAGTACCCAAGAAATATATATTATTTTGTCTTAGTCATACTTTTTGGATGTAAAAGATCTTATAGGATAAATGTTAAAATAATAATATATATTTATCTCAATCCATGAGAGCTAAAAAATACACTTTTTTGTGGTTATAGAATTTAGTTTCAACATAAATGAATCTGCATATCATGCGTCCATAAATCCATCAACTAATTCAAAACGAAAATTGGAATAGATATGCAACATAAATCACGGAGCCTTTCCCAGACAAAACTCAGTTGTGTTCGACAATCATAAATCAATTGAACTATTTAAGATTAAAACAAACCGTCGGTCAGTAATGATATCTGTAATGAAAGCACTAGATAAGATATGAGTACATATTTGCGTCCAAGCATATTAATGAATGTCGCGACAACTTGTAATCAATTTATATCAATATCGCCAATGGGCCGCACTGTGTTTGTTAGCCTGCATTAATATGAATTTTAAGCGTAGGGCTGGCAAACCGGGCAATGACCTAGTTTTATTTTTTTGTGGTTGAAATAGAGGCACCATCTCGATCACCGTTTGCCTAGCAATTTGTTACTGGCTACTTACAAAATTTCAACAAACATTCAATTTTGGAACAGAATTATTGGTTGTGTATTATAGTCCTTCTTACACGATAAAGATTACTAAATGTGATAAAATATAAGTTGCGAATATTAAAATAATTTGTTAAGGCAATAAAACTTATCTCGAATCAATTAAATGACTGAGATAATCATTTGACAGGTATAGAAAGTCCACTTGAATGTCGCTGTGATTTTATTAAATGTTATCTAATCCGATGACCGGATAAAGAACTGGTTTTTATTATTCATTAACAGTTGTAATGCCAATGTTTCGTAATAATGATGATCAAAGTAACCAAGACTCAGAAAAGGCTGGAATTAATAAAGTTGCCATACCTTGAAAGTCTGAAGGATTTCTATAATAAGAACAAGTTATTTTCTTTCACAAGTAATAGCTAAGCTAAATTTCTATCGCCTATTTATCAATTGCTTAAGACAAGAACTAGTTTGGTCAACAAACAAGTTCTTGTCTATAACCAACTTTGAAAAACAAAAACTCTCGTAGGGCCAGCCCTACTCGTCATCTATTCGAATTAAGGCAGAGCATGTGTGGCATCTGCGTATATGCATCGGGACGGTCGGCCTGATCGTAAATACTCGTATCTGCTTTAACAGCATCATGTATATACTGCACCATTACAGGACATGTCGACAACGGTTTATTGTGTAATTGGATATACATTTTATTGTAAATACCTACGTTCGTTTGTCGATAGAGGCTCTGATTTTGTTGTACGAATAAACTCAGTGTGTTCGGAAATGTTGCGGTTATCAATTTATAGATGCACTTGTTTTATTTAGGTGGCCTAGTTTTTCGGTTGATGTTCACTTTGTTGTAATTTATTTAAGCTTATCGTGCATCCTTTTTGGCTGGCTATCGTGTATAGTAGTAAAGTACGATATAGGATAGTTTCGGGCGTGGGTGTTCATCCTTTGCAACGTACTCACCAACCTACTTTGAAATTCATCCGCTCGTCCAACACGACACTAAAACTAAAAATTAATTAAATACTAGATCAAGTTATAATCTAAATATGTGAACAGTTACAGCGAAAAAACCCGTAGCAAAATTATTCCTAGCAAAAACCAGACCCCCACTAACGTCATTAGTGTCACCTAATTAAGAACGCCGCACTCGACAAAATACAGGACCACCGTACATGGACGATCTTAATTATTTTAGACTTTATTGAGTCTAACGTGGGCTTACTCAAACTGCTAAACTAAACACACAAATTGGTATTGATCAAGTTAAGTAACCACAGTGAATTAATGGCCCAGTGACCAGATACATTATCTGGAGTTTCGACCTAGCTATCTGTTGGTCATTAATCTATTCATGCCTACGTTTTAGTTTGTGGTGCGTCCATCAATTACTTTGGTTCAAGGACCATTCGTCAGAACAGGGTAAGTGCCAAAACTGAATGCCGATGGAAATGTGAGGGGTAATTAATTGTTGTTTTTGATTTCGAAGAGTTCTATTCTGAGTTTATTCATATTTTTGTTGCTATAATTTGAAATACATCGTAGTGACACATATCCTTGAAACCTAAAAAAAGTGCTTTTATAAAAACATCCATAGGTACTAATATTTTAAATGCGAAAAACACTCTGTAAATCTGTCAGCAAGCTTCCTTTTGTCGCGAGAAAAAGGCTTGCAGGATCATGAACCTTTGTATTTAGGCACTTGATCAAAAATAAATAAACATTTATGTTCAAACTTTTTTGAAAAATTTATATTTAAAAAAATAAAATGGTTGCCCAAAGTAACTAATCCACGCGGACGAAGTCGTGGGTAAAAGCTAGTAAATTATAAAATAATGTATTATGAAAGACAATCAAAAACACCTTTCTTTAACGTTACATAATACCGCAATCATAACACCTTAATCAACGATTATGTGTGGTAACGTAAATCAAATTATACTCATAAGTTGTCACGCATGATATTTTTTAGTACGCAAATAACATAATTACATACAAAATTGTACACGATAAGCTTTCTATTTCTTTGAAGTCTTTCCTTCGACAAACTTGTCCTTTAGTTGTGGTCACTTTCATTATTCTTTGTAATTGAGTATTCCTATTCATTAAATCACCTCACAATCACCTTCTTGATAATGATTGCTTTAACGTAAAAAATAATCATGCGTAAAAATGACTCATGCATTAAGTTGTTTTGTAAGGAAAATTTAAAAAAAAGATTTTTTTGAAGTGAAATAAGGTCAGATGTTACAGACCAATAATTTATAATGCATTATTTTCTAATAAAAATCAACAAGTTGTTTCACTTAGTTTTTTGTTTGCCAAAATTCAAGTAATTTTTAATTTCAATCAGTAATTTTAACAACACGAATAAGTAAGTGAGATGCTATTTCATTCTATTATAATGTATTTAGTTATGTTTTAGAAAATATATCTGAAGCCACTTAGGCGTAAGCCTCTATTGAAGTCTTTTTTTCCATACTGCATAATAAATTTTTACCCCTTGTTCTTATTTTGGAGGGGGAATTTATTCAGACCTACTCTTTTTGGGTACTAATTCCTCTACGAAAAAATCTTACGTGAACATTTGCAATTCATCCTCATTTTCATGGTCTCTCTCAAGGTTTTCAGGAAAAAATTCTAAATTACGGTTTAAAAGAGTTTTGACAGATTTAAAATTCTTCCTATGATTTATATTTTACTTTAATTGAACGATTTAAAGATCAAGAATGAAACAAGCACAAAAAAATAAAAAATAAACTAAGCGAAATTTCAAGTCCTAAAAGCCAGTCTAAAGATAAATCATGCGTCATTTAGACTCACATGGTCGTCATCTGCCTGGCCTTTTCCCAAATATTTGGGGTCGGCTTCCAGTCAAACTGGATTCAACTGAATACCAGCATTTTACGTGGAGCGGCTGCCTACCAGACCTCCACAACCCATTAACTGGGTAACACGGTACTCCTTGGTAAGACTGATGTCACATTTTCTGACTCCTGACTATCCGTAACGACTGCCAAAGATCTACAAATAAAAGACGGGACCAACGGCTTCACCTGCTTTCCGAAGCACGGAAGAGTCTCAATATGTTAAGATGGTCACCCATACACAGACCAACCTCGGCAAGCGTTGCTTAACCTTGAAGATCGACCTGTGCGGCTGTTATTATTTAGTCACGAGCTCCTCCTTTAGACTCACATGGTCGCAATATCTCAAAATTGGTAAGATTTATCTCAATAACAAACACACCTTAGGAGAGTTCCAAGTCACCTCAGGATGTCCTAAACAAACTACGTGTGATTTGCAATATTTGAAAAGATAAAGCAATAATTCGTAAACGTATGGGTCAATTTTACGCAGATTATCTTTCTAGGGTTCATTGCCTCTTTTACTTAGCATTTATTAAATTAACGATACGGCATGTATTTTCAAGGCAATATTATTTTATACTACACCTGCTTGGAAAGTACCTTGATACTTTATCAAATTTACGGTAGAAAGTACGTCATTGCATATCGAACAAATATGCGGGGAGAAAACGCATCTGAGCGGGAGAGAAAAGTGTATGAAAATCCATTTCTTACGTGGTTTTTCTTTTTTAATTTTGGGTAAGACTATGCGCCGGTAACCTAAATATCAAAAGCCAAAAAGTTTTTACAGTGAGTTTTTATCTCCAAGTTCGCAAAATGACACTGGCCACTAGCTGTGTGTTGGATGGTGTCGGGCTGGCAGTGCGACCCTGCGGCGGCAGGATAAACAATTTGAAAAAAGAACATGTGAAAATTGCAGACGCCATTGGCGCCATTTCCAATTTGTGTGTTGTTTGAGGATTCAGTTTTAACTGCAACAATTTCAATATAAATTTCAATTAGTAAAGATTTCGTTTTTTATTTTCCTTCTAGGTGTAGTATAAAGCACTATGTATCACTCGAGAGAAACTGCGATTCCCGATCTTGGGTGTTTTAAAGCCCTCGCCTACGGCTCGGGCTTCAAACGACACCCTCGACGGTAATCGGTCACTTTCTCCTCTCGGTGAACAATGTACTATTCTCATATAGGCAACTAGCTTCTGCCAGCAGCTAAGGTGCGACCCAAAAAAAAAACAAAGAAACCAAGGGAACATACTTCCGAGTCTATGTCGTATTTCAAGACATTGTCTAGCCGATTGCTATGTTTCATAAAAAATCGTCCAGCCGGTCACGAACAGCAGACAGACAGATAGACAGTGATACTCTAATAAAAACTCATCTAGAATTTTGGAGGTTGGATAGATGATGAGCAATTTTCGTTAACTATCAATTGAAGTTTCTTGTGTCTGTGTCATTTCATGTATTACTTTTAGATAACTACTCATCTTTAACCCATTTTGTTAGCTAAACTAACTTTTGCCCGCGTCAAAGTAGCCTATAGCCGTAGCCAGGGTCTCATCTTTCTCTGTAGGTACCTAAGTTAACGAAAACGTATCAAAGGATTTTGCATTTATGATATTAGTGAAAATATTAATTTCTGATCACGAAACAATGACATTATTATTGGCTATTGCTATAACATTTGAAGGGCCAATGTTTACGATTCAAGTACCTTCGATACATAATTCAATTGTATTCGGACTGAACATTGATAAACATTCTTGATTGATTGCTCAGTGATCATCACCGTTGATACACTTGATATATTGTTTGACAAATGCATTTATAAACACAATTTGAATCTAAGTACAATAATGTTAATAAATGAAATCTCTCCCGAAATAAATAGTATACCTGTCTCGTGCATCTCAAAGTACGTCTTGAATTCAATAAAATCCTAAGTAATGTTTTGATGCACTTGCATAGTAAGCGTTATTTCAACGCTTTTAGAACTATTCTTAATCAGCACTACATTGTTGAAAATCAACGGAACTCCAAAGAAGAAACGATTACATATTACGAACTTGAACTTGACTGACAAATGTGTTCTTTACAACGAAGATAATAGAACATAAAATGAAGCCGAGATTCCCAATAGGAATAGCATAAGTAATAGCATGATTTATTGTAGACGATATCTCTTCAAAGTATGTTGAATATTAAACGATGATGACTAAACATAAATAAATGAGGTACTGGATAAAAAATCCGTGGATGCCTTCTACGATATTAGCATAACGTCCGCTGGCACCGAATGATTTGTTTATGATTAATTCTTACCTTGTCAACATTTCATAATACCATGTTACTGTAATTTTAGTAACGCCTCTTCATCGTTTGACGATTTGTTTTGGGCCTTGTTATCCGATTGAAATTAAACTGATAAGTGTTTTTGTTCCTTTTAAGTATTTGAGTTTATATCGTCTATGTGTGTATTTGCTTCGATTACTATAATATATGTTTATTATCGTTCAAGTATCAGCCTGGATGGTATTTTATATTTCACTATTATCTGTTTTTTATTACTTAATCTACCTTAGTAAGTTTGCCACGGAAACAAGAACATATTAACCTTAATACAATCTCTTAGGCTGCACTGATTTCTTTCGTTGTGTCGAATGCCACAGTATTAGGCTAAGTAAGGGTGGAACGGCTTAGTCCAAGTTCAGTAATATCATTACAGCGACCCACTAAGTAAAAGTAAGTAATAAGATCATCCTTTTCCAATACAACATAACCCTTAACAAAATTTGTCTGGTGTTTTTCTTAGGTATCTTTCCTTATTGGATGGCATTAGGGGTTACAGAATTACAAATCCCTTGTTTAGTATATTAAAAGCTATTAGTAATGTCTTTATTTTCTTATTTTGTTAAGTTTCTTCTCTTATATAGTTAATGGGTACAGGATTTATCCTTACATGAAGCACAAATAAATAAAGATGAGAATAAAAGTACTACTGCACACAACGCGACTTCTGAGGTCCTTTATTAATTGAGATTAAGAAACTCTTTTGTTGAAAAAATAAATATTTTGAAGCTTCATATTCAAATCTTATAAGAGTCATCTGATCGTCAATTTATCTTGCTGCTCAAGGGTTACTGCATTAGTCACTAGCTTTTGTATGGCTGACATTAAACGCGTATGAGTTTTTAGAGCACCCTGTCTGGTTACCCACACAAACACATTGTTCGGTGGTATCAGACGGGATCTCTTCATGTTTGTCTAACAAGAGACGTGTCCGATTATTATTACTGTTTTATCTTTAGATGGTTTTTGTATGTTGGAATTGTGAGGATATTCTTTAATAAGACGTGCTAGAAACGAAGCTACGTACAAAGGTATTGCGAAAAAAGTATTTTGGCCACTGCCGAAATATTAAGCTGCAAACGATTTTATCGTTTTCTTTCGACCGGAATTCATTTGCATCCAACCCTAGATATTGTTTTATTATGCACGTTGCTTTCACTTATTATAGCACCAAATAAATTGATTGCTCAAACAAAATCAAAGCCAGAAACCAGTCATGCAATCCGAATAAAATTGTTGCATTGAGCAACCCCAACAATAATATTTTTCTTCTAATAATATGGGGTGCATTTCCCTTTTCGTTATCCAGTATTGGTACCTACTTGCACACAATTTATTTATTCCATAGATAAGCAAATACCACCCTATGCCAATTTAAGGTAAAAATCATCCAAGCGACTAATGATGTAGGACCTTTTTTTGGAAATAATTCTATAAATTACTCGTTTCCGAAACCAATTTCGTATAATAAACCATTATTCCGATGCCAAAGGTGATTAACTAATTTAAACTGAGCAATAAAATCAATATTTGAATACTGTATATTAATTAGTCTGTCATCGTAAATTGTCCAAATAATTAGATATCTTTCGCATCAAATCGTTTACCATACCTTTAAATCACATTAATTTTGACAGTTTCATTATTTCGTTGAACACTAAAGTTTCATTTTTTTCACAAATAAATGACTACCAACGGAATTATGGCCCATAAAAGTAATAGGGACTAACAGACTAGAGACTTGAGTTTTCATATTTTTTTTCTTGAAGTTTCTAAACTTGAAGGCGGTGATCTCCTTTGGGTACTATTTACTGAAACGTCGGCTCTTTGTTATTTCTTTTTACTTGAGTTACTGAGTTTGAGCCGCAGACAAATTTTCTTCGAAGAAAAAAAAAGAAATATAAACAAAGTAACGTCCACAATAAGCCGAGCGTCAGTAGAAACATGATTTTAATAAGATTAAAATAATTGTACGCGTCCTGTGAGATTGACTAGGCTCAGGTGATGGACAAAAACTGTTGCCCACGTTTCTTATAAGATCCTTTTTGTTTTGGACGTGAGAGACATGCTCTTGATAACTTAGCTTTTTAACTGAGATAAAAAGGTATAAGTAGGTTCGTAGCTAATTTCGTTACTTAACTACGTAAACACTAGCAGAATTTAGATACATAGTAGATAATTTAGATAAATAATATTTCTTATTTTAGGGAAACAAACAATCTTTGCACAGTATTGTTATTTTTTTAAGAATTTATAGTGTCACTCATTCACAATTACTTAAGAGGCTCGATATAACTCTGAATACTAGCCAGGCTTTGTGGAAACCCTTTTGAGTGGGAAACCCATCAAAATTGACAAATATCTTTGCATTTTGAGTGCAATCTTATAATGCCAAATCCTGAATCACCATGATTCAGGATATCACTAGGGGATCTCTAATTGCCAATTACAACACTTAAGTTTGCATCTAACGACATTGAAGCATCTATAGTTCAATTAAAATTAGCTAAACGTTTGTAATTATGTAAATGTTTGTAAGCGAAATACGCATCGCAGATAACAGGGTCTGCCAGAGATTCAACGTCATGCATAATGCAGCCTACTAATGCAGCCGTTAATTACACGCCCTTAGGGTCATTATTGATTGGCAATTTGCGCTCGGTGCCATTTCGTCTATATTGGATTGCTTAATCGCATTAACGTAACTGTTCAACCTTAAGACTATTAGGTAATTTAATTAGGGGATTATGAAGGACTTAAGGTTTTAAATAATTTGAACAATGAATTAGCCGTGGTTTATTAAATTGACGATTAGTTCACGGCAGGTCTTTTAATGGAAGCTAATTTGAAAAAGTGGGGCAGTGGGACTCTTGTAAGAAATGTCTTGGCGTTTATTTTCACGGATATCGTGATTATGAGTTTTAAACAAAGTTATATTTTATCGAGGATAGAGGATAGCACATGTCAATTTAATCCATTTGTTTGCTTTTCAGCAACAGTCGTTGTCGCTGATAGTCTATAACTTTACATCTCAGTCTATAACATAATGCAACAATGACTTCTAAGAAGGCAGAACTTTTATCAAAAATGTTAATCAATTAAAATTAAAACTTGCGAACCCACAACAAAGAAAGCAAAGCCCATAAATGTAAATAATCGTTGAGAAACTAAAAAGACTAAAATGAGTGAGAGCGAGACTGGACGTTTTCCCGAGATACATTTTGTGTAAGCGCCGGATAACATTTTTATTGTTAACAAGCAAAGCCGTGGCCACGACGAGCGACGATGATATCTCCTCGTATGAATGATGACTTCGTGCTGAGCCTCTGGAAGCAGTCTCCACAGATAGACATGAAGCCGAGAGACATGGCACGAATATGGAGATTCGACCGCACTTTGTACACTCACTTTTCTAAAATGAATACCGAATGAGAATTGCAATTCAATTCGCGAAATTGAATATTCAAAATTGTTTCTTACTCTTGCCCATTTTATAATTATATAGTACTGAGAATCTCTAAAGCTAGACATATTTTCTCATAACGAATTGCTATTGAAAACAGGTAAGATACCTACTATCTTATAACGACGATGATGTTTTTATGCCTCATTAAAATTCTTTATTATAATTAAAAACATCAAAGATATGAAAATTGAAGTTGATTATTTTTTAAAGGAATATCATGAATGTCAATCAGCTTTTTAGAGCCTACGTTTTGATGGCATCTTAAACTAGAATGTACGATTTATTGCCAATGATATTCATTATTGATGATGGTCTTTACCTTCCAGTGTCTATGGTAGCGACCCATCCGAGGAAGACAAGGGGTCGACGTTTTTAGCACAAAGCGTTTTCTGTTTCGGACCCTTTCTTGCTGCTTATTTGACTCGAAACGTGCCTTGGGAGTACCTGTTTACTGAGGCCACCTTTATCGAGACGCAAGCAATATTTTGTTGAGATTATCAGTTAAAATGCCTTTATCGTTCAGCGTTCACCTCTAACAGATGCAATGTCTCACTTAACAAATAACAATCACGCTTTAAAGTTGTTGGGTCCAACATGAGTCTTAAAGATAAGGGAAAAGCATTAAGCTGATACTGTGAAATACCGAAGTGATTTATTTTAAATGCTTTTAATCGGACCTTTTGTGAAACACTGCAATTTTATCGTACTAAAAATAAATATTAATAAATACTATTTTCACCAATATATAAGACGAGCTGCCGCCCACGGCTCCGTCCGCGAGAATGTCGAAAATTATCCAAAGGGAACATACTCCTGGGATAAAAAAGTATCCTTGTGCTATTCCAGACTACAATCTACCTCTGTGCCAAATTTCATCCAAGATTTGTTCAGCAGTTCTGACGTGATTGTCTAACAAACATCCATCAATCCATCAAAACTTTCGTATTTATAATATTAGTAAGTAACTAAATACCTATAGATTTACGATCATAAAAATAAATTATAGTGATCACCATGGTAAAAATATTAAAATTTAACACAGTTAGAAACCATAATACAGCACATTTTACTCAAATATTATGACACCACAAGAGTAAAGGTACTGTACAATAAACAACTTGTGGCTAACAAGACCAAACTTAGCTTTCTAAGATTTACAATCTTCAACCAAAATGTTTTATTTGCGGCGTTGACAGCCATAAAGTAACCAGCATCATTTTACGTTTAAAACTATTGTCTCAACGAATTTATAGAGGCAATAATATAATTGCGGTAGAATCTTTTTGTTTAACCGAGACAGACCCTGGCACTACTTTTATTACGGGTCATAACTTTCAAAGGCTTTTTTGCTTCGGATCCGAGAAACTAGCCATATTGTTAATTTCTCTCTTCGGAGCTCCTTTGTTTTTGACTATCCTTTTTCAATGTTCAGCGAGGACGAATGCTGCTCTGAATAGAATTTAAAACGTTCTGGTCACGGGTAACGTAATTTTTTTCAATAGTATGCAGAAGTCATTTTTGGCTTCAATTCTGGCTGCCGATTCTTCATTGTTATTTCCCATAGTTTCCCGCAGAGCTGTTTCTATTATGTTGTCCAGGCTTCCGTTGGACACAGTTTGTTTACCTTTAGTTTTTCCACTAACTCACAATGCATTGCATGTATCCAATTCTACGTAACAAAGTTTAATTTAGTTATCAATAGCTATAATCGTAATTGACTCATTTCCATTGTCCATTATACTATCTTTGTTATTACAGTCTAGTTCTATAATCGAATGACCGATCGTCAATAGACTGATAAATTATAACAGAACTATTAGCAAGGGCGTTGTCTCTGCAATATCGATTTGTCGCATAATGCTCATGTGCTTTTTATAGAACTGTTACATTTCTGTTCTTCGATACCTTTTATTCTCGGTTCATTTATCGAACCTATTTGCTTGTCAATTTATAATGAAACCCACACATGGCTTACAGTTTGAAGCACCCATTTAAAGGCAATCTGTAATAGATTGAAAAACTCATAAATATTAGTAGATAAACGAAGCCGTTCTTTCACATAAAAGTCATGTTGAACTTCTATCGATATCGGGCAATGTCAACACACTCATTGTGTTATATAACGTTCCTTGGGGAAGATCGCTATGTAAGATGTTTTCGGAGTCAGTTGTTACGAGATAAGTGGTAATATTGTGTTTGATGTCCTCTTGTAAATATTGAGCCATCACATGGGCACGTGAGATATTTACTCCCAATATTGACTGAGAATATCAATAGTCGTGCCCTGATACGACCTTGGCCCGACAAACCTCTTTCTTGGAAAGTATCACCAAATATTTTATTTTCTATCTTTATATTGATCTTCATTATAAATATCTTCAATCTGGTCTGGCATCATGCAGGATGCACCATTGTAAAGGCATTACGTGACTGATAATGTACTTTGAGGAGTTCTATCTTTTAGTAAAGTTGTGCCAGGCATCCGGAAAGGATAATAAATTCCTCAATTGTTATAACTCATAAAAAGTTTACTACTTAAACAAATCTGCCCTAAAGAGACATCGTTACCACATCCTGACGGTTTGAAGCAATTATTTCATTTCCCATTAGTCAGTACAACCAACTTAATCAAGAATTTGATTTTATTCTATGTCTGAAGAGGGAACGTGATACGTAGTGGCATTGAAGATATTCAAAGGTCTGTAAACGTCTCCCACGGTAGACGCGATCCGACACGCACGTGTTATGGCATTCGATGGACCACGATTAGAGTTTGCGGTGACGCACGATGTCCTCTTGAATGGACGTGTTTTTGTGGCTAACTAGCACACTACTCTAGACTAATTCTTTTTTCGATGTTGTTAAGAATTTTTCAGAAAGTTTGTATGGCAGAAAATGTTTTTGTATCGGTGTTGTGTTTTTAATAACTTAGAGATCATTTTTAAGTTTAATAAGACTACTGGCTTACTACATTCTGTATCTGTAGATGATAGATAATTTTAGAACGCAATCGTTTATTGCTTTATTATTTTATTATAACTTCAAGTTGTACATTCGGAGGAAATAAAAAATAAATGTTACTATAAATGGAAATAAATAAAGGCATTATTAACAAGAACCTCATAATTTTAAGAGTCATCACTTCATTGTACTAGAATCCCATTATTGAACATCTGTTCTTAAATTATTTCAACAATCCATAAAGAAAATTGAAACACCACAATATCTTTTGTGTGCATTCTTTCCGATTTTAAACTGTCAATCATTTATTTTGCATTGATGTAAAAATGTCCGCCCATCTCGTCAAAATTGCATGCATGTCTCTACAAAGTAAATATTTAATCGTTTCCTTATAATGTGTGTCCGGAATAATCTCTGTATTGTGAATGGACCATAAAAATTAATCATTTAAATTCTTTAATAATGTTTAAATGCAACTTCAAGCAATCTTAACATAACCAATTTTAGAAACAAAGTTCAAGTGTGTAAGGTTTTCAAGTCACGTAACTGCTACTGTTTCAAATGTCACTGCGACCTCCTTTGAGATGTAACTTAAGGAGGTGCATCGAACGAATCACGCAGGCCTAAGTCTTTGGCTGCATAACCAATATTTCGAGTACTTAAAAAACACGCGTGCCATCTGTTGTAAGCCGATGCAGTGCCGGGTCCCACCCGTCGTCATTGTTGCCTTCCCCGCGCCTTCCCCCTCCCCCAATACCCATGCGGCTTTCGTTCGTTCAAACTTCGTAGGTCAGTTACCGCCCGACCGCAGGGGAGCATGGCTGCGTCAAAAATTTTACCGCGATCTCGCACTCACTGTTTACATGCGCTATAAAACGAAGTGTATACAACAACAGAGACTTCATAACATTGACTGTTTGGTGACATAAAGTTTTAACGAGTACTTTAGTGATATATCAGTGACAAATGAACTATATTAAAGTGGCAAAATGACCAAGAACTTTTACGGCATGGTTTCGTTAAAAGTTTGGATGTGTTTGGTTGTCGTGGCCGGTGCGCGCGCACGGTCCGCGCCGCCCGCCCCCACCGGCTGTCATTGGGACTATTCGGACACAAAGTTGAGTGAATCAAACTTTCTCACGTGTAACATTAAAACCATCGGCTCAGTTGATTTCTTGTTTAAAAACATTACCACGGCGCAGGCGTACAACATCAACAAGTTGAAGCTGACTTGCACGGATTTGTTGTTCTTCGAAAGTTCGTTGCACATGAATACCGGCAGTTTTTTGGGGCAGCTGCGAAAACTTGAGGACCTGCGCGTTGAGTACTGCAAGATACGGTATGTGCCCGCTACTGTCCTGTCGCCGCTTCGTGACTTAACCAGCTTAACTCTACGTTCTTACAATACGGATTGGCCTGCGATGACTATGGAGTTTCACGCTGAAAGTTTTCGTGGACTAATGGAACTTCGAACATTGGATTTAGGTGACAACAATATTTACATGTTACCTTCTGAAGTATTTTGTCCGCTTTTTAGTTTGGAAATACTAAACCTTACCAACAATAGAATTCAAGACATATCGGAAATCGGCTTCTCGGATTGGGGTAAGGGACCCATTGCTCCAGGTAAATCATGCAATACCGGATTGAAGATGCTTGATTTATCTCACAACAATATTCTACGACTTCCCGACAACGGTCTTTCTAGCCTCAGATCTTTAGAAGTGTTGAATATTCAGAACAACTTAATTAATGAAATAGGCGACAGAGCCTTCGTCGGATTGAATTCATTAAAAATTCTGAACTTGTCGGGAAATAAGTTAGTCGCTGTCCCTCCAGAACTATTTCAATCATCACGAGTTATCAAAGAAATCTCATTAGCGAATAATTCGCTTTCTGTGTTGGCTCCAGGATTACTTGAAGGACTAGATCAGCTTGAGAAATTGGATTTATCTAGAAACCGTCTTACTAACGACTGGGTTAACAGAGATACTTTTGCCGGACTCATCCGCCTAGTTATATTGAATTTATCTTACAACTCACTTGCACGTTTGGATCCAAAGTCTTTTCACGACTTGAACAACTTACAAGTTTTGAATCTAGACAACAACGCTATTGAAACTATCAGCAACGGAGCTTTTGCAGAGCTTAAGAACTTGCATCAACTGTCGATATCAGACAACAAGATAAAAACGTTGAATGAACACATTTTTTCCAACTTGTTTGTTCTTAGTCAGTTGTATTTAGATAATAATCAGATATCTACAATTCACGAGCGCTGTTTTGAAAACATCACCTACTTACAAGACTTGGGTTTAAACGGGAATAGTATGAATACAATCCCAGATGGAATAAAGAAGCTAAGATTTTTGAAATCACTTGATATCGGGAAGAATAACATATCCAAAGTAGCAAATACTTCTTTTGAAGGACTAGAAGAGCTCTATGGTCTACGGCTTGTTGACAATCAGATTACAAGCATACCAAAGGACACGTTTAGTACTCTGCCGTCCTTGCAAGTTCTAAATTTGGCCTCAAACAAAATAGAAACCATTGAGCAAGACGCATTTTTATCTAATCCGACTTTAAAAGCTATCCGCTTAGACGGGAACAAACTGACCGACATCCGAGGTGTCTTCAACAAACTAAATACCCTCGGTTGGCTTAACATATCCGACAATAAGCTTATTTACTTTGACTATAGTTATATGCCGGAAAGTCTTGAATGGTTGGATATTCACAGTAACAATATTACAAAACTAGAAAACGAACAGAACGCACAACAAAACATTCGAATGCTTGACGTAAGCTACAATGCATTAGAAAACGTCGATGAAAGGTCGATACCTGATTCTATTGAAGTTCTTTTCTTAAATAACAACAAAATTCACACGATTCACCCAGGTACGTTCTTACAAAAACGAAACTTAGAAAAGGTTGTCGTGACGGAGAATAAATTGAGAACCGTTGAACTATCGGCGTTTACGTTGCCCCATATACCGAAGCACAGAATACTGCCAAAATTCTTTATCGGAAATAATCCGTTTGTATGCAACTGTCATATGATTTGGCTGCAAAAAATAAATCTTTGGAATCACATGAGGCAATACCCAAGATTTGTGGATTTGGATACAGTAACATGTGAAGTTGTAAATAATAAGTATGGTGGTAAAGCTAATCTGATGGATGTTCCTGAAACTCAGTTCCTTTGTTCCTATGAAACTCACTGCTCGTCTAGTTGCTTCTGCTGCGATTTTGAGGCTTGCGACTGTAAGATGACATGTCCTGAAGGCTGTTCTTGCTTCCATGACAGCAATTGGAATTCTAATGTTATCGACTGTTCAAATGTGGGTTACACTGAAATACCCGAGAAGATACCGATGGATGCCACAGAACTTTATCTCGATGGTAATGACTTCCAAGTTTTGAACAGTCACCTATTCATTGGCAAGAAAAAGTTACACAAGCTCTACTTGAACAACAGTAACATCGCTAACATCGACAATGATACCTTAAATGGATTGCATTCACTAAACATCCTTCACCTTGAAAATAACCATCTGACCGAGTTGTCTGCTGGAGTGTTCTCGCAAACAAAACACTTGAGGGAGTTATACTTGAACGATAACCTCTTGACAAGTGTCGCAAACAAGACTTATGACAACCTGTCATCTTTAAGAGTTGCGCACTTCCAAGGAAACAAGATTCTCGACCTTGACAAAAAATTGGCGCATGTATCTCATTTGGAAAGCGTCAACGTTCAAGGAAACTTGTTCACGTGTACTTGTGACAACATCCAGGCTCTTCAAAACTGGTTCAAGAAGTACTACGAAGACCCCGTCGAAATGTTTTGTGTCAGTGAAAATGGACTTATTTCGAACTATACTGTGTTTGATGCGATTGATAGGTGTCGTGATTCAAGTGTTACGGACAATACTATTCCTACGGAAAATCAACCGTATCAGTACGACGAAGTGAGCCCAATAAAATTGAACTTTGTGCCACTTTTAGCTGTAGTTCTAATAAGTGTTATTCTTATTCTACTATTCGGTGCCTTAGCTTTCTCATTTAGGCAAAATGTACGCTTGTGGGCGCATTCTAAATATGGAGTCAGATTGTTCAAAAGTGCTTCAATTCAAGAGAGTGAACTTGATAGAGATAGATTGTACGATGGATACGCTGTATATAGTTTATTGGATGATGACTTTGTGTCTAAAGTTGTAGCTCCAGAAATGGAACACTCCGGTTATACGATGTGCTTTCATTACAGAGATTTACAACATGCGCCTGATAATTACTTGTCTGAGCAAATAACAAATGCTGCTGAATCATCAAAGAGAATATTAGTGTTTGTGTCCTTTAATTTTCTACAAAACGAATGGTCAAAAGTTGCTTTTAAGGCAGCTATGAAACATGTTATTACATCTATTCACCCTTCAATAAGGCGCCACAGAGTAGTTTTCATTTTAACAACAGATGTTAGCGCTCTAAACTTAGATCTGGATTTCCAAAGCTATTTGAAAACTTGCAACGTTTTATTGTGGGGTGAAAAGAAGTTTTGGGAAAAAATTAGGTTTGTAATGCCAGACATTTCTAATTTGCATTGGAACAAAGATACAATGAATTACAATCATGGCGTGTGTCCAAATGGTAGACGGCATCCTTCTAGATATACGGCCTCGCCTACTGCGCCGGAACATTGGTACAAATACGACGCGATACCGCCTCAAACACCCACCACTGCTAATGTGGGTGTAACGGTTGAGGATGACACGTCGATGTTGACAAATACAACGTTGACAAGTCAGATTCAGGATGGGGAGAATTTACACCATAGTTACATTTCTATTGATACACAAAATTATGAGCAGCCATATGGTGGTAGGCCTAGGCCTCCTAATACGTTGCGCAAACATCCTGGGCACCACTCCCCATCGATGTTAGATGAGCAAGGTTACTTACAGCCCCGCTCATCTGTGCACGACTGCTTGCCACAAACTCATCCAGCCGTGCACAGATGATAAGATTGTTAAACTCTGCTTATCGGTAAAAGATACTTCGTAATGGAACTTGACATTCCAAGCGCATGTGTAGGCTAGACCGCTTTTTGAGTTGGCCATGCCTTATTGAAACGTGATAGTTTGAAAATGTTGGTTTAATTTGGCCAAACTGACTTCGTTCCTCAACATTGTCATGTTAAAAGACTGTATTGTTAAATAATGTATTCTAAACGTATCTTAGTAGAGTGAAGTCTTATTGTATTTCATTGTATAAAGCTATATGAATTGTTGTCCATTAAGACTGATACATAATATTGTATAAAACGAAATAATGCCAGTATCAGGAGTGAAAACTAGCATGAGTATTTTGATATAGTATATCTCATTGTTACCAAATATTTTGTAGATAGACATTACTAATCACTGTATGGAAATTATTGTATAGTAT
This sequence comes from Mamestra configurata, assembly GCA_002192655.3. Classification (NCBI taxonomy): domain Eukaryota; kingdom Metazoa; phylum Arthropoda; class Insecta; order Lepidoptera; family Noctuidae; genus Mamestra; species Mamestra configurata. Next base: position 782,845 of record NDFZ01005458.1, read on the forward strand.
TACTAGTCATTAGTTAAAATTATTAGATAGTGTTGAAAAAGTGTAGATACTTAGTTACATATTTAGTGGTATTACTAAAATGTTTGTTGTTAGAAGAAGCATGCACCTATCAATTTGTGTCTATTTTGCTATCGCTAAGTATGTAACTGACTATTTCTATGTATGTCATTATAATATCCGCGACTGTTATATTGTATTAATTTAAAAATAAAACAATATCATCAAATAAACCTAGTCGTTTCTTTCCTCTCCAAACCTAATTCAGCTTTAATGATAGGAATTAGTATTTTTCTAAAGTTTGCTCAAGGAATTGTCCATAGTAATTTACGATCATTAAACCATTAATTTTAAATGTTACCCATTTATTAAAACCTTGTGGTTTGTTTAAAGAACTAGACAAACTTTTTGTCTTGCTGCTGCCACAAAAACTAAGAATCTTTAGAAATCCAAATGGCGGCATTGTTAACTTCGTTGTTTCCAAATCGAAATATTAAGTAAAAAAAGATGAGAAATAATTTTGGTTTGCCGACAATCATCTTGGGCATAATGATGGTCCCTTTTCAGGTAGAGAAACACACCCAAGTCATATTTCAACCGTCACGGATAGCATGGTAGCTATAAAAGAGATTTACAATACGTTCAGTATTCGACGCTAGTTATGCGACCTTCTGTTGGACACGGTCCGACGAAGAGCTTATTGATTTTTTTTCATAATAGTTTTCTAAAGTGTGAGTTCCAATACCGACATATGGTGTGACATACTTTGAATGACCGCTGCCCGGCTGTTTTAATTTTTTCTTAATGAGAAGCATTTTGTGGCCGCGTTGTTGCAACTGGCAGTGTTTGTCGAGTAGAATGTTGTGTTAACAGATTTGCTTGAATGGATACTTCAAAAGCTATTAATAACTTGCATATAGCTTTGGGGACACAAAATAAATGATAGACAATATTTCAGTAGTACATGCTTATTCCACTATCAATAATGTTATTATTTCATGGGACATGGAATCAAACAATTACACAATTGAATCTAAACTGAAACAATACTATGCGTAGTCGGAAGCTCACACTGGAACTATTGTTTACATAATAAAAGACGGACGATAACAATAACGGCAGTTGTACGTTACGTCACTGATTCTATTCTAGATACATACATAAACATATTTTTATTATGTACTTGACAGTAGATTTGTTATTGATCCACCTCAAGGGTTACAAAATATAGTTACTACTAACGTTACCAATCAACATTAAACATTACTAAACAATGGAAAGTCAGTTTTAAACAATATCATCAGATATTCGGACTATGTAACGTGTAAAAGTAAAGTTCCTACCAGCTAACTTTCTGCAAAGCTTTAGGAAAGTTTCCTTTGATACAACACTTATGAACAAAATCTATATAAAATAATATTTAGCAAGAACTCAGCGCACTAATACCAATAACTCAAGTATACATCATTATGAAGAAAGAATAAAGTCTCGTTTGTATAACCTGCGCACATGCAAGCTACCAGCAGAACATTCATCTCTACTGTACATTATAGCAATCATTACAACAAAATAGTCGATTCGGTAACCGTACGAGAAACATCGATTTGCAGTCGTTGTTTATATTTAAATGATAATCTTCGTGTTTACAACTGTGAGATAAATCGAGAGAAAGTGACCATACTGAGAATCGTTGCATCGTTGAGACGTGTGGTAATTGACTGTATATCGTAAGTATTATGTTTCATTACAATCAAGTTAATGAAATATCATACGACGCGTGATCAGAATTAAAATCTCAGGTACAAGTATTGGGTAATATAATTAATACTGGTCATATTTTAAAGAAATATAAGTTTTTTTCTCCAAAAGAGTCGGTAAGTTTAGGTATAGGAGTATGATCAATAATGAAGATGATACAAGGTATATGGATAGGTAGGATAATACAAGGCAATATTTTACTAAATACTTAGTAGGTATTAGAGTTTATTCAATCATCAAATCTTACTTGACACAGAGATAGTTAAATACACTTCACTAGATGTGAAGTGTATTTAACTTTCTCTGTCTTACATAATATTATCCACTTGTCAAAAACCTTCAAAAATACATTATTTATCAATTCTACCGAAATCCCCAAATCGTTTATATATCTATTTGCTCTTTCATGTCCAACAAATAGAAACGTCAGTAGCAGAATCATATTCCATTATTGTCCTCAATAAGTTACCAAAACTATTTCTGGTTCCAAGATACCTGCTATCAATATCCGGGGATATCGGCCCTATCTCAGGATTTCACGGTTAAACGCACCATTGATTCCCCCCTATCATACCCGATGCGTCCCCGAGACTAGATAAGAAATTGACCAGATATCAAACCAAACTCCTTAGCTTTCGAACTTATTGGCTTATTGTTTTATCGTAACGAAATTCGATTTGTACAATATCAAACAATTCGAATTGTGAATTATTAATATTAAATTGCCGGTTTTAGAGATATTGAATTTGAAGCGAATAATTTAGAACGGATTATGTTATAAATAACAGATTCGGATACGGATAAGTTCACTGGAAATAGGTGTCGACTAATTTTATCAGTGACTCATTTTGAATTCTAAGCAAATTATTATCTACGGCGGCGTCGATCAATCAAAATCATCACTTTTAACCTGTATCATCTTGACCGTCCTTTCAATATCAAAACTTCCAATGTATTTTTCTACAGCCACTCAAAGCTCGTTCACAATAAAAGCAATGACTAATCCCAGTTCTCAGGGTCAAATCAAATCAGATAGATTCACACTTTCAGTGTGACATTGATCGACGTCTGATATCCGAACACGGGTTGTGAAGATTTTTCTGTTTTGTACTTTACATTAACAAAATTTGTTGTTTGGCTGGTCAACTCACGCCACCCGCTGGTTAGACATGACGTTTCACACTTGAAGTTGCTTCGACTCGGTACAAAGGTCACGTCTTCTCACTCAAATCTCGACCGGGAGCGTTTCGGTCGGAATTGGATCGTGACAACCAAGAGATACTTATCGTGATTTTCTGGCCAATTCCGATGCATAGCTCCGTTGTTAGGATGGGTAATGGGAGCATGGGAACACGGACAGACTTGGTAGTGTTGGTACTAACTAAATTATTGTAAGTCAAATAAGGCGATGTGTTTGTAGAGCGATGATTGGGGTGCGCCGGGTAGCTTTGTTTGTCTATTAAATTTTGTCACATGATTGACGTTCAACCCGACTAACATCTTATGTAAAGAAGGGTTTGACATCGAAATCCAGCTGGTATAGCTTTGAGTTAATCCATAACTTCTGATCCGACAGCCATTCTGTAATATAGATAAGGAATACGCTGAATTTAATATTAACTAAGGTTTACTATCTAGATGTATTTTCAAGGAATCATGCATGCCATCAGGAAGTAAAAGGCATTAAACTTTACTGAGTATACACCACATTAACTTTAAACATGATAAGATTGACAATAAACTACTGTATAACTAACATAAAATATACATTGTTGATAAGGATGACTCAAACGTTTTTACAAGACTGAATTCATTTTTCTTCTTTTATAAGCAATAATTTAATACAAAGGTATATCTGTATGTAGCATGAGAGCAGGGACAGACGCTCCTTTGATTTGTAAAATTTATGAATATTGTGAGTTGAATTAACAAGACAAACTACTTCAAGAACGATAAGAGAACATTCATAATTCTAGTTACAGAGCACACAACTTTATGACGTGATGAATGAGACGAGAAGCATTTGATGCAATGAATGAAGAAAGGAGTGGAACAGGAAATCCTGATGCGTCATGAAAGCATAAAGTATAAATTATATGGCGACAATAAGAGCACCCCAGAAAGTAGAACAAATTATTATAGCTGGTAAGAAAATTGATAACACAGCAAGCACAATTCACCTACGCCAGAAGCTTGGTTAAAAACCTTAAATACTCAAGGAGAAAGTTTCAAACATCACGCAAAAAACGATAACTTTACACCGAATCCTTAACGCCAATAAACGCTTCAATAGAGGAAAAATAAATCCGGTTATGGGAATCTGAGCTCGGATAAATCACATCGAAAATACTGTCACGACACGAGAAAAAAATGTTGGCATCGGAAAACTATGGAACGATTTCATTATCCCAATGTCCCGGATAGTGAGCATGACTGACTCTTCGGTGAATGAGAGTTACAAATCTTTAAAAAAGTAAGTTCCGTTCCGGTTTTTCCACAAATTCTTTCCGATCAAAGTTAATTTGGGTAATCAATTCTCGTCCTTCGATGCGTTGGATTGATAGATAAGGAATTTTTGAAAACCGAAATATTTTGTGGACGTGTTTCTTACTGAGTGATACTGGGGCGACCATGGCTTTGATATTGATAGTGTCAAAGACGATACTTGCTTCGTTTTCTTTCTTCTTTTCTCCTTCTCTTAATTCTTTAGAAGGCCATTTTATTCAGTTTCTTATGTTTTAATTTTCGTTGTTCTTTCTTTTTCAAAAGTCTGAGAGCAAGCATCCCATATTCATTGTTAGTAAATTACTAACTCATGGCAAAAAGACGGCCAGACCCGGTAATTCTCTAAATAAAAAAGGTCAAACTCAAAGGAACGTAAAAAGAAAAAAAATATTCGTGGCTAAGCGAAGTCTTGAACGACGATATTTTAATATTCAATCTTAAGCATGCATCTAGGAAGGCTGCTTACTTCCAAGAGCTTATTCGCTCGTATGCATAGTTACGTAATAATTCCCCTGGAATCGATCCTAGAATCTTAGTCCTTAGTCTCAAACTTCGCGATAATGCCATTACATCGTGTCCTAGTTAAAGTAGGGCAGATGCCTGGATAATCTTCCGGAACATCGTATATCACAGTTATTCCATATGGATTACTGTCCGTTTCAATTTATGTATCGCTGCAACCGTTGAAATGTTTTAGTGCTTGATTCCTAACACTTCGATTTATTTCATGTTTATAGAGTAGATTTCTTAGATGCTAATAAATGGAATATGGTTCTTGTGAGAGTTTGCAATCATTTTGAATATGTTCCTATACTCTATCCGTTTAGGTAGTTAACTAAAGGTAAACAATCTTGATGTAACTTTTTACTTAAAAACTCAGTTTAAAAATAAAATGCAAGTAAAAACCAAAGTAAATACAACAGTAACGAATACTAAATCAATTGAACCATAAGTTTGAAAAGTAGTTTATTTGTTTAATATGAATTTGTGTAAAAAGACACATCAAGATTGTTTACCTTTAGTTAACTACCTAAACGGATAGAGTATAGTATATCGTTTTACGATTTCAAAATTCACGTTCTTTTATATTGGACATCAAAGTTTTTACCATTCGTTGTTTCGCGATGTGTCACTGTAGCCCTTGCGAGTGTAAAAACTTCGTTTATTATAGGTACGCTAACGTTATTACATGCGATAAAATTCTGTACAAATGGCATGCAAAGTGATGAGTTCTAACCAACTAGAGCTATGAACGTAAATTTTTAACGAGTTCAAAGTTTGACATCGGTCGTATTGTGTCGGCTCATAGCGTATATACGTGATAGCGAGTTCCACTTACGGCGGTTTAGTTGGGACATGTTTTTAATAGTTGCTTTTTATTTGAACTGAGTTTTGTTGGTTTTTTTCTGGTATGTATTAGAATATAACATGCCCAAACTTATTAGTGCTGACTGTGCTGGCCTACGTTCCATGTTCCAGAAGTTTTGGATGTGCGTTGATATATCAGTCAGTCAGTTTCTCCTTGTATATACATAATACCTGGATGACCGACTGACTAAAAATGAAACCTATCTAGATCGATTTATTGCCCCCGAAACCCCCTTCATACAAAATTTCATGAAAATCGTTTGAGCCGTTTCCGAGATTCAGGTTATATATATATATATACATTTTTGTATATATGTATTAGATAATATCGATGATCGATGAGCACTTGTATGTATAATTTTTTAACATTCCTGACATGAAATCATCAGAAATCAGCTCATGAAATGCCTCATCTTCTCAGTTACCACAAGCAAAATTTCTCGCACATTAACATCTAACCCACATTTCACTAATTACCTACTTCCTCCACAACAAAGTCAAATATGACCACACTTTAACCCACTTAGTAGTAAGATAACTATCTTATCAGGACAGATGTTGCAAGCTCTAAAAGGAACGAATCACCGACAGTTAACTTTGAACACGTGCGATGTAACTGTTCATCTACTATTGAATTTAGGAGATGAATGATGAAACGACTTTGACGCTTAGGCCACTTATATGATAAAAGACGCAAGAAAAAAAGAAACAAGTATAGAGTTTAAGAATTTAAATCTAGAACATGTTAATGAATTTTAAACTAGAACACCAATATACTGACTGGCTTAGAATATTTATGAGTCGAAAACTGTTTTAGAATTCGAATTCAAATAATGGAATTAGACGATATTGTTTAGATTAATTCAATACCATTGCAAGGCATGACTAACTCAAGACTGTCCTTAACCATGGACCGCCAGTCTAATACCATTCAAGTTTTACTATAGCATTCGACCTCGGTCATGTACATTTACTGTTTGAAAGACATTGACACACTGAATACTTTAGTGTCGAATGTATAACGAAAGATATACCTACAAGATGTATCCGACTGTTGAAAGTGTTGAATTTGATGGAATAATTTAAATTCCATATTCAAACTATAAATTGATTCGTATCATCACATCAAAATCAATTTTGCGGTTTAAAAAAACAATATAGGCTCCGATACATACTTAGTCATCTTTCCAAACAAAACAAGGTGCCATTAGCAGTTCCTTTGAAAGAATGGTACTTTAAAAAAGGCAATAATTTCGCTGAGTCACACCTACCCTCGGAATTGTTCCCTAACGGTTGGTGCTCTATCTTCGGTATTTCTTGCATATACAATGACTATATGGTTTTGATATTTTATTTGTATAAGCCATCAAGTACAGAATAAAATATTTTAACTCTCATGGGACTTAAAAAAGCGAAGTTTTCTATATGAAGCTCAACGTAGAGCCCTAAGAATGGATGCGAGCATTTACAGCACCTTAATTATTGTTCGACAGATGGTTGGCTAACATGTATAATGGCCGTATTTAATTTCAAAACAGAAAGTTGTTTACGCATAATTGCTTGGCTAATCAAATACAATAAGGAAGCTTAAGCCTAACTCGCTGGAACTGTTGAGGTCGAGAGGTTAAATCCAACCACCTAACCCAAGGCATATTATTAGTAACACATCACGCATTGCTAATGGTCTTTGATGCGCAATATAAAAAGAAACAGTAATTGAAACACAATAAAATTAGTGAAATCCCTTTTTTTAATTACAAAACTTAATAAATAAATAAGGAAGAGCCAACGTTGAACACTTTTTAATAAAGATTAATGTATTTACGGCTAAAACGTCAAATGGAAATGTAATTTTCCTGTAAACAAGTATCAAAATTATTTCCTACACCAAAATGTTATGAAGAGTGACTGAGATGAATGAAGAAGATAATTGAAGTGCCTATTCAAAAATTAAAAAGTTACTCGTAAAACAAACGGGTGAAGAGTGCACGTAACTTTTATATCTAGACATTGCTTCTAGAAAATTCAGTCCAGAGACATTTTTGCCGGTTTTCTTTATAAGGCTATGAAACTGCAGCTTTATAGCTCTGAAGATACTCTGCTATTCTATTTCAGTTATTAAACGAAGGCACTTAAGGATGATTTTAGAATGCTCTGCGGTGAAGGCGATTATGGAATCGTGAATAATTTTATATAACTGTTAAATGAGTCGAAAGGTGCATTCAAAATTGTATTCTTCCTTCTTTTGACTGTATATAATAATGCAGATTACAATATTTAGTATTAATATTCCACAGACTGATAACTATCTTACTGTTACGTTTACTTAGTCAAACGTTAATTTTTTTTCTGTCACCTTTATATTTCCGTAAAGCGCCATCTAATAAAATTCCAGAGAACTTTTACGGAAGCAGGAACGAGCTTGGCGCCCCCCTCAAGGCAGTGGAGAGAATAAAAAGTTCACCATGGATAACGAAGGGGACTTTGTAGTGTTGAATTTAAAGAATCTCTTGTAGTTATTGCTTCACAAATAGATAATCCCTGAATTGTCACCTTTTTTTGACGTTTGGCGTACAGGGCACGCGCTTGCTTGTCATGGTCATGTATACGTGTCAATGGCAAGGTTAAAAACCTGATTTATGGGAATCAAAATCAATTTTTCATAAAAATTCAACCCACTCTTTTAAAAAATAAACTGTACCAGTCCTTTCGCAGCCACAATACAAAAATCAACGAACAAAATTTACTTTCCAACTTTTCAGTGCTAACAAACGCAAACAATTACTGAGGCTAAGGCGGCGAAGTTAAAAGGGCCCGCTAATGACGTCAGGTATTCTACGTTCATTGTTAGCTTTCAATAATAAACTGTAATGTGAGGTGCTAAAAGAAACTGAACCATTTTATAGCCATCGCAGATTTTAAGAGCGAGTGTGAATGCATTCCGCGGCTTGAGTGTTTTACAAATGCACGTACAAAATTATGCAGATTATTTACTGTGGGCCCGGTTATGTGCTGATTGTTGTGGGTTGTATTCTATATTTAAAGTTTATATATAGAATACAGCCCACGAACTGTATACAGTGAAGAATATAGATCTTTCCTTTTTTCGTGTAATTTTTTAGGGTTAGATGTTAGTGCCTAAAATGGAAAATCTTCTTTACTTTGAACTGTAAGACGTCGAGGAGTAAAATTCTGAGAAGCAAACAATTTTATATTAAACTAGCGGACGTCACGCGGTGTTACACGCGTAGTTCCCGTTTCCGTGGAAGTACGGGGATCAAATATAGCCTATGTTACTCGCTGATAATGTAGCTATCCATTGCTGAAAGAATTTTTCAAATCGGTCCAGTAGTTTTTATGTTTATTCGTTACATACAAAAATACAAATCTTTTCTCTTTATAATATTAGTATAGATAAATGTTAGTAACCAAATAAAATTACCAAATGGATAAGCAATGTAACAATGATGAATTTCATTTTAATAAAGTAATATTCTCAAACTAATAACTCTTAATGATTCCATGAAAAACTCCCGCCGACCTATTTAATATATTCGTCCTTATAACTCGTTACGTAACGTCGGCTTAACTAACCGACACAAAACCTACACGATAAAGTATCCTTTTAATGGAGACCCCACGATAAATTGTCCTAATAACAGAAATATTTTATTAGTTAAACGGCCATCATAAAAAGTGTTCGCTTTAACAATTTTTACGGCATATTTCATTTAAAAAAATTCTTCCCTTTGGTGGATGAGATCCGATCTAACATTTGTGTCAGAAAAAGGATAATGCGGCCATCTTCCTAGCGGGTGCCCGATATATTTTTTTCTTTATTAAACTCTTGCTATGATGGTCCAATATTTGGGACCAACTTGCTTGTCAAGTGTCGTTTCAGAAACGCTCAACTAAGGTTGGTTCCAACGTTGGCCTCCAATGTGTAGTGAAGATTCTAGAGGTGCGTCCCATTTTATTTTATTTTAATAATTCTGAAATGACAGATGAAGATGACTGTCGTTGGTAGAGGTCTAGAGGTGCATCGCTTTTGAACATAGTTTGATACGTCGTAAAAAGTTTTATGTTTTGTTTTTATTGTAAACTCCATCACAGTATGATACTTTGTCAAATTTTGACAGTAATTAGATAAGAATATGGATGCTTTAGTTAAAAATACACCTGACTTTTTGCTCATGAATCATACGATTCGTTAGAAAATATGACATGGTTTCTTTATTTATTTTTTACAAGGTTTTCGACTTCACTCGCGTGAAAGACGAAAATAATCCCAAGGAAACATATTCTCGAGATGAAAATCCTATGTTCTATTCCAGGACATGGCCTAGTTGTGAGCCGAGTTTCATTTAAATCTGTTCAGCCGTTAAGACGTGTAGAGGTATCAAACAAACCTACTTTTACATTTATAATATTAGTTAGGAAGACTGTAACAACAACATGCAGTAGAAATTCAGTCGAACAAAAAAGACAAACCCGTCATTTTACAGTCAGACTCAAACAAAATAGTTCATACACAACCATACGTAAGTTCACAATAAAGCAAGTCACACACAGTTCTCAAGCCAACGTATTGTTTGGAAAGTATTCACTTAATTCTTATTTCATGACTTAGTGTGACCTCCGCCTAGGATAGAGGTCGGCGCGGGCGCACTATCTGATCGCTGCCTGATCATGTCTATCGATGTTACGAATAAATGCACAGCAATTTAGATCTATATTGTTCTGTTTATATTTTGAAATGGTATGATTATTATGTGTTTTGATGTTGTGTTCTTGCCTAGTAGTTGTGCTTGCAGTTCAGTGTTTAGGTGTTTTATTTGTGTCAAACATTAATACAGTTTTTTTTGTATATTTTTGGGTTTAATTTGATAGACTACCTACGTTATGCAATGTCAAAATAACAATTAGTGACTTGGACAGGTTAAAAGAGAAACACTACAGATACTGCTTCAAGTTTTCCGAAAAAATGCTTACAAATCTTTCGATTTGTCATTAAAAGCTCATGCTACGATATTAAAGGAGTATCTCCAGAACAGCCAAATACAAATTTTGTTTATTATTAAGGTCAATCTCAGTTTTGATTCCATAAAACCTCTTGATATCACATAGACCATCACATCATCAATAACTTAAAAAAATCCACACCATTAATCTACCAACACAATCGCATCCGCAGCAGATGCTGCATCAAAAGATCAGTTTTTATCAATAAAAATACCTCAACATTATAAACAAACAAGGTGTTAATACTCGCGATAAGTATCAAAAATAACTCGCCCCTTCTTATAAAATATTGATATTTAATAGTCACATCACAGACAGAGTAACCCAGGCAGCCCCGTATTCCTTCGGCATACCAGATTACCGCATCAAATATTCCCTTTGACACTTCCCGCTAACGAAAACCCAACCTTGACCTTTAAAATATAAAGTTCAATTTCTATCTTCGAATGTTTTCGTTAAATAAGTGCAGGTGCCATCGGATGGCATCGCATCAACTTTATCTAAACTATCATATCTCCAAATATTAAACTTTTACTTTTATGGCAGTTTAAAATGCAAGTCGTGTCAACTAACGGGTAACGGATTCCCGATAAAAGGCAACTTTTCGTTTTTATCAGTCGCTGTTACGGCTTTATTGCTCTGCTAATAAGGGCAATTATTTTTCTGAGTCTAATGTTACGGAATATGCGAATAGAAGACATAATGTAACGAGTACATAATGTATTAACTTGAATCCTAACTGATATTATAAATGCGATGTTGAGTTTGCTTGTTTGGCTAAACGGATTTAGATTAACTTGGTATGCGGGTACGCCATGTCCTGGAATTAACGGAATAGGATATAGAATACTTATTATCCAAGGAGTAGGACTTTGAGCCACGGTCGGTAGCTGGAACTATTTTTATATATTATTTATATTATTATATATTTATATTGCGCATAAAAAAAAGAATGAATAAATGTTTCATCAAAATAAAACCTTGTTCCAATAAAAATCTGAAAGATTAAAAAACTACCTACTTAAAACATGTCACAGTCAAAGCCATCGTCCAGACATTGTTAGTTTAAAATAAAATAAATTGGAGTATTAAATTGATTAAATATCATACAGATTAGAGCAGACAGGTTCCATAAACATGTTTCTAGATTAGTTATCATAACTTAGCCTTTGTTTGTGTTCAATAAACTAGACTTATACTAATAGGATATAAAATCGTAGGTGTGAAATTAGGTAGGTAATTTTATTCAATAAATTATCTAGATTATTTTGACCGTCTGAAGACTAATTTAATTTTATGGCTTTCGTTTATCTTTTTATACGTGTTGATTTACATGTGTTTTTCGTATTTCAACACAAAATCATTTATCTAAAATATAAGAAATACCTAGCAGGCAAAAAAATGTCCAAGGTAGCTAGCGCTGAGAGCAAATGAAATAGGTATATGTATATTTTTTATATATCCTAATATGTTTTACGTTCAACTAAACCCGTAGGTAACAACAAGACACCAGCAATGTTCATAAATTAATAAACAATTACTACTCCAATACTTAATTTCAATAGAAATCACAAATATCTGATGTTGCCATTCTAATGTGTCCTTATAAAAGGACAATCTAAATAATCAAGTCTCAAATGACCCTCTAAGAAATATTTTATCTCGCGTCAGTTGTGAAATAAAAATGCGGTCAACCGGACAGCTAATAAACTTAGATAAACGAATGAGATATGTAATTAGTAGTTGATAATTGCTTGCTCGGTGTCAAATGACTTCATTAATACAAAAAACAAGTGAATAAATCCTGGTGTTTATTAAATTGAAATTCTTGCAAGTTGCAACATTATAACGGTGAAAATTAGTTAATATTTTCAATGAAAGCGGTGATTTTCTAAAAGATAATTCTTACATGTTACTGGATATTTGATCCTCTCATTTATCAAAACGGGCGTAATTCAGGAAGCCCCGAATTCTGAGGCTTGGTGTCGAAACTTCTGACTGATTGGGAGCCTGTTACGAATGACAAAATAGCGTGGAAGAGATTCAGAACTAAAAAGTAAATTAATCAGATTTTATGTTAAAATCACCAGTCATTCTCATCACCTAAGCTTCCTAGCCAAATCAATTTAAAAATATGTATTTTTTTTACTTGAATAGGTAAATCTCGATTGAACTCAGCATCGTGTTAAAGTTTACAGCAGCAACTTGACGTGAGAGTCGCTCAACATTTTTCACGCAAGCCTAGAAAAAAAATCAAAGACTCAAAATGTGTATCATCCCACGCTCTTTATGGAAGTCGATTAATTAGAGGAAATTACTATCGCCTACACTACACAGAAGTCCATAGTAGCCGTGGGCTACCTATGCCTTGCTGCCTACCATTTAAATATAACATGCATTACTTACACAACTATCTTGGCTGTGATCCCAAAGAAGAATGCAGAATGAACAAACAGCTGTATGGAATCACTGGAGTGTTGGCTGGCCTAGAAAATAATCTTCTGAATGACAGACTGGGTAAAAAAGAGATGAAAAACGATAGATAGAGAAATAAAAGTATGGAAGGCTGTGGAGGTAAACTATGGCCTATATTAGCTATATCGGACATTATATAGACTAAAAATAAAAGAGTGAAGATTCCGTCCAATGTTGTCAACCAAGCAAAATAATTATTGCAAATCAAATTAAATGTCTCCTAAAATGGATCCAAGGTTTTGAAGGACTGAGTTCATTACATTTCAAAATTTAATTTATGACATCTAACATTTAGCAAAAGACGATTTCCTTGAATGTTTATGTATGCATAGTTAATATTTATAAACAACTGAATGCATAACGTTGTGAACCAGTTTATTGATTTATTACCGAAGCCCCAGGAAACGGTCGTCAAATGTTACGAGCTGATATATTTAAAATTGTATCATGTCGTAAAATCAACATAAAAGTAATAATTGTTGTGCGTTATATAAGGAACATGTATTAGTGATAGCGTTTTTGTAGAGACAACATCAACTGCATTGCATGAATTAATAACAAAAACAAACAAAAGTTGGGACAATGTGGATTGGAAATGATCAAATTGGACTGTCTGCTTAAGATTTGCTCAAATTCCAATGAACCTTTTGTTACAAATAAACTGCATTAATTATTGAGGAAATTAAAGTCTAGCCGCTTCCATGATGTTTTTGATTTATTGGGAACAGATTTGGTACTGAAACGCTAACATTCAGTGCAATCATTGTGTTGGCTAGACGAAAAACTGACTGCTTCACATTGATATCCTACAGTTTTTCCACCAAGTCTCCTTACGTCATTTGACTTGACTTATTGATTTGTTTTAAATTCTGGAAATACAAGTCTCGAAATAAAAAAATCTCCTCTTGCTTCCGAACCAAAGCCTTATACCAAAAACGATTTTAAAATTACTTGTTAATCAGTTACTGTTAACATTGAACCAAAGCCGGCGGCTAAAAATCGATCCACATAATGAACTAGTTTCAAAACATTGTAGCCATGTTGAAACATGGAACGTGCACTACTAATAATATTAAAAATCAAAATGTTATTATTAAGCTCACCCAAGTGAACTGAAGTTTTGTCTAGACCAATAAATACTCAATGCCACTGTGCTCTGTTTTTTCAATTACTTTTTCTTTTTATTACTATACCAGCATTATTGGTAACATTCTAAAGCCAGATGCTAGTTCTCATTAAAATTTAGTCTTGCTGCAGAAATTGTTTTCTTTCTAATTTCTCTCAAGGGATTGCAACACTAACTTTAATAGTAATTGTGATTATAATTGCAGAAGTTTGAGGTCGATATGCGGCTAACCAGATTATTAAAGATGTGTAATCATCAACCAGATTATTAAATATGTGTCTAAACACATCTCATCAACCAGATTATTAAAGATGTGTCTAAACACATCTTTAATAATCTGGTACTTTGCAAAATATGTCTATTGTTGTTATCTTAAATGAAAATTATTGTGTTCTTTGAAGGAACTAATTACGGCATGCAGTTGATTGTGAAATACACGAAGTGGCCTATAAATATGCAGTTGATAGTTTACAAACATCTAGAAGAGAAATGCCACTACAATTTTTCATTTAGTTAATGAGGGATTCGTTATGATATCATACCATAACAGAGTCGACAATCTTGTTTATCATACAAAAACAGATTAAATAGAATAATGGCAATGCTGCTCTCATTAGAAAGTGCATCAAGAGTTTATTTTATATTTCTGATCACTATCTGGTTCTCCTAACAAATGTGCAGAACAAATCAGCTAACAGTAATTTTCCCAAATGATTTCATTGATGGTACAATTCACAAATGACGTAATGCATTTCGTAATATGGAATCACATCGTCGGTGACCAATTTTTGGGAACGCAACGTGTAATTTATTCGACTAGTCACGGAACAAACGAATCTTTTGTGCTTATGTGTGCTTACTTTCTATTGCGTAAGTTGCTTAAAGATACTAGCAATATTTGGAAAACTTCGTCTGGGTAGAAGCGACAATTTGATGATTTTACTTTGTTGCTAGAGGTTTGTTCGTTATATAATATTGTTGTTAGTTTAATGGACTACAGCGATTTGCTCTTGCATGTATTATTTTCAGCATTAATTTAATCATGATGAAGGGTTATACCCTTGCAAGCACTTGTTTTTATTGAGATTCTCATCGAAGCTCCATTTATTATATCGACAATATTCTGTGTTTACTTTCAATTTAAAATAAAGTGCTAAAACACCTGTCTCATTTAGCGGTACATATAACGAAATTAAAAAACAACACTATTGTTTTTCAGACGGAATTCAATTACGATGAGAATAAGATTAAAAAGAGAGTATGATAACCGAATATAAAATTGCTCATACCAGAAATTGGATCGCGAATAGATTCGTGAGTTGTAACGGAACGTAAATCGAGTGAAAATGATCTTACAGAAAAAGTATTACCACGTAACTATAACGAGAGAGTTATGTCTGTTATTAAGGTTCCCCGTTACGGACAAATAATGGTAAGGTCAACTTATTATGAGTACAAAATTACGCAGGAGATCAAGCGATGTTTATCATTGAATGCATAATGGTCGTGGACTGACTGATACCGGTTCAGCAGTTTGTGCAAAGAAAACTTTGCTCCGAGAAAGCAATTTGGGAATGCAGATATTTGGAGTAACCTAGTTTATTAATCAAATAAAATCGCAAAACAAGGTCAAAATGGAATAAAAGAACATAACGAACACATTTTTTTTGTAAACCAAGAACTTCATTAACAATTCGCATAATTATAAACTTTCCACCAAAAAAAGGAGACTGGTCGCAATCAGTGAGTTTTTAACCGTCTCGAAATGAAGGGTTGTGAAGGTGAATAAAGCAAAAAGTTGGATAAAGGTAAAAAGCGTGTTTCGTTTCAACGGCCACCAACACTGTGGGTGGACTATACTTGTCAATCATCGAAGCTTTTGCCTCGCACATTGCAATCTCCATAATAGACTACCATGTTCTTTAGTTACCGCTTTTTATTGCTTATATTGATTGTTTGCTGTTTTTACCATGTATTTCTTGTCTGTAATTTAATAAATAATCTTGTCTAAAGGTAGAACAGGTGGCCGTAATTGATTTTTAGATGAAGTTTTATGAACTACTTTGTAGGTGTATGAAAAATTAAAATGACTTGCCGGGCATAAAATTAGCATCAAAATTAATATGGTAAAGTTGTTTACCTATTTATTATAAAACATTTAATTTGATAGCTGGTATTGGTAAGTACTTTTTAAAAGCTTCTATTAGCCGTTTAATTTCATCTTCTAGGAAGATCCATTAGGAACCGTAATTTTAGTAAACATCAGACTTTAAAAACCTTCTCAAACGTACTCGAAATGGACTTGATTTTATGAAGTCATCGTAACGTAATTATAGTTTTTTCTGATTTTATGATTAATGTTGCTCATCTTGAATCAAAACACGTCAAGAACCCCCATATTTAGCCGCAGAGTATCATTTTTTATTGTATAACCGGGGGTCGTGGCCCGATAGCCTGATAGTTAAGAGGTTGTGGAACAATCGAGTGGCGTTCGTGAGAACAGTATGCACCCACTTCAAGCTAATGCACCTAAACTATAGGATGCTTTCAACAAATAGAGTAAGAGCGGTGTCACGATGTCGTTTAGATCTCCACAAGTTCACTGTGTAGAATCTTATACACTTCGATATCGTTCCTTAGAAAAAACACAGCTCAAGTCAGTCATTGGGTAGAACTCTTTGTCATAGATCGAACTGATAGACTTTTTTTTTTTTTTTTTTTAAGGATGGGAAATCATCAAATGACTTCTTCCGCTCTGGGCGGAGCGGAAGGGCGTGTCAGACTCTTACTGACTAAAACCCATCCGTGTTCCTTCTAAAGCCCTTTGCGTTCCAGGGCCGCGGTGACTTTTTCGAACAAATTCCGCAACCCTGGCAGGCTCCGGCCCTAGCGGGCCCCGTCTTTTATGCTGACATCTCTTTGAGGCGCGCGTGAAACACAACGCGCCATCGACCCGGGCTTGGTGGTGATTGGACGGCGAGCCACCCAATGCTCGCCGTCCGCAGGCCCGAGCCTACGGTGGCCGGGGATCGCCCTGCGACTCCCGACGCCCGGGGCGTCTTCTCCTGTAGCGGCGGTTGGGGCGAAGGCCTTGCCTTTCCCTCGCGCGGCCC
>NDFZ01005458.1:800730-926944 GCA_002192655.3 Mamestra configurata
CGCAGCACCCAGTCGTAGCCGATGTCCCACAGGAGCGGTCCCAGAACCGAACCCTGTGGAACACCGCACGACATCTCTCGCCGGTTCCATTCTCCCTGGTGACCGGGGTAGATGACGGCCCTGTCCGTCAAATAGGCCTCGACCACGCGACGGAGGTAGGTCGGCATCCGGTGATACCGGAGTGCCTCCCTGATGCAACTCCAGGGCAGGGAGTTAAAGGCATTGGCGATGTCAAGAGACACCGCCAAGACGACCCTGCCCGACACCGCATCCCCCGTCGTGAGGGCTCTCACGCGCATGATGGCGTCCACCGTTGAACGCCCTGTGCGGAAACCGACCTTGTTCTCCGCCAGATCCGGCCCCTCCCTCACCAGGTGCCCGACGAGGCGGTTTGCAATTACTCTTTCAAAGAGCTTGCCCACCTCGTCGAGCAGCACGATGGAACTGATAGACTTACACTTATGATCAACCAAACCTAGGCCAAAGTTAAGATAGTTGTCACAACGCACCAGTACATTGGTTATAATAAATTAATCGGATTTTTCGCCCTACTGTAATGTTAGTAAAAATGCCTTCAGGAGTGTTGTTTGCCAAGGGACTATATAGGACCTGCATGGCTCTGCTACCACACCAATCACATTGATATTATAAAAAGTGAAAGGCATTGCATTTTTAATTATGACATAAACTCCTTCACTAAACACTAACACATACTATACACGTTACACAATCCTAACTCTTCTTTACATTTTCAGCTCAACATCCGAATGAGCTTCAGTTAAATTTGCCTGACACATGCTGAGCTGGACTCCAATTTGGTGCCATAACCTTCATTAGGACATTTTTTTTTATCCTGGTAACACTTTCCCGCGGTCGAATTGTCTCGAAAAAGCTAGTGTAGTTATGTAAAATGATTATTATAAGTTATTGTAATGAAAGACCAGTCCAAAATAAACTCAAGTTTGAACCTTTGAATGCACAACTAAAGAGTATGCGTACGGACGTAGAAGGAATGAGTATAATGTGTGATCCATTTATAGAACTGGGAAGTGAAGCTCGGGCTATATACTTGTACGGAGTTTCAGTGCTAACAAGCTTCTTTTGTACGTTTGTTCATTACGTCAGCTTGCGGTCTTCTAATTTTAAACTTAGATCGGAAAATTTACTACGAGTACCATGAATTAAAGACTTATCTACTTTCATAACTGATAGAAATGCATCAACATAAATTTTGTCATGTCTCTCTACTCAAAATAACACAAATTCATTTTAGTATGAGCATCTTATACTTATAGTAGGCGCCAGATAATCGTGGAATAACGGTCATTGACCCACCTACAATTATTGACATTTTTAATTTGAAAAACGGAATTAATGACACAAAGCTGTCCCGAATCATCATCTCTCGTGATCCTTAACATTGTCTAATAATGAAAAACGATTCATATTTAATTGTTCAGGTACCTATGAACAGTTATTAGGGAAAGGTCAATATACTTTATTCCACATTTATCTGGCGCCTACTATAGTAGCCATATTATGATACCCAGGAATGGAATGGAATTGTGGTCAAACGCGAGCCTATCAATAACAACAAAAAAAAACAAGCTAGTCTTACAGTAGTCGCATAGGATGTGTAACATCTGACGTAACACCTTGGTAAAAAGGAAAATTAACATAAAAGTACCAACTCGACCACTGAGCGCGCTCACTGGTCAAATCGAATAGGGCGCGCTCATTGGTCAAATTAAATAGGGCGCGCTCATTGGTCAAATCAAATAGCGCACGCTTCCTCGGCTTCCTGTTACACAGTTCCGTCCCATTTCACGAAATCACTCTCACAGATTGGCAAAGCGAGAGGAAAGATGTTACACATAAAAAGTCAGTTATCGACTATTAGGAACTCCGTAATGCGCAAATAAGACTAAAATAAAATTACTGTTAGAAATCGGTAACACAATTATTCATCAATTTAATGGCTATTAGGTTTTGCCATCAATTTAATATCTGGTTACACTTTGACAAGTTCTTTATACCTGCATCAATTTGAGAAAGTAAAATAGAACTTGAAAATTGCTAAAAATAAATTTGGCAGTTTGTTACTTTACTTATTTGCGCAAAAAATTGCTCTACTTTCTTAAAACTTCACGACTTTTGAAACCTAGGCATTCAGCTATCTTTTTGGTCATTATTTGTGGCAGATTTGAGGAAACTTCTAAAGAAAGTATTTTGTACGAAAAAACATGCTTTTGGAGGCGATTGCTTTGCTGTTGTCAGATATTAACTATATCTGGTATTAATTAAATATTACCCTTATAGCTTAATCTTTTTTCTGGCCATTTCATTCTAAGGCTAATATTTCAATGTAAGTACGAGTAAGAAGTGAAGTATCAAAATATTTTGATACACTGATAGAGTTAAAGGTTTGTATTTTTTTTACATTAACACTGTTTTCATCTATTATAAGTATGGTATACATATAATAGAGGCTAATCTAACTAAATTAGCCAAACATAGAAAAACAGTTAAGGTAATCAATAGTTTCATCATATTAATGTGATGTTACTTGTAAAAAATATCCACATCGCACTTTGGCCAACTACATACATAATTATGTATTTGCTCACACAGACATATAATGAAAACATACATTGTACAAAACATCAAGCCTTGCAGTGCAGTGAAGATGCCAAATATACGTAGAATTCACTCAATTCGTCAAGATCAGCAAAAACATTGTACCTAATCTAATTTTCTAGTTCCCATTGCATTGCACCAAAACTGTGTATACAACATTTTTTGTCACTATTATTTATTTTTAGAAACTTGGCATTATCTGTTGTGATGTGGCAGTTTAAAGTGGGAATAAATTTTCGAATGTCAGTTACTTCGTTTTACTTGTGGGCGGTCACTGACGTTTTATTATTTAATTAAGTTTCGTGCTCAGTGAAATTTCTTTGTCTTACTCGTTACCATCGAACTAGATCTAGAATGTGGGAATAATGCATTTTCAACTTGCAAACCCTCGAAAAACATTCAAAAGAAAATCTTAACAAGTTCACAAGTTACTTTAAGAGTAGTTTAGCTACAGCTTTTTAGTAATCTGTAGCTAAACTAATTCAAAGTTCAGCAGTTTCTTAATTAGAGTTGGTTGGACTTAGGTTAAGTTATTAGCAATTTCAACAACAAACAATTTATTAAACAAACCAACTAAAGACAATTTCAGGAAGTTTCCTTACAATCTTTGATCCAAAAAAATTAAAGTACTTCTCAAAAAAGTTTCCTAATATTTTCATCCCAAGCAATATTACGTAACATTTGACTTCTGTCCATCTGATTTATGACTTCAAAGAAGACGCACGTCAAATACAATTCGAAAAGCGAGTAACCTGCGAGAGCCCATGGTACTAAGGTCATGAATGCAGCGATATCGTCTGAACTTGAATGTCAGCGCGATTTGATACGACGCATCACTGTGACGGCTCGCTTCCTTTGTTGCTGTTATTAAATTATCTAATAATACATTCGGTTGAACAATATTAACTTTGTTTCAAGCGACTGTCGGGAGAGTCGGGACGTTTACAAAAGGATGTGTAGGGGTAATATTGAATTAGGTAATGTGTGGAACTGATAACTGCAAATAATACAATTTGTTATTACAATGTACAATGTACAATGTAGTCACATAATTTTGTAGATATGCTTATAGTCCGGTCGTCTTGTAGCAACACAGACAAGTTCAGTGCAACTGCAGGCTTGTATCAAGGATTGGATTTAATACTCTACCTTTTCCTGAAAGTTCTTCTGTTAAATATAAAGGACGCCCTGGTGCCTGCTGTTGGCCGACGACATTGTTCTTATCGTCGATGATTGGCCTGAGATTCAGAACAAATGGGAAAATGGCAGCAGAAGAAATGAAATGTATTCTTATCCAAGTTGTGATCTACCTTAATTTTAAAATTTCGTTCAAATGCATTAAGGCGTAATTGATTACGGCTCATCGAAACGCAAACTTTTACAGTAATATTTAATATTGTGCACCTGCATACGACTATAATTTCCGCTTAGTGCCAACGGATGCACAAAGAAGCAATAGAGAATTACTGTTGCATGACATGTCCAAAGGAAGCAACGGATGAGTATTTGTGAAAGCTCCTAAAGGTCAGTACGTAACCTTAAGGATGCACATTGTAGAAGTTGAGAAAGTTACTATGTTAAATCTGTTCAGTCTGGTTATTTAAGAAAACATTTTGAGTTTATTAACTTAACAGTCAATAACAACAAAAGTAAGTTACTTATGACTAAAACATTAACGAGCTATTTATATTTACTAAATCCAACTACGCATATGTATACCTATTTTGTATACAAACAAAAACAAAGTTCCCTTAGGCATCGGAGTACTCCTCTACATCGCTGTCATCCGAAAACGTGCCCAGAAGACTGGCAGCATTGCCGCATTGAATAGCAATTCTAGTTCTGCAGGTTTCTGTTTGTATAAAAACAGAAGTTGTCAAGTAGCAACAATCAAGTCGTAGCAGAAGCAGTAACAGAAACCGGTACGATGTTATAATGCAAATTCGAAGCCAAATATTTACTGGCAATAAAATTAACGCCGAAGTCATCACATCTGTCACTAATCCTCTTAATGATAATGTTTTGTAAAGAAAAATCCTTTATCGTATTACCCGTATTAACATCCAATAAACAAAAAATCCCATTAATAAAACCCGTGACTAATTTATGCGAAAACACTTTAATGCAGATGCGATTCGAGATAATTTCAAAGACTGTTTAATATAGTCTTTAAAACAGACATTCAGATGTCCGAATATTATTGATGGACGTCGCGGAAAAAAGGCTTAAAGGCACAATGAGAGAGAACCTGCATTAAAATTATTAATACCCATTGATTCGAAATGTGAGGGGGGTTAAATTGATGTAAAGTGTGCTTACTCGCATCGGAATACAAGCTAAAGTTGTTGGTTCCATTTTTAAATAAAGTCTTCATAGCGGTGGAATTTAATATTCGTATTCGAGTCCGCGGGCCGAGTGGGTGTGGCCGACTTGTTCGTGCTTCACCGGAAAGATTTATATTACATGCATTTTCGTATGCGAGTGATCTGAAATTGTCGAGCGCGGTCGCCGACATGAGCACAGAATATCGCGACGGGCTGCATTGTGACCCACGCCCATTGCTCTCTTAACGACTATTCAATACACTCTTGAATGAACGATTGCTCTTTGCTATATAATTCGAGCGGACAACGATCGCGAACGTTTTGCTTGATACGAAAAAAGTCTGTAAAGCGATATGGCTCGGTGTAGAGTTCTAAAGACTTTGCAGTTCACACACAATGTGAAACTTCTGTATGGGAATTGGTCGTTGAGATAACTCTATATTGTTCAGACATACCTACTTATTATTTTATTGGGGGCTTAGATAAACCACTTCAGTTCAGAATTTTAAAACACACAGAGACACAGAACATCGTACAATAGATACCTTTTGTTCCTCTCAAATCATATCTCACTCAGTACATTTCTAACATCAAAGATTACTCCCAGCCGCTGTTTATCTAACAAAAAATCGTATAGGAGAACGAGTTATGTAAATAACACTTCGATGTCATAGATAAGTAAACAAAACAAGAATGGTAAAAAGCGATGAAACGATAGTTTTGGTTGGCCTCGAAAAAAGTAAAACCAACCCTTTCCTTGTCGGCCGGTTTGAATCTTGACGGGACAAAAAACGGACATGTGGATTCAAGGCATTGTTTAATTTTAAAATAAGGTCAATTCTGAGGAGGTTTCTGCTTGAACAATAACGCATTTTAATATATTTCATTAAGATTGACAGAACTGATTAGAGATTTCTAACCCTTTCATTTCCTTGACATTGTGCCGAGCGTACCTAATTACCAAGTGAATAAGATGTCCATGTTCACCTTGCCAGGAAGGGAGTGACAAATTAAATGATAATTTGGCTTCCTGTTGAAATTAGTCACCTGAACCACATATGAGAATTGGTTCACTGATCAGTGATCAGTGATCGATCAAAGATTGGTCGTCGATTTTTGGGGAGAAATAATAAACGCGTCATAAATTAAAAGCGAGTCAAATGATGCGATTTCCTGTCGAAAACGCATTTAAGCAACGAGATTGAGAATTTTCGTATAATAAATTGGGCCTGGATCATATCCAAGTCTACTTTAATTTGCCAACGATTTTTTACATATTATTCATAAACAAACTACACTCGTTTTTATTAGTATTTAAATAACATGGAATAAGCCCAGTCCGGCAGCAAACTAATTGCGTACCATTGTTAATTTTGAGATAAAAGAAAAAAAAACTTCCATTATCGAGTTAAATACTGCTCAAAAAGGATTAAAACCGCGAACAGTGGCCGTTTTCTTTTGTTACGAGCAAATTACGTCTTCAGCAACTTATATCCAAACAAATTTTCTTTGCGGCAATTGTTTATAAAAGTCCGAAGGAGGATTACAACGGCTCGGTGAATAACAAAAGAGTGTTGCGGTGCTACAAAAGCGGATTTAACAAGGAGGTAGCCGTATCATCCACGTTAAGAGCTTACTTAAGTTTATGGAAAGTGTGTCGGGTTTAAGAAGTTTAAACCATGACTTCCCATTAAAGGGTTGCACTTTTTGTAAGATCACGCTAAGCAGTCTATAGTCGATCGCACAGCGAATGATACTTACGTGGGCATGTTTTTATGTTGCCTATTTGGACCGGCTTAAAACATAGCGTCGCCGCGTCGTGGGGGTTCTAAAAGGTTTTATGAAGGACGCTGTTTTGTTTCTTTGTTCTACAGTTTAATTAGTGGGTTTCTGCCATATTGTTTTAGTTGAACGCGGCGCTAGTCCTTGTCGGTACAGTCGTAGATACCTGACGTAGGTGTCTAATTAATATCTCCGCTGCTACGAATTATTGGTATCCGAGTTTGTTTGGTTCAATAATGAGTACGATCCTTCCGTTTATTGTGTTGCCTTAAATGGCATAGGGATGTTAATATCATTGTGGAGGTTTATTATTATAAACATTTTATAATAATCATGTTGCACTGCTTTTATGAAACTTAACTGAAGTTGAACTGGTGAAGTTCTGATAAAATGGCTCACGATTTATCTTCGAACAGTGTCTTCCATAAATAATATGTCTTTGTTTAAGAATTAATAAATTCTCGGGAGCGACATGTGCGTATCCGGAATTCCGAATCAAATATTATCCTCACTCACCGAATTGATTAACGAATATACGCTATCGAACAACTGTTCCACTTAATGGAGCCCAAAAATCTTTTTTTAAGTATCACAATAAAATATTAACCATCGGCTTCTTCTCCCGATAGACGCATTTATCATTTTTGCTATTAAAACGGAACAACAATACGAACCCCGAAGGAGCCAATGAGCTCATCACAATAGCAAATGATACCTCCGGGCCGAAACGGTCTGAATGCGCCTTAATTAACCCTCGACTGCTTATTATAGGAATAATGATCCCTTGTTTATTTTAAAACTAATATGTGGACAAGAAAATCTGACAATTTAAATGCATAGTTATCTCATCGTCATTTATTTTAAATGAAGTTTAGTATGCATAGTATTTTCATTAAAATGGACGTAAATAATAAAACCGAATTTCAAAAAAAAAACTTAATGCCGTGGTGTAATCTCAAAATAAAAATGTACCAACCGAGTTTTAATAAGAAGCACTAAATTTTTACAGTAACATCTGGTGCTCAGTTCAGACTCTCTTTTAATATCAAGGATTAATTTCATAATTAAAATTGAAACAGAATACCTACGTTTACTTGGATTTAATATTTTTGTGAGAAGGTGTTTTGTCATTAACCATATTTTGTAGAAAATGATGTCGGAATATTCAAATCTGCTCACAAATTACATGTCTATCATAAAATTAAATCACACAAACATTTCATAAAAATGACATACCGATAACACGATGATACATATTTATAATACCAAAAAACGTACTCTATTGTTGGCAAGGATGGGATACGAATTTATAATACATTTTTTTTTACTTTTAATAGTCGGTCAGTAAGGCAGGTGGTGCACAGGTGTAAGAGGCGATTTTTTAAAGACGTTCCTTTCTTAAAATAGGGCAAAGGTATCGTTATTAATTCAAAAGTTTGTTTTAAGTCCGTCACGCCATTGTTGAGTAAATAACGTGAAATGTTTCTGGTTTGCGGCAATTTTGCTGACGTCATTTATAGGCCGATTTTAGATTAGTTCTTTTTTTTCAAAAGGTCGGTTTCTTTGAAGGAGGATTCGTATGTTTGCCTTCGGTTAAGTTCGGGTCGGTCCGGATAAAAGCGATAATTATTTTATCGTGAGGGTGTTCCTTGTTTGTTTCTCTAATAGCTACTTTAATGGAAGTCGGTTTGTACGAAGGATATAATGTATAAATTAAAAGCGCTATCTGTTTTCGACATCGGTTCTTTTGTTGAGTTAATTGTTTTGTTTGTGAAAATTAGTAGAGTTTAGAAGTCTTGCAAAACAAAAGTACAACTGCGTACTTCTGCAATGACCTTACACTGTACCCTTTGAAAATTATAGAATTTGCGCAATATTAGTTATACTTATTATTCAAGTAGCAGTATCTATAAACCGTTAAGGCGATTTTCACCTCAGCGATTTCAAGTAGGTACAGGATTCAACTATCTATTTATTGACGGAAAATCAATATAGATTGAATTAGAATAGATTTCATCCATTCAGTAGGTACTAATTGATCGTAACTGCCTTTGTTTGTATATTTTATTAAGAGTTGATAAAAAAATTCTTCCCTTCCCTTCACTCTCAGTCTAATAGTAATTACACAGCAGCGATAGGATTTGTAAACAAAAGATAAAGAAGGATATACATGTATGCAGCACTTCCTATAAAGTATCCCTGTTAAAGTGGCATGACATGTAAACTGTTTTGCATTCAAGTACATGTCACTGTTATTGTCCAGCATTGTACACATTTACCAGAATAGTTGTACCGTCGCGAGGAGTCATTTTTAATTTAGGAACACCTTCCTGCTTTAGTTTTCATGGTTGATTTTAGATTGGCACGTATCGTTGGTAGGGGCAAAGTTAGGTTGGTTGTTATAGGCTGGTATTCGCATTGTACCGCATCGATATTTTGTATGCACATTTAAATGCGGTCATCTATGTCCGTGTCCGCGTTGGCCCCGACATGTTAATACGTAACTAAAATCTCGCGAATCGGAAAATTTTCAATGGTTTTACACAGACCCATTGTTTTGTCCGAGCGCCGTGTTAAAATTAAATAGATACAGGGATCTCTTAGGATTAGCATGTTGCTCCAAGTATAGAAGACAACGCATGCTCGGTGGTATTCCAATTCCTATAAGTTATGGAATAAAATATAAGACTGTTTGAATACTTACGCCTGGTTCCTTAAGAGGTAAACTTGGTACCTATAGTTTAAGTAGTATACATCCAGCGTATTCCAGTCCAACAAAGGATTAAGTTAGAAATAAGCAGCCAGCATTTATTGCCAAGCTTAAACTCAATGGCTTGCCTAGCTAAAGTGACGCTAAAGTACCAGGATCTTGTGGGTCAACCTTTCCTTTCTCTGCAATATTAATAAGGGAACACGAACATCTGCTTCTCTATTTTTCTTTAATCCCCAGATCACTTCACTAAGAGATCAAAAGTAGTTTAGTTTAGTTTGTCCACTCCATGTCCATTACGGTGTTATTTTTAAAAACAATGCGTTGAGTCCCCTATATCCGTTTGATCGGTGTAAACATCTGCCAAATCCTGTTCGTGAACTTGAGAGCTTAAACTCAATGAGGATTCTTTAGTAAAATAGGCAACAATCTCACGTAAAATGTGAGCATTATCGTTCGGATGGTAAATTTGTATTTTAACGAGAAAACTGTTGATTTCACAAACAAGTCGCATGTCACAGTACTAAGTGTGTTGACAAACATCTCACAAATATCTGAAAAGAAAGTCGAAATCCAAGTAGCAAGTCCTCTGCCAGGGTTGCGGAATTTGTTCGAAAGAGTCACCGCGGCCCCGGAACGCAAAGGGCTTTAGAAGGAACACGGATGGGTTTTAGTCAGTAAGAGGCTGACACGCCCTTCCGCTCCATCTAGATGCTAATCATTTGATGACTTTTTTTTTTTCAATGATGGGAATCATTGAAAAAAAAAATAGCATGTCTTAGGAAAGACTCGCCCACTGCCTGCACCATTCTTAGCCTTTACCCTAACCAGCCCCAGAAAGATGGCATAAAATGACTAAAAACTTCCAAGCAAATCACTTTTTTTAAGCAGACAGAGTGCCAATTCTGCAAATTTTTAAGCAACGTTCGCAATCGCATCTCAGACGCAAACTGTCAAAAATGTATGGAAATTGAGGCTTTTTGGCTCTCAGATGTAGTTGGTGACATCAATAGTGATTGAAGGTCAGGTTGCTTGGAAAGTGAGAATTTTTTGTCGTTGATGCGATCGGTTTTTTCTGCAAAAAGTTATGCTGTTATATATAATATTATCAAAAGTACTATCAAAATTTTCATGTTTCGTGTACAAATTCGAATTATGTATCTCTCCTACCATCCATTAAGCTTCTTAACAAACAGACCTGACGAACACATAAATACCCTCAATTTAATGAGGTCATAAACTCTTCAGTACAGTATATCTATTCAGTTGCGTGCTTCCTTTATTAGCTTAGTCGCACGCGGTTATTCCGATCGATAATTGAAGCGTACCTAGGTAATTCGTTTTTATGGACGGTGCAAAAACAAAGTGGATTGACCCGCAGTCGCTTCTGCCCGATCGCGTGTTGACTTCGTGGTGAGGGCTCAGGGACTGGCGATTGGCGGGTCATTGAGCGGGAATGATTGAGGATCTTTATTGCCATGTTTTGACGATAGGTGGCAGATCGTCGGCATGGCCATTGAAAGCTGTCAATAAAATACAGTTTAAAACCAATAAATTTTATTTTTCTCGAAATATTACCAGGGGTAAATAAATTTACACCGGGGGTACATCCTGGTACAGCATACAGGCTGCTGTACCAGGATGTACCCCCGGTGTAAATTTATTTACCAACGACACAACGCTAAAACAGGAAAAGGCGTCCCAAAAATCGTTTTTCAATTCATTAACCTTCCAGGTACAATAAATGTTATCAATAACGATAGTGGAACGGTTTTAACACAAAAATAGCAATAATCAATGCGTAAACAAAGCGAAAACGATTTGACAGCAGCATTCCCGCCGCTAGCGACATCTGCGCTGAGCTTTGCGTGTGGATCCCCATTGAGAAGGTTGTTATTTTTATTCTTCTTCTTCTTCAGTCCGTGTCGATTGACTCAAATTAAATTTTGATCGAGTTTTGAGCAACCTGTACAGCTCAATCATGGGAAGACATACTAGTAAATGAGCTGATACGTGTGTTTCAAATAGCTTGGAAATATCAAGTCCCTCTAATAGATTCCTGTTTATTTAAGATTTACTATTCTGCAGTTTAACACTTAATTTATTCGAGAGATCTCATTAATAAATCTGGGTTCAAATAAATAATGTAGATGTTGCATTTGTTTTACCTAGGTGAGTGGTATTTTCTTCTAATTCAGCTTCAATCTTTACCTGATCGGAACTGGTTTTGGTTGTAGCTAATTCTATGATGTTGACTATCTTAACGGAATATCTAACTTCAGAATTCAGGAAAGAAATTATTGCACCTCACAAATGAAATGCAATTGTCTATTTAAATAAATTCAACCAATCACGTTTTACAATTTATCACATAATTTTCGTTTCAGAAATTGGGCTTAAGTCTCAACTTTGTTTTCCTGGCGATAATTTCCAAGCCTCCAAATGCCGTACTAACCTGATCACACGTACGGCACTGTCAACAGTTTCACAAAAATCTTAAAGTTGTACTTTAAGATTTTAAGAAGATACTTTAAGAAAATAATAACGCCAAGCGGGCAGAATTACAAAAATTGTCTCTACTACGACTCCACAATAAAAACCCTTATTAATTCATTAATATCAGCCACCACATTTCCCACTAAGCGAGATCCCTTAGTCGCCCAGTCATGTGCACTGATGCACGCAGTCAGATGGACAAGTGAAGATCTACCCACCTACATTGCGTCCCACCTCCTAGATATAATGATTATTACTTTAAAACTCCGTCATATAAACTAGCGGTGTCTTTTGATGTAAGCGATATTCCAAACTGGATTTAGAAATTGTCGTGTGAATGTATTTGAATAGGAGTTGGTGTGGATTTTATTGCGTAATTGTTGGGTTATTCTTCTTTATGAGCCCCAGATTTTTTATTTTTATTTTTAGTAACTTATTATTTCAATAACGTGCAAACTGAGAAAAATATTAATTTGAATCAGCATCAAAATTATGTAAGATCAGATTATCCGATATTTTTTAATCGCGTAAAATCAGAAATCGAGCCGTTCCAAAAAAAAAAAAATAGTCAAGACATATTATTTTGAAATTCATTTTTTTTTTAATTCACGAACAAAATGGAATTTAAACGACAATATTTGATAGATACTTAAATAGTGAGAAGAATATCGATCATCCATATTATGTAGAATGTAGGTACTAGGTACATTGCTCTATACAACGATGTGACATAAATTCATTAAATTCCAATCACGACGTTAACACTTAGCAGAGCTTGCTCTATAAACTGTTCAAGTTCTATTAAAGAAAATTCGATGAATGAGACGATCAAGACATCAGCTGACAACACATTCCATTTATTTGTCTCATCACATTACATGTCATTACGCCTGTATTCGCCGACGGGGTAGGCAGAGGAAGAATTCCCAAAATACCTATGTAGGTAGTCCACCACCATTTTGTTGGCTACCCATGGTACTATTCCATGTTATAGGAGCCGTGTCTATTCTATAATAAATTAGGTACAAATTGTACAAAGTGCAGGCTGGTACATACTTAAAAATTCTTCAGGATTATTTTTCAATAGTGAGGTAACTTTTTTCAGAAGAATAAATATGGTATTTTGACAGCTTTTGTATCTAAAGTTACTGTACCACTGAAAAATTAACCTTTAGCAGAAAATAATAAACATTTTGCTTTCCGGGTCTAACCTAGGATCTAGCTCACAAAAAGTGCAGTAATTATGATTCCTAACATCACTGACAAAGTGATGTGAGATATCATAATTCCTGGGCACAAAATATAATATAAAATTTGTAACCGGCACAAGTCGTGCCCAAAAATGTTTTTCACACACTTTATTAATTTCACACGACGTTCGCGTCAGGAATGTACATCTAGGTACGTGACGGAACATTTTAAAAGGATTATTACACGAGTAAGCGCGAATTGTATTTATATCCGTGTTGAATACGAAATGTGGCTTCAATTAATGGGTTAGGTGCGATTAAACCTGTCTTTTCCAGTTAGGAGTACGTACGTAATAATTCTGTTCAGTGCCTCATGTGTTGTACTTGTACCTAATTATTATCGCTGTTAAGTCATAGAAATATGTACATAAATAAACGCAACGGGAGAAGTGCTATTAAACGTAGGAATATTAATACAAAATCTTGAATGATTGAGTGCCTATTGAATAGTTTCTCGGTAAAGTTTATTGGCTTACTGTGTTGAGTAGGTGTTGGTAATACTTACAAGATTCAAAAGGAACAAATTCCAAGAAAATCCTCGGCCAGAAGTTGGCGGGACATTGATACAACTTAGCAGTCTTTAAACATAATCTTTCATCTTTCAAATAAAATGAATATCATAATAATATTTAAATGAAAACTATGAAGTCCCATATTTAGCTGACTTCTGCTTCTCTACGTAAACCAATTAGTTGACACAGAGATTCCTCAGTAGCAAGACTCCTTTGATCGTTATAGAATCAAAGCACACATTTAACAAGGCCTACGACAGATTTATTGCGTTTTACTAAGAATTCCTATCTAGCACAATATTTTTAAAAATAAATTATTAAAAATAATTAAGGCGAGACCATGTTTCAGATGCTTTGTTTGGGCATAGTTTAAAAAAAGAAGTCGGTGTAAAGGAAGTAGATATTGTACGAAAAGTCAACGGATTTGATCCGATACACAATCTGTTTTGAATTATATTTAAAGATTCGGAATGTCATAGCAGTAATAATATCACACATTTGTTGCAACATCAAAGTATGCCAACGGTCCCGATACTAAAATAAAGATGACTAGTTTGTATGCTCGAGAATAAGTCCGGAGACAATTTTCCAAATCAATACTGAATAAATTATTCTCAGCATTGAACAATGTCGATTCTCCTCGCCACGCATACCAATAAGACTCATCGCAGGACAGTTCCCCATCATTTAGCAAGTGCGGTCATTGTACCCGATGCTCATTGCCGTTTGATTGAGACAATGCACTGGTCCGTTACGGTCTATGATAGAAACCATGATTTTATTTCCCCAGTACCATCAACCATAACAAGAATAGCCTCCAATTCCAACCATGAAAGAACACCAATGATTACCCGTAGTTCATTAACACTTTCGCAATTGTTTTTACGCTTCTTTAATTGTGACCAATGGTAAAACCTGTTTGCAGTTATATTGCTTCACAACAGCAACGCTCAAATATAAAGACAGGAAAGACCGAAACTAAACTTGGTGAATTTAAAACTGATCCATGAAAGATGACAAATGTAGAAGTGTCAAGATCCTTGCGATTTAACACAATGCCATGGGTGGACCTTTAAAATACCGCATGAATACTTTTTAATGCGCCAACGATACGACCAACGTATATTGTGTAGAACATTTGACAATAGACGAATATTTTTTTCGTGAGACTTAGCTCTTGAGAGGTTCATTCTTTTTTGTATATTTCACATAAACTACATTTATATGAAGTCGTATCTGTGCGAGGACAAAGGCTAGCTGTCGCAGTCCGAAATATAGTTGACAGCTGCAAAATTTCCGAGCGAGCGTTCGTAACCTACCGTGAAACTTGCTCGCTAACCAACAAAGAGTCCGTTAGAAATTTTAACAATTCGATTTTCATTTAAATTGTCGTATCTTGACGATGCATGTTGACGCCACACCTACTGTTAAAATGAATGGGAAGCGCCGTCGATCAAAGTGCGTTTTTACCTTTTATTTCAATGGCAATGTTTTCTGCAGCCTCAAGAGGTTTTTAATAGTCTCTTGCGATTTATGTGGTCACGTTTGATCGATCACACCTTCAAGTTCAATACGTTTTGCGGATATGGTATCATTTATGATTATCTCAATATTCGGGGCCTTTGAAATTGATTTTCGAATGATGCTTGTCGGCGGCCTTGCAGATTTCACGATGCACAAGCCTTTCTCGCTTCATTATTTTGTATTATGTTTAACCACTCTTGACCCGCAGCTGGCACGAGCTATACCAATTTCAAATCACGCCTAGTTCCATCAAGTTTCTTTAAATATTATTCTCACAGATTTTTTTCGTGAAGTATCCCCAACATTTAGTTTCCTACAGATAGGTGATTTTCTATTCAGATAAGTTTAGGCCAAAGGTACATACGATACAGTCGGTTACTTTATTTTTAGAACCAAATTATTATAAAATATCAATCCACTCTGGAATTTCGTGAATATTTTCTTAGGATCACGTCTTTATTATTATGATACTATTGTGCAACCATCTGTGATCTATCTGTCAATGTCGGGGACCTTACCAGACATTCAATTTATTTACCAAAAAATATCCATGATAAGTTCGTATAGTGAGGCTTCAATCTCAATATTTATTTTCAATACGAGTACCTATTTAAAAAAAAAAAACGGAATCGTGGTTGTGATGAACCACGTGATATATTTAGTTCTGGAAGACTAAACAAGTCTTATACCAACTAGAAATATCATCTAAAGTTAGAAGATATATAATATTACTACACATATTTGTAGTAACTGTGGACTATGGGCCATCCGTATATATTTACATATTTAACTTTAAATAATACAATTTTATTTGTTTACTACCTCTTTTGAGAAAAACCAATTCTATTGTAACAGGTATCTTTGCCGAAAAATCGCATTGATCAAGACAAACGTGTTGGATAACAACATTGTCTTCTAATATTCCCAATGCCACCATGAATACTAATTCCATTACTATTTATACACCATACTTGTGTGTTGAAATCCAACCAGTTACTGAACTGTACGTGCACCAACCAATGCCAAGGTTTCCGTGACAATGTGACCTCTGTGATATATGATTGCTGATTAGGATTCTGCTCATCTCTTTTCTAACATACAAGATCTTAAATGTTGTGTGTTAACTTGACGAAACTGAGGACACAGTTGATATGCGAATTGTGCGTGGTGATTTCAACTTAACAATATTTGCCAATTTAACATAATAATTTATGTGCTCCACACATTGGAACAGTATTTAATTCCTTCATAATTGAATTTGCATTCAATGAATAAAACACACACTTTCTTTATCAATAAAACGTTTACTCTGTTCAATAACATAGAAATAATCTAAGCGAGGTCCCTTTATACCATATTGAATATTCAATTTTACTCACAGTCTACTGTGTAATTGAGGGGAAACTTATTAGGTAGTTGTATAATCACAGATTAGTATGCGATCGGCTCCTCTGCGACACAGATAAGCTGTTCGAAACTCCGATAACGATCGGTATTCGAGTTACAAAGGCAATTGTCCGGGATTTTTTGTCCAAGGACCATTGTATATGAAAATATTCGATTGCGCTTTGAATGCAATTTCTATGTTGTCCTGACAGTAATAGATACTATGTCGCATTTCGTCCCCACAAAAGATAAATTGCGCATTGATACTCGATATACCTGATGTTTTTCTTCCGTGTTATTCCTTTGTGTTGGACGGTGAATACAATGGAGATTTGTGATTAGCTGTCGAATTCAGAAAAATATATCGAGTCTATAATTAGGTGCTATAGGAATCAGTGGGACGTTTTGTGGAATATTATCGTTTTCTGCCATACTGGTAAGATGAAGAAACCTCTCAGCTGTAGGGATTGGAATAAGAAAACAAAATTATATAACCAGATACTGACCATGTACGCACGCCAGAGTACTTAATGCAGATTTCAATATTATTAACAGTGAGATTGTTTTAGAGGAAGCTGATCATAAACTAAGAGCTGGCCTCAATTTTAACAATAACTGTTTAATTACTGTTATAGTACTGATAGAAATGGAAATTATGTTATTATGAATACTGGAAGAAACTTCGGACATAGGTTATCACATGACTATGGTACTCGTATAATGACATGGCAGAAAACAAATAACAGCTAAATTAGTGACCATGAAGGATAGGTATTGAAAATAAGGTAAAGAACAACGATGGCACAAAGAACTGACCAATGCTAGAGCTACCGAACTCTATAGAACAAGACGATGCTAGACAATAAAATGATTGAACTAAAAACGTTTCAAATGCAATTTCATGCAATTTTGTACACATCCACAAAAATAAATATTGAAGCAAGATTGTCACGCTACTCTATACAACCAAAATAGAACAAGCCCAACATAAGGAAGAAACAAAAGCGAAACAGAATGCGAACACAGCATTCTTGGAATCTACATCGCAGTGGGCAATCACTTCAAGTATAGCTCAACGGGGCTCAAAACGACGACAATGCACAACCAGTAGCCCCTTATTATTTCATTCCACGGAAACCGGACAACAGCTACCAAAACGCATTGTTAAACTCATGTTTTTACTCCACCATTTGTTTTCTCCCGAATACATAATACGGTTACGAAACCTAAGAATCTATTGTTCCCATCTGCTACTTACCTTCAAATTATAAAAGACGGTAGCAAAATATTGTTTATTTTACAGTTGAAAGGGCTTTTAACAGTGACATATGGACTCTTTCTGTCTGAGTGCATTCAAATTTATGGGCCCATGACCACTGAAGAATTGGGTTATTGTTTAAATTTAGAAAGCTTGTTCTGAAGAATTGTTTCTTTTGTAGCCACACACCGTCGCTAATTTATGGTAAGTTGGTTTTAATTTGTAGAATTAGAATGATGACGTTTCAATGTTACTTGTGAAGTCATTTGAAGCCTCATGTTGGCGTCTTTCGTAAGTTAGTACATACATACTTATCGAAGCTGCTGCGCGTGATTTGGTCTGCATGTAGTTTTTTTATTAAAATATCCCAGATAAAAAAGGCCATAGTCTTGCTTGCCTTGTTAGGGCTATCGACGTGGTTCGATTGATAAACTATGATTAAGTTTCCATGCACATGTACAATGAGCCGAGTAGAGATTTAGTAGGGAAACGACAGAGAAAGTAGAATTATCAATTATTTCTCAGTATGTTGCTTTCTGTATGGTGTTGGACGTAAAAGAATAGCACAACAGTATCGTAAGAGGCGATTAAGGGACTTACCAGAGAATGGGCAGCAGCATTTTCTGTGCATTGCAACAGCTAAGCAAGCAAGCAAATGGAAAAGAAATGTCTTGCGCAAAGCAAGACATTTCTCAGAGACTATAAATAGTATAGATACTTTATACATTCGAAAAGGTTCTCATCTTCTAATAAATATATTACTCGTAAATTGCAATGCTTCTTTTCACATCACACAACTACAGTTCAAAGTTGCATGTACTTCATGAGAAAACTAAGTTCATATTTAATTGACTAATACAGCCACCACATTATGTTGTATACGTATACAAAATTTTGCTTGGTATTAAGTATTTCGAAGTTAAGTCCCTTAAAATTGAGTTTGAAAAAATAAATTGAATCTTTAAAACCACTGCTATTCATAGAAACCAAGGCCGTATAGTTAGTAATAAGGTAGAAACAAGTGTCGCCTTTAGTTCAGAAGAACTGTTGTGTCGCTATTTCCTATGAAGTGAGCGCAAACGAAATAGAACACGTCACAATGTCTCCAATTTCTAAGTGCAGGTGTTAGTGCTGGTGTTACTGCGAAGTAAATATGAAGGTACCTAATGAGCAGTATGGTTATAAAGAGGTCTCATATAGGTGACCTTAATTGTGTAATAGTAATAATAATACATAAATAGAAACGTACAAATAGGCGGACAGTCATACTAAGCGATTATGATGATTTCGAAATCGTGACGAAAGAATCATTTGAATTATACTTAGAGGATTAAACGATTTAAATAATACATAGTTAGCTATTGAAAAGTTCCCACTGCTTTGTTTATGAATATAATTATAGATATAGATACAGCTTTTACATGAACAAAATTATTCACGAACCAACACAAATAAATATTTACATTCGCTTAATGACTAAAGGGTTGGTTTTACAACCAACAGTAACAGTTACAACTCGTCATCAACAGAATATTGTAAACAATACATTATTACCGCCAATAAAAAGAAACAGCATAATTACACCAAGTTTTTGTTAAAGAACCAACGAACCTGTCCAAATAACGGTAATACATTTATCAGTAAAAACCAGTATTAAAAAAGGGTTATAAAAGCCTTGTTATTTAATTGCCGAATTAGATATAAAAAATATGAAGTCATTAAACTTTGGAAGCTAGTTAAATAATTGTTTAGTGAAATTAGAAGGTACACATTATCTTTATTGGACACATTAGAATCGACAGGCTTTCAATGTGAAAGTTTAAAATCGAATGGAGCAATTATATGGATGGGTTCAATTAAATTAAATGAAGTGCCACATGGAATTGTGACTGAGCATTGAACGGTTTTTATTGCTGTGAGAAACAATAATTTTGATAATAAAATTGTCGATTGAAGCATTGATGATAATAGCACTTAGTTAATGAATGCAGTGGACATATTCTGACAAGCGATGAACATGTACATACATACACGCATGTTGTTTACTTAATGCTAATTAATAAATAATACTGGCTGCTTGTTTCAATATTTTAAATTGATGTTTATTATTAATTGATTAATCGTTTTTTTTATTATTTGTTAATGTAAAAATGATTGTTTTTGCATGCAGAGCTGATGGAGGTCCTACTCATTTCCATTTTCTTACGAGTATGTATAATACTAGCGGACGTCACGCGGTTTCACTCGCGTAGTTTCCTTTCCCGTGGGAGTACGGGGATAAAATATACCCTATGTTACTCGCTGACAATGTAGCTATCCATTGCTGAAAGAATTATTCAAATCGGTCCATTAGTTTTTGAGTTGATTCATTACAAACATACACACACACAAAAATAAAAAAATTTGCTCTTTATAATATTAGTGTACATGTAGATTCCAGATACCAAGCTACTAATAACCATTTCTCACAAAACTAGAACTATAAAAAAATAAACCAGAACATGCAAGCACTATAAAGCTTACATCCCTGTAAAAAAAAAAGTAACTCAAACTTTTTACCACCCGCCGCATAAGAAACAAGAAACGTTTTCTCAACATCATTACATTCATTAAGTTACTTCTAAACATAACAACTTGTTTGTTTTTACTCGCTAAAATTACATGCTTGGACAACGTTTAGACCATGATTGCGCAATTCCACTTAAGATTATGAGTCATAATAGTACACTTTGTGTCGATAAACATACAAATAAGGCATCATACAGAAATTAGGCACTAAAGCAATGATGTGAAGATTGTATGGGTGAAAAAGTAGTACTCATGTATGAGATGTTTGCATAAAAAGTAATAGAGATTTTTTGTTGAAGACGTTATTGGTTTTCGTTTTAAATACAGCATTACGTTATAGTTTTTGTTGGTGTTTAAGGTCAGAAAGTTCAGGCGTACATGGAGCGTTTTGCATATCAGAAAAAGTGTTAGTGTTCATAAATATAATAAAGCATTATTCTTTGTCAGGAAAGGCCTATGGCGTGGGCTTTGCGGGCGAGGAGGCTTTAAGAACAACCACAAATCGCCTAATCCGATTTACTAATGAAAAATAACTGCACGTGGCATACTCGTATCGTATAAATCATACACTAACACTCACTGTGGTACTCTTTAAGATTTATCATAATTCCTCAAAACAATAGGTATCTTCTTTTCTTGATCGATTCGACCAGAGTGCCAATTTTTCTAACGTTTAAGCAACGCTCGCATTTGCATCCCAGAAGCCATTTGTTAAAAAAAAAAAAAAACATTAATTTATGACAGATTGCGACTGAGATTCGAATGCGATATTTGCTTGAAAATTGAATTGGCACTCAGACTGCCTTTTTATTTTGGGGGAATCCCAATACCTACTTCGTGTTACGTCAAGTTGACATTTGTCATATTCGTTCTAAATTCAACTAGGTAAATCTCTTCGTCTCAAGATCAGTTCTTTAGAGGCACCAAAAAATGTATTTATAAATCAACATATTTAACGTTTGTGTCCAAGTATTTCAATTTTCGTTACTGAACGATTTCCTTTTAATAAGTTCTATTAGAAGTTACTTGCGAGATCAACTCAATCTTTGGAATCTAGGGAATTCATATAATAAAAAACGTAGGCTATTTTTTATCGCCCTGGCAAGCAGTCCCCAGGGTCGGCTGATGAAATATTATTTCTTTTTGTTACTCAATCATGTCGTTTCAGATCAATCATGTTAAAATTGGGAATCCACATGAGACATCCCTTGGGTAGCTCCTTTTGTATTACCTAGCTAGTAATTTCTCGAAAAAATATTGTGTCGGCTGGAATTATGACGGCTGATGAATAGCTCTATTAACGTTATATAGTTTGTTATTTATTAGGAGTTCGCACTACAAAATAAGCAGTAGTTTGGCTTGATAATATATGTGTACACAGTGAAACCTAACCCGGAGGCATTCTCCGGGTTTGGTTTTACTGTCATCATTAAACTCATTTTCTATTTCCCATTAAAATAATCTTTCAGATCTTTGTAACATAATTATGTAAAATACTGCTGGTCGATTCTGTTAACATGTCGAAGTGAAGTTTGGGTGAAGTGATCACAAGGTGAGCTGTCAATCCATATTATCAAGATGTCACGTGATCACGAAGTGAGCTGTCATTCCATCTTGATTATATGGATTGACAGCTTACCTCGTGATCACTTCACCCAAGCCTTCACTTCGACATGTTTACAAAATAGACCGGCTGTATGTTCACGTATCTCATGGTCTGGTTTAGTACCTGAGATACTTTTGAATAATGGACTAACTTAACCTGCGCGAGGTCAACGTAGCTTGTATCTAAGCAAAGACAAAAAATGTGTCATCAGAATGTATTATGCCTTTTATGATTAAACGTATTTCAATCTGCAAACCCATGCGGAACTGCCAATCGAACATCAAAGTTTAAAGACAGCTCCTCAAAATCCATTCGTGAAGCTATGCGTATGCGTACCTAAGTGAATTCTTGAGTTTGAATCATGTCCACGGATGACTAACCCAAGTATGAGAGGGTTACACCATTGATTTTTCAAGCCTCACGTGGCAAAGGGTGAGACGAGGAAATCCAATAACGTGGAGTCACCCCCTGAATTTGGACAAATCGAATTCCAATTAACGAGGAAACAGTTGTGTTAAGTTAGTTTACACAAATCGGTTAGGTTTAAGATGCGTTTTCCGTTACTTTAGAATTAGATGAACAACGAAACTAATTTATATTTTAATTCGTAGTTATTTTTGTTGTGTAAGTGTACAATAAAAATACACATACTGTCACAGTGTAGTCTTTTTACGCCAAAGGTAAATAACCTTTTGCATGAACTCCGCATAATATAATATGTAAAGACGCCAGTACATCAAGTTACAACAATCTGTCAAATTTCTCTAATAGATTTTCAACTTTATCGCTATTGCATTAGGTTCAAGGTTGATTGGGACAGTTTGACAGTTTCGGGTAGCTTGATGTGCTGTCGTCTGTACCACTACTGCACATACACGTTAAACAAATGCATATTATTTTGTTTAAAAGTAAGCGACAATAACAAAGTCAATATTCGAAAGAATCGTGCATGTTAAAATATAGATATCACATGGTTATTAAGACTGGAACAGCCTTAATTTTTGTCCTACAAAACTCTGTCCAGAAACCAATTCATCCGTGTGATTTTTCATAATTTACAAACTTAATCTAATTACATATTATTTGGCTTTGATCCTTTGATGCACCGCTGCATCGATGCAAAAAGTTAATAAACACAAAACTGCAATAATAAATAATTGATTAATTTTCATAAACCCTGTCATAACTTATCATTGGAATCCATTGATTCGTATTCAATCCTTTTCATTTTTTGGGTCAAGGCAAATTATATACTGTCAGACATTCGGACATATAATTGATACCTCTACTAATGTATGCATTTATTCCTCGAATTCTTTGAAACAAAAAGTTTGACTGACTGACTCATAACAGTCATAACTTAGGACCTATGAAGAATTCTTCCAACGTACCCCTTTTCGTTCATGACATCAGTATATTAATTGATTCTTAGTATGCAAGTCTGCAGTCTATAATTTATTTTAAAACGTATTTAAAAGTAAGACAGCATCCTATTAAAATTTCGTTTAGCCTTATGTTTGTTTAACCACTCAAAGGCTATAATTATCGACTCTGGTGGTTCCGTCTCTGAATTAGTGATGTGAATGTATTTTTGGAATGGAGAATATAAAACCGATAGGCGAGTTCCGACAGTTATTGAACTTGGTGTGGCGATAAAACAATCGATGGGTTTCAGGCGATCCTCGTAATCATGCAATTGGAATATGACAATCTTTGGAATCGGTCGCTTTAACTTAAGATCGAAACCTTATAGTATGAATTTTAAATGCATTTGTATGCCAAATCAAATCTACCAATGTTAATTTACTCTCATTAACCTCAGATTGAGACCTCATTTTGAATGGGCTTGAATTTCAGCAAAGAGCTATAATACACGATTCATAAAAGTAGACAGTTTATAGACATTGAAATATTATCGATGGAATTAATGAAGCTATTTGAAAATCAATTGTACACTCGACCTTGATTCTTGACATCTCTTTAAACAATAATTATACATAGATTCGATAGTTAAAATAACGGAAATGTTAATTCGAACGATTCTGATTAGACCGTGATTACGGTGCTTAGACTTGGAGGCTGACTGAATGCGAAGGCATTTAGACTAAGTAACCAATTAGTATCTGTTTGGACTTAACCGGTAACTAGTTGTTGCAAGTGGCTATTTGATTTTGAGATGAAATATCATTTTAATTTCTTGAATAAAAAAGTTAAGTTTAAAAAATCAGACGGAAGATTCATTATTGCAAACAAGTTATTATTTTTTTTTCTTTAAATTGTTTTATTTACTGTGTAACTTTCAGGCAATATTTACAAATACATAAAAACTTATAGATACTATATACAAGCTAGTAGAAAATATACAAGCGGAGTAAAAAGGGGAGGGGAAGAACTCACAGGGCATCGAAAAATTCGTCCACATCGCTGTCAACGGGAAAAATGCCCAGAACACTGGCCGCATTGCCACGTTGAATGGCAATGCTGATTCGTTGGCCAAAGAAAAGGCCAGCCCTCTATTCTTTATTTCTTTTTTTCAAAGCGTGCAAGACAGTTTTAGAAGAGCTTTGCACAGACATGTTTTGTCATGATGACAAAACATTGTCATCATCATTTAGGCCGAAAAAGGTCCACTGCTGAACATAGGGCATACCCAAGCGACGACAGATGTTTAGTTGCATCTAAAGTTAACCAAACGACCACTTAAAATTTGTCCCGTACTCTTGACTTCAAACTCTTATTAACTGCGTTATTTATCTCAATGTAAAGCCCGATGCTTGCAGGAGTTTTAATTAAATAAATTGCTTTATCTGCTCAGAGACAATGGCGTCAGTTATGGGGGGAATTTTATTAACACCGTCCTATCT
Organism: Mamestra configurata; assembly: GCA_002192655.3. Taxonomy (NCBI): domain Eukaryota; kingdom Metazoa; phylum Arthropoda; class Insecta; order Lepidoptera; family Noctuidae; genus Mamestra; species Mamestra configurata. Next base: position 825,648 of record NDFZ01005458.1, read on the forward strand.
ACGTCACTCGTGCGGTTATACGGGTGACCACTCATTTACTTAACAAATAGAATTGATTTGTTTGATCCTTATCTTATTTTGCTCTATATTAGATTAGTATTTGTAAGGGGCGTGTTTGTTTATTAGTGAGCTTATGGATAAGGAAAAGTGAGATAATGTTTTTTTTTTAAATGTTATCAAGTGGCGGTGGTGATCATCACTTATTGCCAGTTGAGCAGGAGCTGATGATAAGTTATAAGTGACAGACATATGCAATTCCTGAGGCGTTACAGCCAGACTGTTCTATAAAACATCGAGAAAACTTATGTGAAGTTAGCGAAAAGTGAATTGTCATTCCACCTGAAGCTATAAATCGACAGCTCACTTCACTTTAATTTACGCGGTAAAGCGTTTAGAGAATAGCGCTACTGATGCGTTTCTATCAAATAATTTAGTCAAACAGCTGCGCTCGTTGGTCTAGTTAACTCTAGTACTTGCAAGCACCATTGCTGGGAAGGTCTTGAGTTCGTTCCCCAGGTCGAACAAAAGCCAATGAGTTTTTCCATCTGGAAATTCTCGGTAGTAGCCTGGTATCTAGATTGTTGACCCAATTGATGGCAATGGCAACTCATCGCCTCCTATTACATGAGACGTTAACACAGCTGAAGTTAAGTGTAATATTGGTACATACCAGCCTAACCCTTCGGGAAATACAAGTGTGATGGTATATTGTACTTATCATCTGCTTTTACGCTAAATAAGATTCACAGAACAGCACAAAGCTGTCTTGGAATCAATCAAGGAACAATTGTTATGTAAGTAGGTACACAGTTACTTTCCTTGAACACAATATCAAACCAGCAGTGAATCAATTAAGAATTCCGTATACATGAGAGCTTTGGCAAGTTCCTAGAATCTATCTGCATTAGTTTCCTACTGCGGACGGCGAGCGTTGGGTAACTCGCTGTCCGATCACACCAAGCTTGGGTCGATGGCGCGTTGTGTTCTACGCGCGCCTCAAAGAGATGTCAGCATAGCAGACGAGGCCCGCTAGGGCCATAGCTTGCCACGGTTGCAGAATTTGTTCGAAAGAGTCACCGCGGCCCTGGAACGCAAAGGGCTTTAGAAGAAATACGGATGGGTTTTAGTCAGTAAGAGTCTGACCCTTCCGCTCCACCCAGAGCGGAAGAGGTCGTAGGATGATTTCCTATTCTTAAGAAAAAAATGGTTTCCTACTCTAGGTTTCTGCTATATCATCCTAAAACCCCGTTTCGCCATTTCATAGGAAGCATAAATTCTAAGCAACTCGTCAACTTATATTTTATCTATTACATATGTATAATTGTGACTTTAATTCTATGTGAAACTTTGTACCTATGTTTGTGTTTGAAGTTTTCAATCATGATTGGGGAGTTTTAGAGTCTAAGAAACTCGGACCAAATTCGGATATCTGATCCAATCCAAGCTGTCCGATTTAAATCCGAGGTAACGCGAAAGCGTTCATATAAACAGTAGGTACTACGGCTACTTCGATCCGAAGGATATTTCTTCCGAATCGGAGACACAAGAATGACGGAGAGAAATCGGATGACGGAAGACGAATCAAGTGCGTAAACTATCATACAAATAGTTGAATGACTATTTCGGAACGTATTTTCATAGATTCGGATCGGATGCAGTGCGTAACCGCGCTTGCAACTGATTTACTTACAAATCAACATTTTTGGTTTTTCTAAGTACTTCGTGGTCGTTCCTACTGTATTTTGTAAATGAGTCTACATACATTGTTTTGGTAATAAGAGCATGCAACACGTGGCTTCAAACACACCGCCAGACCGACTTTGTTATCACAGTATACTCGAGTGTACTACTTACTTCGTAACTAGAATACCGTGAGAAAAATACGTTGTAACGTTTTCTTATATTTGTTAACACTATTTGCATACGGTACTGTTTTAGTATGTCAAAAGTTTCGGTCAAAAGCCAAAAATGTGGGACTCGTGAGAAATGGCGTGGTGTGACTTCTTTCTCTCGTCCAGGGTGTGGCGAGACCAGTGTTGCGGAGTTTGATCGAAAGAGTCACCACGGATCTGGACCGCGAAGAGCTTAAGGAGGAACATGGATGGGGTTAAGTCAGTAAGAGTCTGACACTCCTTTCCACTCCGCTCAGAGCGGAAGGAGTCATTTGCTGATTTCCAATCCTTAAAAAAAAGCGGTGATCTTCAAGGTTAAGCAAAGCTTGGTGATAGTGATATTCCTCTTCGTCATAACTCATTTTACCATAAAAACTCGTTCAACATAAGACTATGTAAGGACCCTATAGACCCCTAGGACTATGTAAGGACCCAGGTTTATTTTCATTTAATTAAGTGAGGAAAAGAGCGACAGTTTATTTGCTATTGATGGTTGTTTTAAAATCATACACAATTGAGTGGGATGCTAACCGAGGTATTTCAATTGAATATGATAAACGACGATAGTTTTCAAATTATAAATTCGAACAAGTTTTATTCAATTATGTATTTATGTAGAAGCAATTTTGGATTATCAGAAGTATACTACCAATTTCAACAGAATTAATAAGGCCGTTTGGACCAATACCCAAACGTGCCAGTGCCATCATGATTTCGTTGTGAGAGGGAGACGGAGCTATACAGGACGCGTAGTACTACATATCTCTTCTTCACAACGAATTCATGATCGCATTGAGATTTCATAGTCTTTACTATTAAGTCTCAATGCCATCATGAATTGGTTTGAGCGCTATTTGTCCTAACGCCATTGGTTGGTTAGTGGTTAAGGGACAAATAAACTACCGATAAAGTACCTCAGAAACCGGGCATAGGCCTTTTTGTTTCGATTAGGTTTGTTAACAAATTATATCAGTAGTAGCCGTAAATATTAAAATTTAGTTCACCACGCTATACGTGTACTAAAACCTAACGAAATAAGAACAATGCAAACCTTCTTTTATTTAAAATAAGAGTTCACATGAGTTCATTTATTTGGTCATTGTTATCTCACTCACAAATTTTCCGCGAATTGATATGAGCTCAATAACACACTGATGACTGTGATCTTCGTGGTTCACTTTGTATGGTAAAACGCACATGATGATTAAATTTAGTAAACGTTTTTGTCACTAAGAAACTTAATGGCAAATCTTACAAAGAAATAGATTTGCCACACGACAGCAAAGTTGAATAGACGCTTAACTAGGTAACTCTTAGCTTGTCCTCTATCATAGTCTAACAGGGCTCTAAATAAATTAAATTATGGATGTTGGCACTGCTTGTGGAAGATGCCAGATGACATACAATCTAATTTTTTTTTGAGTGGCGTCTCGCAGTTCAACCTATGAGGTTGTCGACTGCTAAACCGGGCATACAGTCCAGCACTCTTCATGCTTATTTATAACTACATAGCTGCCGCTCGCGGCTCCACCCGCATGAATGCCGAAAATTATCCCAAGGGAACATTGGTACTCCCGGGAAAAAGTCCTCTGTGCCAAATTTCATCAAGATCCATTCAGCCGTTTTGACGTGACTGAGTAACAAACATCCATCCATCCAAACATCCAAACTTTTATGAATTAGTATAGATTATTATATTATGAGCCTTTTGAGTTCCACTGCAGGACCCTTTCTTCCTTCCACTTTTCTCTGTCCTTTGCTACATCTGGCCAATCCTTTAGGTAGGAACGTCTTACTCGTTACGCCTTCTCCTCCTTTGTCTACCACGTTACTGGTTCCTGTTGTACGGAATCCAATCGGTGGTTAAAATAATAATATAAAAATAATAAAGCACTACTGTTCATTCGGAAAGGTAGATGTTTATGGAGAAGAACGGACAAGAAACTCCATCCTAGTTACTCTTTTCAAATAATGGTTTTATAATATTTGGTATACAAAAAATAATTTAATATTATGTGAGGACGATGCACCCAGAGTAAGCTACTTATAGGAACAAATATCACCAGCAGAGGTAAACTTATTCAATATCTAAATAAATTTAGGTACATGGTACTCACATACTTACAAATATTGGAACCAAGTCAGCTCCACTCAGGTCGCGAGAAGTATCAACCAAGTATAGTAAGATGATGTTTATTGTTAATTTTCACACAAATGCCTCATATTTTACTTGTAATTATTAATTTAATGTAAAAAAAAAAATATTGATTAGCAAAAACGAATTGAGAGCTCATAAAAACAGCTGAAAAACATTCTCAAAACAGAATAGAATAGAATACCTACCTATTTACAATCTTCTATCCAGTCTCGTAAAAACGTAACCCTGAAACGTTGACCTTTATCAAAACATCATCAATCAAATCTGTTTGTCTACATTATGTCAGATATTACTCTCCAAAGAAATTGTTTATGTCAGCTAATACTAACAGAATTTTTATTTTTGCAAGAATATTTTTTTTTTCTATTAATATTTTGTGTTGGGAATTTAGTAACTATCGCATCTCCAAATTAATAGTCTTGATGAGGATCGAATTTCATAAATGGATAGTGTCATTGCTATAGACACTGATACGTCTCGTCTATTCTCTAAAAACAATATTCCTCTCTATATTTATCCATTTTTTTTCTAAACCATGAAAGTTTCTGTATGTAATTTTCACCTGTGCAGAGCCGGTGTCATTTAAAAAAAATTAGTAGGCTAGTTCGAATTTTGTTCGTACCGACACCTAAATGAGAAATAATATATTTCACTCCATAATTATTTGGTCTTTAGTTTCGAATCCAGTAAAAAACCAGCCAAGTGCGAGTTTGACTCTCACACGGGTTTCGTACCAAAAATCGAAAAAACACGTTTCTTGTATGGGAGCCCCCTTAATTTTTAATGATTTAATTTTTAATAATTGTTCTTATAGTGGCACCAGAAAAACAGACTCTGTGAAAATTTCAACTGTCTATCTATTACGGTTCTTGAGATACAGCCCGCTGACAGACAGACGGACGGACAGCGGAGGCTTTGTAATAGGGTTCCCTTGGTTACAGAACCCTAAAAAGACAGTTTAGATATTTTTCTCTCTCCGTCTCGTCAGGTCTTTACTATTATTCCACATTAATTTAGCTACACACACCACGTCTGACTCATATTTAAATCATACTTGAGGAAAATAAATATTGACGCATACAAAATTTCTCCTTAATTACAATTAATAATCTAAAAACAAATATTTTGAAACACTTGTACATAATCATTGTTTACGTTATTATAAAGTTCATTCTAACGTCTATATTTTGTATTATCTCTTGTTTAGAGTTGGCGCCATTTGTTTTAGTCTGTAATAATATGCTCTACTAATTTGATAGATAACCACTTTCTCTAATGACCATTGAATCTTTCCATTAATCAGTATTATTTAAGACTAAAATTAAATGCTTCTAGAAAACATTGATTCTTCGCGCTTTAAAGTCCGTAAAGATCATTTTGGGGAAATTTACTTTTCGATGCATTGTTACTTAGATTTGTATGCTCTTTCGATCGGTATATTTAAATTTGCACTAAGATAATTGTTGTATTTTATAACAAAATAACTCTTTGGTTTAAAGAAGTTTTATAATATGTCCAATGGCATGTGTCCGGTGACATATTTTTGAAAAGAAGAATAAATAAAACTTCAGTTCGTTACCATCAAATTTTTGTTTCTTTGCTAGAGGTTATGGGCCCAGCACGCTTCCACTGCGTAACGTCAATCTCAAAGTCGAACATAAAATGCTACAAGTGTAAACAGCAAGGGCACTACAAGAATCAATGTCGATTTACAGAAAATAAAAAGCAATCTAATGCGTTCAGTGCGATTTTTCTTAGCGGAAAATTCAGTGCTTTAGACTGGTACATAGATTCAGGTGCCAGCATGCATATGACAGCGAAAAAACATTGGTTGAAGAATGTTTCAAATCAACCATATGTGAACGAAATTGTTATTGCTAACAAAACGAAGATTTCTGTGGATTGTTGTGGTGAAACCCAGATAACAACAATAGTGACAAGTGGAGAATATGAAATATCAGTCACAGATGTGTTGTACGTGCCCAGTCTTGCTACGAACTTGTTGTCAGTCAGCCAGCTTATTAAGAAAGGTAATCGAGTAAAGTTTACTGATAATCACTGTAAGATTTATAATAAAAGAAATGAATTGATTGGGATGGCGGAGTTGGTTGACGGTGTTTACAAATTGAATGTGAAACATTTGGATTGTTTGTTTACACCAGTTTCGGGGCGTGTATGGCATCGAAGATTTGCGCATTTGAATAGCACTGATCTTGACAAGATGAGAGATGGTGCAGTTATAGGGATGACATACACAGATAAGTCCCAAGTGAACCAAACGAACTGTGTTGTGTGCTGTGAAGGGAAGCAGGCACGGTTACCATTCTCGCAAACTGGTAACAGAAGTGAAGAACTGCTCCATATAGTGCATGCAGATATTTGCGGTCCGATGGAAACAAAGTCAATTGGAGGATCCAAGTATTTTTTGTTGTTTGTGGATGACAGAAGTAGAATAGTCTTTGTCTATTTCCTCAAGACGAAGGATCAGGCTCTAGATCGGTTCAGAGCATTCAAGAATATGAGTGAGAACCAGACAGGGAAACGAATCAAGATCCTTAGGAGTGACAATGGGTTAGAGTTTTGCAATAAGCAGTTTGACAAGTATTTGGAACAAGAAGGAATATTGCATCAGAAAACTAACCCATATACCCCACAGCAAAATGGAATGTGCGAGAGGCTTAACCGTACAGTGGTAGAGAAAGCCAAATGTTTGTTGTTTGATGCAGGATTAAGCAAAAGATATTGGGCAGAAGCAGTAAACACTGCAGTTTATCTGAGAAATCGATCAATTGCTTCAGGATTAAACAACCAAACACCATTTGAAATGTGGACAGGAGAAAAGCCTGATGTCAGTCATCTACGAATATTTGGTAGTAAAGTTATGGTACACACACCAAAAGAAAAAAGACTCAAGTGGGATAAGAAAGCAACTCAATGTATTTTGGTTGGGTATTCAGATAATGTGAAAGGATATCGAGTGTACAATCCCAACAATAACACAATAACTACCAGTCGAGATATTGTCGTGATTGAGGAGGGGAATTGTGCTACTGAGGTTCCAGTGAACATAGTTGAATCGAGTCTTGATTTTGTGGTACCGGATGTTGGAGTTACACCAGAAACAGTGGGAGATGCAAGTGACAGTTTACCAGAAATGTCCAGAGAGTCCAGTTCCGGGGCAGTTGAGGATGTAGCCAGCGGTTATCCAGGCAGCACCAGTTCCGAGGAAGATGAGTTTGTTGATGTTCAAGAAGTCCCCACTGCAGTTCCAGAGCATCCGGTAGTACCAGGAGAATCAGGTCTTGGGGAAAGGCCTCGTCGTGTTAGCAAAAAGCCAGAGAGGTATGGTTTCACTAGCATAAGTAGCAGTAGCGAAGTGGATTTTAATGAAATATCACTTCAGGAAGCTCTAAACGGACCAGAAAGTGCTCAGTGGTCTGAGGCTATGAAAGATGAGCTTAACTCATTTGATGAAAATGAAGCTTGGGAAGTTGTGAGCTTACCAGTTAAAAGTACCATGTACCTTGTAAGTGGGTTATCAAACGTAGATAGATAGTGATAATAATGTAAGATAAGGTTAGTGGCAAAAGGTTTTGTTCAAAAACCTGGTATAGATTTTGACAAAACATTTTCTCCAGTGTTGAGGCATTCATCTTTAAGGCTGCTTTTTGCTTTGGCTGCTCAGATGAAGCTTGATGTCACACATCTTGATGTTAAGACAGCATTCTTGAATGGCTTCTTAAAGGAAACTGTTTACATGAAAATTCCAGTTGGTTTTGAATGTAATAATAGAGTAAACCTCAATAATAAAGTTCTCAAACTTAAGAGAGCCATTTACGGACTGAAGCAGTCTTCGAGAGCCTGATACCAAAAAGTTTATAGAAATGTTAGGTTTAAGTTGATAAGCCTAAGTTATTGTGTGTTATTGATTTCCCTAATGTTATTTAGTTAAGTGGGAGTGTTGTATTTTATAACAAAATGACTCTTTGGTTTAAAGAAGTTTTATAATATCTATGGTATGTGTCCGGTGACATATTTTTGAAAAGAAGAATAAATAAAACTTCAGTTCGTTACCATCAAATTTTTGTTTCTTTGCTAGAGTAATAATGTTTTTACCACCCAACATCAGTTTTTCTCAAGATTCTTTCGTTTTTTGCTCATTGCCAATGCTATGAAATTTAGAGTTACATCCTTTGTAACGGACAGGGTATCCTGTCCGTTACGAAGGGCGCAACTCTTATAGTAACACGCCCAGTTCTCTACTACTAATTTCTTTATTTTGGTGTCAACTGGCCCATTGGCAGCCTACCATTTAGTAACTATAACTACACGATCTTATGCTATGAAATTTAGAGTTAAGTACGTCCATAGTAACGGACAGGATAGATTATTGGTCTTAGGTTAAATCTATCCTGTTCGTTACAAAGGACGTAACTCTTATAGTTACACGCCCAGTTCTCTTCTACTAATTTCTTTATTTTGGTGTCCACTTGCCCATTGACAGTCTACCATTTAGTAACTATAACCACACGATCTATTCCTAGTACTGATTGGTCCAATGAAAACAAGTAGCAAGTAAGAAAGCTACTGCATATTCAGCTTTGACTTCAACACATTTTCACTTACTATTATTGCGCCTGGGCACAATTGCATGCAGTCAACCTGCATCGTATTGAACCAGCCGCTGTTAACAATATCTTCACCTTTCGTAAGCCTCCACTGCAACCAGTTTGCCTTCCAATTGAAGGGTCCATTTGCATCATAAGCAAACCAAACAGTAAGTATATCTTCTATCAGTTACGTCCCATACAAAGTACGTTACATACACAAATTTATAAACTCCGGTTGCAATAAAACATCACAAAAGAAACAAATTACCTATGATAAACGACATTGGAATAAAATTCATTTATATCTAACACGAGACTTTCTACAATTCGACAATTTAACAAAAGGGTTTACTTCATATTAGACGCGTAAATATCCACTCGGTATGCGGCATTCATATTTATACAGTCAGTAAATTGCTATCGGGCGTAATGTAATAATATGAATTTACATAAATTTTCTATAACATTTACATTAGGAATAAATGAATTGCTGGATGAATGGTGTCTTGGCCGGAAAGGCGCTTGGTTCACGCCCGGAGTCGGCCGCATAACAGAAATGTGTAAACCTAATAAGTGAAACGGCTGGTTTTATTTATTCGGTTGACCATATATTTCCTGGTGCAGGAGTAAAAGTAATAAAGTAGTGGAGTGGTAATCAAAATGTTTTCTCTTAGTAGCTGTTAATTATGTTTTTAGCTTTATGGCTGGTTTAAATTAATCGGCTTTAAGAGTCTGTGGTTTAATGGATATGGGATAAAGTGAGGCATATTTCAAAAGGGATAGTGCATACTTAGGAAAAATGGAAGCGAAGTAATCGACTTAGTACAGACGCTAGCATATCAAGCTACAACAATCTGTCAGATTTCTTTAATAGATTTTCAACTTTATTGCTATAGCATGAGGTTCAAGGTTGATTGGGAAAATTTGACAGCTTTAAGTAGTTTGACGTGCTGGCGTCTGTACCTTGAAACACGACCACCACACTGGTCAGCAAAGAACACCTTATATTTAATAAATAATGACAAATGTTACTTATTCAATACTAGGCGATATCGCGCTGGACCAAAACGAATTGGAAAAATGAATTGGATTCTTACCGGAAGGCTTGGCCAGCAATGGCAGAAACAGACGTGTGTGGAAAAGAGATAGGGATGCCTTAGCCCAGCAGTGGGATGAACCGGGCTCATCAATATACATTATATAAAATTCGTCCGTATCAGTTACGGACGAATTTTATATAATGTGAGTGACTGACAGACAACGCAAAGTCGAAACTACTGGTCATAGAAAGCTGAAATTTGGCATGAAGCTTCTCTACACTCCGTAGGGGAGCACTAAGAGAGGATTTTGCGGGCAAAAGCTAGTTAGATATATAGAACTTATTTAGAAATAACTTATCAACGAGAAATAACTTAGAACTTATCCAGTACCTACCTAAAGTATTTGTAGCCCAACTTACAAAGCAGCAAATCCTACTTCAAACAGCCTATTAAGCTTCACGACATACCTACTTGTATCTAAAACCACAGGTCCGCCCACGACCTCGCAAGCTCACAGAAAAGTTAAACATTATAAAATTTAAATATTATAATGGCCGGTCCACGACTCACGAGACACAATAGTCAGAACTGTGATTTGCATCGCGGCACAAAATACTGAATGTGAATTTTACTTAATCTAACTTTAAGTTCTCGTAATGGCTTGCCGTGACTTTTATAATTTACAAGCGGAATGGTCGGTGCTGTAATTCTGTATTCAAAAAGATGAGTAGAACTGAAAGCTTCTTTGGAAATAGGCATTACATTCTTAGGTACCAAACTGGTGCTTGTATGACTGCTCTAAGCATCACGCAAGGCTAAATAGTTTGTGGGGTCCCGTAACCGAAAGGTAACCAACGGAACCCTGATTTGTACCCATTGTTTTATATTGTAAGGCAGTATTATACTTTTTATTATTATTATATTACCTTATGATTAATTAATTTAAAAAAAAAAACACGACTTTTACCATTGATTTATAAATTTTATAATGTACCATAATCTTGCTTATTATTTTGTTAAATATTATAATTGTTGAGCACGTCTGTAATTGACATAAACACAGAATAAGACCTTAAACAATTTAATAAGTCCATGTTTGTGTTGTTGATTAATAAATATTAATCAACAACATTAATTAATAAATATATATAAAAACCCTATAACTAAGGTTTGGGTTGTTTATCAGTTTACCCAATCTCATAAACTGCAATGGCGAGAAAGATGAAATTTTCAAAGAATGCATATTTCTATATCAGAATAAAAAACACAAGGGGGCTCGCAAACAAGAACGTGATTTTTTCGTTTTAAAGTACGGAACCTTCGTGTGCGAGTCCGAGTAACACTTAGCCGGTTGTTGTTATTAATGTCAGCAGTAACATCTTTATCGATTAGCGTAGGTACGAGTATATACCTCCACAATTAGGTATGCTTGACATTTAGAAACAGTTGATGGGTATTTGCCCTTTATCCAATTGGTTATAGTTACCGGTATTCATACATCTCCAATATAAATTGAGTATCTACGGCAATTCTGACAAATCATCCCTAATTTTTTGAAACTAGTAAGCTCCTAGTACAATTGGGTTGTAGGTGAGGGAACAAGAGTGGTCTAGAAATTCTGTTCCTAAGGCCAGAGGTCCGTACTCCGTGGACCTGGGATCCTGGGGCCTGGGACTGTCAGGTTAAAGGATATGGCAGTGGTATGATACTCCCGTGCCTCGTGCCTAATCTCCGTTGAGATAACGGCTGACAGTAGCTGAAACGTCATGTTACAAACATGACGTATCATGACGTTGATAGCTAATTTGACAGTTGGTTAAAGGTTGATTGGCTGTAAGCCACCATAACGGAAAATCGTTCGGAAGTAGGTGTCATTTGTCAACAACATCATATACATTCCTATAACTTAAAAAAATAAAAACTTGATTTCCTTATCGTCAAAATGCATTGTTTCCATCTCATTGTGATTGCTTTTAATTTCCGGATCAATAGAACTAATTAACCACATGAGCGCAGTAAAACATTGTACTTACCTTGTTGATTAAAAGCTAGTTGAACTAAGCACGGTAGAAAATATTACTAGGCTATAAAATGCTAGGTCCCATGATTCAAATACTTACCTAGCTCATGATTTATGACTAGGTACTTTAACACTCATTTCCACTCCAACTTGCAACAGGAAGGTGGATTTTTTACATAAAGAAATTAAATTGAGAACACGTCATCTAAATATGAACTAAACGACTCATATTATAAAAAGTTAATATTGTATGGATGTTTGCAAAAGTATCTCTGAATGGAATAACTTTTTTTTAAAAATGACGACTTACAATTTATCGTCAAAAAACCGCCATTTTGTTTTTTTTAAACGCCTATCTAAGGACACTTGGGTTTTGAGACAAATCAAAGGACACCTTAACTGTCGAAATCCATCCAGGCATTTGGAAGACACGATGTAATAAAGAAAGTTAAAAACAAACAAATACCTCTCATACAAGAAACGCGCGAAAAACATATCCATTCCTTGGCAATCGAATACAAAATGCACTATTCCTGCAAGATAGACCTCGGAATCCTTTATAGGATCACTTTGTTGTCCGTCTGTCTATCAGTCTGACCAGTGACCGTCTGTCAAGACCCTCTTTCACAAGAACGCGTGGAGGAATAAATCTGAAATTGATATCAAATACTCAGGACTGCTACTCCTTGGAGCAATGAATAAAGTGTAAAATATGCTCCGTTTATGGCGCATGTTTTGGCGCTCGCAAAGGAATCAAAACCTATAGGGTACCTTCTTTCCGTTGACCTATAGTCATGACATTTGGCAAATAGATAGATGTTACAATACAAGTACAGGAAAAAGTGAAAATTGCGAATTTGTAGTTTTATCATTAAAGATATTTTTTCAAAATTCAAAATTCAAATTCAAAAGTGTAGTTTTATCATTAAAGATATTTTTTGTAATTACAAACTTATATTTTCGGTTGAAGAATTTACCACGACGTACATTGATGTATGGAATAACATGTTTTCAACAACAAAGTTAAGTTTGTCCTTCATACTTACCAGCTATATTTTTGTCAGAGTAATGAAAGTGCTTCCATTGGCAATTTCCGTAGATAATGTATACTCGGAAAAAATCAAGACTCGATCGGAACCCTCGGTGCGCGAGTCTGACTAGACTTATTTCCGTGGCTTAACAAATCCACCCAAACGATTAGAGCATAATTATTAGGTCCTGAATCATACAAACATTTTCTTTCTGTATCATATACCAGGTGTATGTTTACTTCAAATACTACCAAAACATCAGCTATTACTGTTAATAGACATTCCTACGTAATTGTAGTCTCGAACGAATCGATGTAATTGATAACGGTTTGAAGTAACTATACCAAAAATTGTAACAGTATTTTGAATATTATGTCTGTATCGATCCCATCTATCAACAAAAAAAACCTGTCGTAGAATACTCTTATGGAAACTGTCTAAAAGTTATTTAAATTAATACACTGATTTCCCTAAAATTGAATTAAATACGAACTGAGTACTCATCTGATACTGATGAATGGTAGAATAAAGGTGGTCGAGGCAATCTTAAACGGTGTTTTAATTCTAACTAATAAATTAATGCGAATTTTTGTTTGTTACCCCTTCACTTCTTAACTGCTGAACAGATTTGGATGAAAATAAAATAGGTAGGACATAGGATACTTTTTGTCTCGGGAGTATGTCCCCTTCATTAAAAATAAACTAATTTCCAGACAAGCATAACTACTACTGTACCATCACAAAATATTAATATCTCCAGTTAACCATCAATCATACATCATGACAGATGTCTGTCTGACATTTTACGACAGTCATTACAAAAACCACTGACGGGATATAACCATGAATGCCTACATTGTCCTACTACAATTCAGTCATAAAACCGAACATCGGAAGTTCAAATATCAATGTGTAGATCAGTTGCGCAAACGCAGTCCGGTAATCCGGTTAAACGTACAAACGCATTAAAATTCGTGTTAAATGAGCGGAAATGAGAGTTGAGTAGGAGAATGAAGCCGTCATTGACATTGCTTGTAACTATCATCGACACGTACCAACTGCACACTGAAAGTTATTGGTTTTGGTGCCACTTTTGTACGATACGGGAAAAAGGGTATTCATCTCGTATCGTGTCGTATCGTAACATAACATAACAACATCTCACTTGTATTTCATGAAGGGTACGTCAGGGGTTAACCTAAGTAAGCCCATATTTGGTCAGGTATATTGTCTCGTGCGATATATTTAGATTCTGCACTGATGGCGAAATTTTTTCCTTTCGATTTCTTTACTCTTTTATAAACAGTTCAAATAACAAATCAAATAACCTTATGTCAAGTTCTGTATCTAATCAAAAACGAAATTATATAAGTAAACTTGTTTTTAGTAGATGGTACATGTTCTGTATGAATGAATTTACTACACAGATCCCTGCATTTCTACCTTAAATTTTTTCACACACTCATTTTCACACATTCAAGCATCAACAAACTTTTTACTCATAAAACATAACATGTATTTTTTTTGCAGTATTTAGCTAAAAACAGTTACTTATCAAATTTGGCATTGAGCGTGAAAATATTATCGTAACGTCTAACACACTCCAATGGAAATGCTCTCTCGTAAACCAGTACACGACAAGCCCCAGCGACAACAGCTCCGATACTCGCATAAAGTACTTATACTCTTATACGTGTGTAATTCACCGATTAATTAAAAGTTATAGAGGCGTGACCGGTGTAATTGCCAAGAGACTTGTGTTACGTTTAGTGCATTCATTTTTATTGGCCCGCCTTTATGCCTAGCTAAGAAAGTAGGTGAATTACCTAGTACGATCGTTAAGTTTCTTTTATTTCAAATTGCAGTACAGAATTTATTCGCGGTTGATGTTGAATGTGAGGTCATCTTTAGTATAGCTAACTGCGTGAAGGCTTACATCCATTCAGAATTTGCATCTAGTTTCTTTATCATAATCGAAGGCTTGATTCTGGATTTTGGTCTATCCTGAATAGGGTTGATTCCATTCCATTCCATGGTTGGTCCCATAACGATCAAGTGTCCCTTAATATTTACATTGTATAAAACAAAGTCGCTTTCGCCGTCTATAAGCTTATATCTTTTTAATTTCGCAACGGATTTTAATTCAGTTTTCATCAATGGACAGACTGATTCAAGAGGAAGGTAATTATGTATAATTCGTCCCAAAAATCCTCGGCGAACGAAAAAATGGGATATGCGCGTACGAAGTCGCGGGCAAAAGCTAGTTCCAATATAAATAATAAATCAATTTTGACTTTGACTTTGACTTTGAATTGCAGTTTTTTTAAGCAAACAAATGCTTGAAGACTTTCGAATTATCCATAAGTTTTATTATCTTAATCTTCTCAAATAAGATCCAAGAGGAATTGTTCAATGAGTTTTTGGTTACACATGATATACCTACGTACTGGTCCAATTACGGAGATATCAATCGATTTCACCAGATTAACTGTGTTCGCATTACTGATGCGTTAACTGACATGCCCTGAATGGCCAATACGCCGGGAATGTTCAGAAATTATCAGTACTTGACATAGTAGGTATACCGCTCTTGTAGTTGCTTGCAAAGTCAAAATTAATTAAGGAAAGATTGATGAATAACAACCAGAGGATAACTCGACGGAATGTAATATTAAAATGAATGTTCATATGAGACTTCACTATCTTTCAAATCAGACCAGAGATAATGAAATCGTTGAACTGTTTGCAACAAGTATGGTTACTCTTTTTTTAAGGATAATAAATCATCAAATGACTTCTTCCGCTTTGGGTGGAGCGGAAAGGCGTGTCAGCTTCCTGACGAAAACCCATCCGTGTTCCTCCTCAAGCCCTTAGCGATAGTGTAGTAGTAAAAGATTAAAATGCTGCAAAAGCTAGTGTACTCGTATATGAACAGAATCTTCATAACAATATTGTTGATGATATTATCAGTCTGGATAGTCGCTAATTCAGTCCAGAAAATTACAAAGCTTTATAGTGAAACAGGTTGCTAAAGCATAATAAAAGCGACAGAAAGTTATTAAGGTTCTAATTTTAGGTGAAGCTAAACTAATATGACCAACAGAGAAACATTCCGAAATAGAATGCCATAACACTTAACTGAGAAGGATAAAGTAACTAAAGCGGAGCAAAATGTTCACGGTTGTGAACTTGGTGGTGCTAAAGTTTCAATAAGGGAAATAAATACCCATAAAGTACTGGCTGTAGTAGTGACTGCAAACATTTTTAATGATCGCACACTCGTTAATATTACTATTTGCAAATTAAAATATTGATAGATGGAGTATGAGTGGGTGTACGATCACTCATAAAAGACTAAAAACAGTGCGAAGAAAGTTACTGCAAAGCTCCTTAATGTAACTTTTTATACCTATGAAAGCAGACAAGCCTATTTTATAATGGAAGCGACACGGAAGACTCCAACGATGTATGCGTAGGCGCACTGTATGACTTTGCCTATCCCAGTAAACACTCCACTACACCTCACAAAAACACAGAAACGAGACAATTCGAGTATCACACGAATGAGTCACGTCCGGCTAATTGTTAATAAACAGTAGCAGAAGCACAGGCAAGCAGCCGAGGTGGTCTTTGTTCAACAAGTTAACACCTACTCCCGCCGAATGAGCTTGATAAATGTTTTTATTGCCGTGCACCACAAGTGCAACAATTCAACCAGAGAAAATTACTTTGTGCATAACGAAGCTCAAACAATGGTTAATAATGTTACGGTGTGTGACGAATCCAAGAGGCCAGTAGTTGTGTTGCAGCATACAATATCTACAAAATGGCACCCGCTGCGAACAAGGACACAAGTCTAGAATGCGTAGTTTCGGAGAATTCGACAGTGACAACGTGGTTGGTTGATTTTGGTTACGTTACGCAGAAGCGTTTTTCATTCATCATTCATTTCTTCCATGTCATCGAAAGCCTTTGTGGATCACAATTTTGGTAAAGTAGCAAAAATATACCAATTCAATATTTTGTATTTATTTGTATTCATCTAGTTGTAGATTTAACATAATTGATGTCCAGTTTACCAACTCAGCTAATGAAAATGAGTTTTTACTATTAACAATGTATTGCCTAAAAGTGTATGCTTCATAATTCATATTCCATTAACATTCACAAAACTAAAAATGTATTTGAATGAGTACTAATTAATCAAATAACAAAAGTAGCTAGACCGTAGCCATTTTTTTCGCTTTATGAATAAGTCAAATGCAAATGATCACCTCTGGAAAGCAAAAGGCGAAAAGTATTTGAATTCATATTTTATTATAAAAAATAAAATAAGCTAAAGTTAAAACCTTTTTTGGTTGCAAGCTCTAAACAGCTAACTTCGCATAACAATGCAACTGCGTGAGCCGCTGACTTCAACACAAATATGTCCACGATTCGCGACGCTACCCCATAAATTAAAGAGATAAATGGTTCACCAACAATGGCTAAATAAACCGTCCTGTTTCTTATAACACTCGAAAATAAGCTTTGTTTGGTAGTACCGTAAAAAGTTGAAATGTCCATACGCGCGGACTTACAATGGATCAGAATATTTAAGGGGAGTTTAATACACGCGTGGGCACGTCGATTGCTGCAAAAAATTTGAGCGCAGCATTCGATACACTATTTTATGGCCACTTTTGGTCTATTAAATATCTTAAGCACGACATAATAGCATTGTATTCTGGTTTCTTTAATGCAAGTTATTGGAATAAAATGTTACAAGTCTTTATTTGGGCTAACATAACTTTTATCGTTGAGTTTATTCCCACCATTTGATATTAAATAAGTTTGAGTTTATTTATATTTGTTCACACACACTCAATAACAGAGTAGTAATTTGATGGTACTTTACTTTGCATAAACTTATTTTACGACTAAAGATCTCATTCATATATATTTTTATTTTTTTGATTTAAGACGACACAATAAATATTAAAAATATTGGTAATATACAGGCTGTGATAGAAATAAGACAATTCCTGAAAAGGGGTAATTTCACACTTATCATTATGAACAATTTTTTAACTACC
Source organism: Mamestra configurata (assembly GCA_002192655.3). NCBI lineage: Eukaryota > Metazoa > Arthropoda > Insecta > Lepidoptera > Noctuidae > Mamestra > Mamestra configurata. The sequence goes on from NDFZ01005458.1 coordinate 843,474, forward strand.
CATATATGTACATTTATGATGTTTGCATAACTCGACAAAAAAGATATACTGAACCGCTGATTTTCTCGCTAAAGTTAAAGCTAAAGTTGTTCCTAATATTGAAAACAATTTCCCTCTCATGATTTGCTTTATTTCAGTTACACATTTGTATTAAATATTGAAACGAGTTCCTATTTATATTTTCAAATGTGGAGTAAGAAAACAAAACCATGGATATATATTAGTAAAACCAGGTAACCCGAACTACTAGAAACCCATAACATCAAGGAGGTCGCTCTAAAAATTAGCCCAAATACATCTGTATTGAATGAAACCACCTAAACATTGGTATCGTTTCATAAACTCTTATAGAGATCACAAAGCCGACTTCTCATAAAAACGGCCATGTATAAAATAAGTGTTTACTTTGTCGGCGAGAGTGCTTTGAAGTGGCTTCCATTTCTGTTCATAGCAACCCCTTCTAACATGTGCGGAGATAAAGATGAAATGTAACTACTCGTACACTCTTTCGTTTTCATGATTTTAATCGAATATTATATCGTAACGTCTAAAATAGTTGCTGAAAAAACGCACTTAAAACACTGTTGATTTGCTTATTAATCAGGTGTTCATAATAGTGAGCAGAACAAGCGAATTGCGGTGGAATCTGTGAAGATAATATTATGTAGTTAGCTGGAATTGGTAAGAACAGAAAGCTGTGTTGACATTTGCAAGTAACATAGATCATAAAAATGCAAGTTCGATACCGTTGGTTACTTACAAAACAAGCAAACGAAAAGTGAGAAAGCTGTAAACTTTTCAGCGGAAATGACATGTTTAAGTTTCCACTAGAAAGTTTAATAACCGTTTTTGTTTGGGTGTTTAACGGTCACTGACTGCAATCTAACACATGACCCGGTTTACCTCTGTTTCATTACGAAGGAGATTGATCTAGATTAATGGTATCGTAAAATATATTCTATACTTACATGAAACGTCTATGAGACCGATGATATAAACATACTTATTATCCTTCTATTAAAAATCGATCTAAACCTTGAGGTCCAATCTCAAACAATAGACCACGCTTTCACCAAATTCCTTCGATCGCTAAATGCCAATGGTTTTATAGCCAATTACCTCAAATCTTTAGAATCTAACTTATTAACGAAAGCACGATCCCCTGCACCTTGCACCCTGACATCACAAGATGGATCTGTCGAGCCCCTGTCCACAAATTACATGAAGCAATTTTACCCACAACCTTAGCAATGACATTACTGCAGCGGAATCTCACCCACAATGTTTAGTTGTAAACTGTTGTGGAGCTACGAAGCGGTGCAGTTGTCAATTTGAAACATAAATTCGCATATTTATAAAGAGAGGAAACGATAGAATTTACTCTATAACCAAATGCATACAAGGTATGATAGAGAGAAGCGGAAAGAAAATAGACCTTTGCACTGCTAATCTTTTAATAAATAATAAAAGATATAAATTGCGGGGTGCCTCAAACGTTGCGGAATTTGTTCGAAAGCGGTCCTGGAATGCAAAAGGGCGTTAGAAGAAACACGGATGGGTTTTAGTCAGTAAAAGTCTGACTCTCCCATCCGCTACGCCCAGACAGAAGGAGTCATTTGACGATTTCCCATCGGCAAAAAAAGTTTATCTCCTTCATAGTGCAAAAATCGTTCAAAACTAACTTTAAAATTCATGCATAACTTAGTGAAATTGCAACATCAACGTTCTAACTTTAGCAGTTTTATTAACGTTATATTTTATAGACTTGTAATATTTTAAAAGTTCAGCCAAAACGAATCTCCGTGCGAAAAGTGCAAAATTCTTAATGAAACTTTGCAATAAAGAATAAAATGCATGACATGTTCTAAAAGTTATGTATGTGTTGCAACAGTGTTTCTTTCAATTGATATAAATAAAACATATCCAAGGCTAGTAGTTATTGTTATTGAGATTTCAAAATATACTTTTGATTGTGTGTTTTCTTCTCCACTTTAAGTTGCAATTATTATTTAACTAGCTGCTGCCCGCATCACCGCCCGCGTGAACTTCGAAAATTATCCCAAGGGAACATAACCTCTGGATAAAAACTATCCTATGTCCTTTCCCGGGACTCAAACAATATTTATACCAAATTTCATCTAAATCGGTCCAGCCGTTTTCGCGTGAAAAAGTAACAAACATACACAGACTCACAAACTTCCGTCTTTATAATATTAGTGTGATGATTTGCTGCCTTAAGAATTAAGTTAATATTCTCTTATTGAGGTTTAGCACGACGTTTAGACTAACTTTTCGCAAATTTCTTAACTCCATGGTAAGTCTCCCCAAAAGAATTCGTCCACGCATCGCATCCTACCCTCTGCAATACATCCCCTTGAAATTTTAGGGGAACGCAATCATTCCCTTTGATTCCTGTTCCGTCCTATTCAATTAGAAGGCGTCTCTAACTGACTTTTATAAAAAATTGTTTCCTAGTTAGATTTAGATTCTGCAGTCTGCAGGCTCCATGATTAAATTGTATAATTTGTTTTGTAAATTTATATTTATTGTATAATAAAGGAAGTCTTTGAGGAAAAAAAATGCAAGTCATTATAATTATAAATTGATGTTTTGTTGTCAATTACTGTATCTATCATTCAATATATATACTATTGTATAATAAGGAGTTTTAAACAAACGTGTTTTGAGATGCCTCAATGACACAATTAGGCAGTTTTATTTTGTTTCATAGCAGAAGACAACAAGTACCGATTAGGCTTATCGATCGTTAAACGATCTCACGCCCTTATGAGTAAAAGGGTTAATTATGACCATAAAAGCCCTTTCAAATCCTGAGAGCATTCGAAGCACACGAAATGCCTAATTTTCTCAAATCATTCACGCTTTTAGACTATAACAAATTGATGTGCATTATTACTCAAGACTCGCTTCCTTCCTGGCTGTCAAATGTGCCAACAAAAAGGGAACAATGGAGTCGCTATTGTAGCATTTTCACAAATCCCGTACAGACATAGTCACTTCCTGGATCTGTGAGCCGTATTATCTGGGTATACCGAATCGGGTCAGAGCAGTGAGAATGGGGCGACTACGAAAACTAGCTAGCAACGTTGTATTGTTTCTTGCTGTCTTGTAAATAATTTAAAATGTGGAGATAGAAAAAAACATTATAACTAAAAGAATCCTTATCCTTTTAGTTATAAAATATAATTGATCAATCGAATATGCAATGAAGACTACGTAAATTGTAGATTGCATTTAGGAAATTTTGCGAATATGATGGCATTTCTATAATTCATTGACATTTCATTTTTTTCTGTCAGGTAAAATTGTCGACTAACTACTAACTAACGCAACTGAGACCACCCAATTCCTTGCCATCAAACAACATTTTGTCCCATCAGTTATGACAACAATCGCATAGATTATGGCCATCCATATTCCGATCAAATAAGCACGTTCATAGTGGAAGTTTACTAAGAAACACCGGTGATAAAATTCACACTTCTTGGACCTAAAAACACCCAAAGTTCACACTTACGGGCAAACGGTCGCGTGAGTTTGTTCCGGCCTAATGAGGCGGCGTCATTCATTGCGCAAGCGCAGCGACGTCGGCGTATTCGCCACGCTCCGGAACAAATTGCACCCGAATACGGGCGTGTGTGGATGATGGTGTGATTTTTAGTCGTAATTGAAATAGACTGGTCGCTTTCGACTAGGTTTTGTGTGAAAGTTCGTATTGATTTGGATGAGTAAAGAATACTTAAGTAAAAAAGTATTGAGACCTCTAAGTTGCCCATAGTGTAAAGTGGCATACAATAAATTAGACTCAGCATGAGACGGTTGCGGGTTGAAGAAGAAGTTGTCCATGACTATTTATTAACTATTGCGGTTTCCGCGGAGGTCCTTGTTTGTCAGCGTATTTCTGGAAGCTCAATGTGTCAATAGGAAGGTACAGAAATAGTTGACTTAACTCACTCTTGCAAGTGTGTTGTACTTTGAGCCGTGCTATGTAGGGAAATTTCTAGAAGTTTATAAAAGGTGGTTTGTTGGGAAGTCTTGTCAGGTAAATTCAGTATAAACAATTTACGCATCCTGCTGTCTTTGCCACAAGGAGCTCATAATTAGCAGACTATTTTCTACCGTATTATATTTTCGAACGGAAAATTATGTGAAACCAGCTGCTATCTTTTGATTGCGTTATTCTAATCTCGACCATTTGAAGTGATTAGAAGCACTCAACTGATTTTTTGATACGATGCAAGTTTATCGTATCTTTGAATAACTGTCTCATCCGGGCTACTTAAATTACTGAATCAATAGCTTTTAATACACACATTTGAATTAATGACCTACGGATAACTTCCTTTTACCGTTAATATTTACACAATACTCAGCTGGAAGTATTTAACTAATACGTCGTCATGCATAATAAGTAAGTAAGTAGGTACTTACTTATTATTACGTATTGAAAGATTCTAATTGTGCATTTATAATGGCTCATTATCGGTTAATGGGTCTCTTATTAGTAAATATTTATACAGTGCTATTTATTTTATTACGGTACATGGCACTTATGTGCGCATAGGGATTATCGATTTCTGTTGAAAAAGAATAATTGTCAAAGATGTTCGTATTCAAATTGTTTGTAGTGGTTTATGATAAAGAATAGAAAACACAGTTTCTTCCCAAATGAAAAAACTTTGCTTAAATACAATTAGAAAATTCAAGAAGAGTAAATACTTAACAAAAGTATCCTTGGTTTGGATTGCAAATACAAATCTGTAAACCAAAAACGGTGTTTTCAGACCAATGTCAATCGCCTGCATACAATAATAACATGAATATCCGCGGAAGATCTTGCTTGTCAAAAGATTTCTATAAGCTGACCAACACTTGTTCTGATATAAATAGACAGATATAGAAACAGGATAAAGACCTACTGATAAAACCAAGCCTTAATTGAGAAATGGAATAACCAAACCATCGATAAAACCACCAAGATTTATAGTAACAACTCTTTAACGACAGATAAAAATAGTGGACGTCAAGTCAATCAAGGTACGTCTTAACACGTAAGCGGCAGTAGTATATCGATTTTAAATGCAAATACGAACAGCTGTTTATCGTCTGAATGATTGCATTAAGCTTGCTTCGAGCTTAATTACCTTGTGTGGGCGAGTGCTCGGTTTCGTCTTGAGACGAACGCCAATCTAGGAATGACAGACTTACGACTGTTACGGATTGTAGGACAAAAACCGGTGTTAATTAATTCGATTATTGGTTCCCAACCTTTATTCTTTTGCCAGTATTAGTTTACTTTTTATTTTTGTGAAATAACATACAAATTTCAACCGACTTAAAAAAGGTTAAACACTGTTGTTGATGTTGTAAAATTTGTGCACTGGATCCTACACTCTATTGTGATCTCTTTCTATCACTCAAAGGTTTGCTGGTAGAAAACTCATTTTTGAGTTAATCTCGCATCTGTACATGAACTATTTAAATCACTGTGAATTAATATAAGCTGTTATGGTGTACAATAAAGAATTGAAGAAGATGTTTTGCATAAATACTAAAATATAATAAACACAACTAAACACAAAATAAAATATAGCATCAAAAATTTCGTCCTCAATGCTGTTGGCTAGTAAATAATGTGCCCAAGAGTCTGGCGGCAATGCCATGTTGTATGGCAATGCTTAGCCTCTGGCCAAAGTAAAGCCACACTTCCCGACCCCAAGGGTAACGGGAATTGTCAACCCGGGGCCTCTTTGATTTCTTTGTTGCTAGCAAGAACCAGAAATTTAACAAGAAAATTTAAACTGCGTTAATCTTAAAATTAACTTTTATCACATAGATATCCAAAACTTGTACCATAACTATTATTTAAAATCAAAGTAAAGAGCATTGTCATAGAAAACTATGTTTCTGATAGAAACTTAAAATCAGTTTGCATCAATGACATTTTCGATGTGAAAAGATGGAAATGTTAAACTTTTCGCGGACAATATTTTGACCTTTGTAGACCACCAGTGGTCCTCGGGCCACAGGTTGGGAACCACTGAAGTAGATGATGTGATAGTGGAAAAAAGGGTTAGTCGCTAATGGTTTGAAGGCTAGTGATGGGAATAGGATTAGCGCTTCGACTTAATTGTATTGAGGTTTGACATGGAAACTTGACAGTGTTTGCTCGCTGACGCTGAGATTTAAGGGTTTACCGGCTAGGAATAGAAGTAATAGAACATAATGGTTATGTGGAATTGAGGCACGGCATCATCGTCTCCGTATCTTCTTCCTTTGGTTGCTTCGATGATCTGTGGGCGACAGTAATACACATAAATCTATCGTTTCAATGCACGAAATGGTATTTTTTTGTTGTTCAACCTACATATATTCAGTCATTTATTCATTTGTTAATACAGGTTCAATAAATAGTTGTTATAAAAAAAATACAAGCGCGTTATGTTATACCCGAAGGCGTACAAATATTTATTCAGGTCATTGAAATCATAGTATTAATTGATTTTGACAAAAATAAAAACAAAGAAAAATATATAAACATCAAAAGGAACAATATTAAATAATTTCAATAGAGAAAATAGAAAAATAATACATAATGTCACGTGCAATGTTAAATAATGGAATTGAGCTTAAAAACACACTAGGTCAGCAACTAAGGTCAAAAACAGTCATTACATTTTGTCTGTCAAAAATCCCGAAATGCTATATTAACTCTTGGGCACATGTATTCCCCATAGTTTTTCTACGTTCTTTGAATTTTGCCTTCTCCGGCCAATCAGGAACAATTCTAAATCGTCAGGTCGGGCACTATTTCTTCCGTCTGACTCGGTTACGATGACAAAAAGCTATAGTAGGCGCCAGATAAATGTGGAATAAAGTACATTGACCTTTCCCTAATAACTGTTCATAGGTACCTGAACAATTAAATATGAATCGTTTTTCATTATTAGACAATGTTAAGGATCACGAGAGATGATGATTCGGAACAGCTTTGTGTCATTAATTCCGTTTTTCAAATTAAAAATGTCAATAATTGTAGGTGGGTCAATGACCGTTATTCCACGATTATCTGGCGCCTACTATATAGGTACAGTATAGTTAGAGTCTTTTCAGAGTTCAGCGTCATAAAATGTTTATACTTACCGTATTTTTTAGTTCCTATTATTAAATACAATTCCCACTCATATTTAAATATAAAATTAAATTCAATAACACCAATAAAACCCGCGATTTACCTTCAATTGAAGATAGTCGTATATTTTTTAAAGCATGAGGGTACTTTATTCCTATAATAGTAGTTTATGATGCATTTTAAAAATATATTTTTTATCAATAAGTCGCATCATCATTTTCAAGGGGCCCGCCGACAGTTAATAAATAACTCTCAAGTAAATTCGTCACACTTTTTACATCTATTATTGTCAATTATTATAAATTTTTAAATATAGGCAGCGTGATTTTTTATCAACAATGGGATGGGTTAAATTCAATGAACTTTCTTTTTGTAATGGCTTTTATTTAGCTTGGTAACAACAATGGTTTGAATGTTGAACGTTATGGTAGGTTGCTTGAAACATTTTTTTTCGCATGATTCGTTTTTTTTTAATCAATATTTATTTAAAAGTATTAACATAAAGATTATTCTCCTATCTCTCTATATCAGCCATACTCAACTTTTTCCTTCCTGGGCCACATAGCGCTTAGAATTGTATAATATACTAGCTTTTGCCCCCAACTTTATACGCGCAAATCCCCTTTTTACCAGTTCCCGTAGGAATTTCGGGAAATCTTCATAATGCTTCTCTACACCTCATGGAACCTTCATGCCAAATTTCAGCTTTCTACGACCAGTAGTTTCGGCTGTGCGTTGTTTGTCAGTCACTCAGTCACTCAGTAAAGGAAAGTTTTAAATTTATTGATAATACCATGATTTTACCACTATTGGCCGCAATATCCTCCAAATAAATAATACTATAAATAGAATTGAATAGTACGTCCATGAATGGGATTTTGAATTTGTGACAAATGGGCATTTTAAAATTGCTACAAGCTATGGTGTTAACTACTTTCTTCGTTTTGCTAGCAGGTGAATAGCCACATAGTGACATCTTTCTCAATGATTAAAACAATAATCAACGTCGGCTTCAACATTTGCAGTAATACCTGGCACTATTTGACCTATCACGCCAAGAAAATAAAAACACGTCCATACTTCAAATGCCAAACGTTTGTTTGTTTGCCTCCTCTTGAAGATTAAACGGTATCTTATGTGTACAGTTTTAGTATTGGGATCTAAAACAACAAAGATCAGAACTCTTTGATCAGTTTTTGCTTTTAGTTTTAGGAAATTATGCCAAACATAACCACATGATTGTGTTGACTTAGATCATCATAATGGTTGAACGTGGACCGCACTTTAGTATAAGAGACTCTTGGGCTTTTTATGCAAATTATGGAATAAATTAATTGGTTAAAGTGTATTATCATCTTGATATGCCTACTCTAGATTTCTCAGACCTGCGTTAAAAATCATGGAGTAATTCAAACTTTGAATTGGCAAATTATTTGGAATAAAAGTCTTTTTTAAGCTATCTAAGAAGGAACATTTTTCGGATTTGATCAATATTTTTGTATTTTACAGATTCATCTGTACAGTCATTTCTGATGTAAGTATGATTTGTGGCATGGAGATTGACACAAGAATAGATGTCTACATGAGCATGCAGGAGCCTATGCCGCCAAGCAGTGGGCGAAGTCGGGTTGAGGATGATGCTGATGATGAAAGAAAGAAAGAAAGAAAAGAAAGAAAGAAAAGAAAGAAAGAAAAGAAAGAAAGAAAAGAAAGAAAGAAAAGAAAGAAAGAAAAGAAAGAAAGAAAACTAAGAAAGAAAAGAAAGAAAGAAAAGAAAGAAAGAAAAGAAAGAAAGAAAAGTAGTTTATTTGGCACACACACATTGTAGATACAAATAAAAGACAGCTTAATTTTAAAACAAAAACATTGTATGCCCCGCGGCTGCGCCAAATAGGTCCAGTTCAGCAAAATGCCAGACAACTGGGATGAGGATGAGGATTTGCAGCAGAACTTACAGACCTATCTTTTCTTTTAGTAATACTGTTCTTTCAAGTAGGTAGCTACTTGATCGTTGTCATCAATATACAGCAGGCAGCAGCTTGTTAGATGCAAGCTCTTAACCTTTTGAACGCCAGAACATTAACGTATCGCTGTACTTTTTGTCACATATTTGTGACGTTTAGCGTAGGTACTGGGCACGCGCTTGCTTGTCATGTATACGTGGCAATGGCGTTCAAAAGTTTAAAGGTTTCCCATAGATAGCCTAGTAATCAAGTCCAACTCAGTCAAAGGTTAATTTTGCATAGTGCCATTCATTTTCTCTCCCACGGAAATCCTCCAACAGCAGAGCCATATCGCGAATTACGCACATTTAACCCAAAACGTAGGGCTAAATGTTTGCTCTAACTTTACGTCGAAGGGCGCTAAAAGGTTTGCAAATAGACGCAAAGTAACGCGTCAACTTAGACAATGACGTCTGTTTTACCGACGTGTCTGACCCTTGTTTGTTGACGTGTGGTTCCCAGGAAAACTGGGTTATAATGTAATTTGAGGTGTTATGAACGGTTCGGTTTTGATCTAGTTTGTCAGTGGGGAATTATGTCATAGAGACGTTTGGTAAAAAAGCGGATGCAGCGGCTATACGCGGCGTCGTCACTGGCTTTATTTAATCAAGGTAACTAATGACCTTCAACTTATTTCTTTTATTTATTGATTTTACTGGTAAACTAGGTAATTCACAATAGATCCGCATAAGTGAATTTTCATGATCCTGATTTATAAAAAAGTAGTGTGCTGGACCACGATAATATGTAAATATATCACCGCTTTGGTGAAGCAGAGATGGAGCTTGCGACAGTGAATATGTTTAAATCAAAAGTAGGTATCTTACTTGCAAATAAACAAATTATCTAATTGGAAATAGAGGCCCATTATCGTCTAGCTTGAACTGATGATTAATCATTACATAAATACACAATAAATCATAGAACAAAACAGCTTCTTTTCATAGTAACTTTATTAATAACCCATACAGGCGACAACGTTAATAACAGAATGACATATCAATTAATTAACAAAAACTCGAACAATAAGCTGTCGTAAAACTAATTTAATATCTGTGAGCAAACAGTTTATTTGCCGATCCGCTATGGCGCCAGCTGTTGCGACGAGGGTAGCGACAAAGAAGAAACGCGTAAATAGTGCAGAAAGGATATGAAAATGATATCTTGATTGATAACTAGCAAGAAGGTAGCTATTGCATTGGCGAATTGGCGCCTTCCTTGCTTATCGTTACTCCATCACATCGTCACGTCAGAACAACGCTTTTATCAGTTTTTTTTTTTTTTTTTAGCCAATTTTGTCCCAAGCAGGGCAAAGGCCTCCCTTTCTTCCTTCCATTCCTCCCGGCTTTGGGCAAGTGTGGACCAATCTGGCCGATAGGCGTCAAGCTCGTCCCGCCATCTTCGCCTGGGTCTCCCGCGATGTCGTCGGGCATTTTCTGGGACCCACATTGTGGTTGAGAGCCTCCCTTTCATGAGAGCCTTCATCGACCAATAGCTCTTCTAGGCGTTGTCGGTGCGGCGAGCAACTTCTTTTTCTTGTCTCGCCTGGAATGAGACTATTTGGCCGAGATATATGTATTCTGGTACATATGCAATCTCCACGCCTTCTAAATACAGTTTTTGTTGGGCGCTGTTAGTCATCAGTTGGTTCAATTTTATTAGTTAGTTCTAAAATCTTTTTTACAAGTCATTAATGTTTATGTGCCAGTTAAAAGTATCATTATTTAAAAACTGTACACACATAATATCTTGACGTGAATGTGTAAATGTTGTTCACATCTGTAATTTATCAAGTCTTCATCTTTGCAGTATATTGCAGATACAAGTTTATGTTGCGCCATCGATCGTCTTCTGAATGGAAGTCGTTTAATGGATGCAGAAAATAGAAAAATAAGTATTGTTATAATACCGACTTGACCAGCAATCACAATTCACAAATATATTGTATAAAGCAAAACATTTAGAGCCGATAAAAGCAGGTAGGTTATCATTGCATTACAAATATGGGAAAACGGAATGAGTATTTGAATTTACAAGTTCTGATTTGAATATCTGGTTTTCTTGTATGAAACCTGTAACTTATCTAATTAGTTACTAACTAAGAATATCTTATTAGATCTTGAAGCGCCAGGCGCTATCATTGCATCTGACTAAGTATCAGCCACAATAACATGCCTAGGCTTTCAGATTAAAGTAGTAAAATTATCGGTTAATACTTTATAAGAAGCTCTTGTGCTTATCGGGGATCATGCACTTGCTTAAGTTATTTTCACCGTTTTTAATTATTTCATTTATACCGTACCACCGCTATCGTGGGAGTTTCCCTGGATTTAACTGCAAAATCTACATCATATGTTTCTGAGACCCATTTAAGAGACACTGATAACAAAGAAGAGAAGCTCAGTGAAGATACTAATAACAAAATAACAACATATGTAGATAAGCTACTTAAATATTAACTAATAATAATAACGACTAAACTTATTCGTAACTACGTAAAATAAATTATAGGAACGCCACCCGCGTTCCTATAATATAGTGGCAATACAGGTTCTCGGGGCTCGTTTCCGACCCCTCAATGTCTTCTGTTTTATATGGTATTTAATCTCAGTCAAATTTAGAAACACCACATATTTCAACACAATGCCAAGCCAAACCAAACTCAGACAAAACTTTTATTTAGGCCACTAAGTACAAAGTTTTAACGAACGAATTCCTCTAAGACGACCTGCTTGGTCCCTCAGCTATAAATATAAGATCATCTAATGCCATCATTCGGTGCGAGTCAAAGTGATCTCTAACGGAGATTTGGTCCGATGTCACTGATCGTATATTGTCGCCCGAGATGACTCTGATAGCGTATGATAATGTTGGGGTGAGATTTCGTTTATGGGCGGAGCGGAAAGCGTTTAGGTACAGACGCCAACACATCAAGCTACAACAATCTGTCAAATTTCTTTGATAGACTTTCAACCTTATAGCTAAAGCGTTAAGTTCAAGGTTGATTGGAAAAAAAATACAGTTTCGGGTAGCTTGATGTGCTGGCGTCTGTACGATTCTTTAAAATAATAATAAAAATATTTTTACTTCAGGGTGTAACATAAACAACGCAAAACCGGAAAATGGATCATTAATCATAGTAAAAGTTGTTCAAAATTATGACATTTTGAACAACTTTTACTATAGAACCAATAATGAAAGCGCAAGAAGAATGTTGTTTACATGTCAAATGATCAAAAGAATACTTTACTATAATCTGTCTCTTTACTCAGCATTACAGATTGATAGAAGGATAAAGTTATATGATTATAGAACTTAGTTACATGTATAACTTCATAATTTACAAAATTTAGTGCAACTTGAAAACAAGTTAGAAAAATATGACTTAAAATGAAATTTCAAAGTAAAGAAAAGTAGGTAGCTAAAGTTGAAACAAATAATAACGAAAGTGACTTTCTAACAATCATAAATTCTGTAATAGGACATAAATAATATCTTAAACATTCGAATAATGTTCCATTCAATTCAATCAATAATGCTAATAACCAAGATAAATCTGAGACGGTAACATTAAATCACCATTGAAGCGGAAGACTATAAATTGAAATTGGTAATTTCAAAACAATTAGACAAGTAAGCTAACGAATTGTATAATAAAGATAAGGTCAATAAAGTATGTTGATTAAATTACGAAGTTTCTATTGTTGTGTTGTGCAATCTGACAATTGGACAATAATTTCATGTAACAACAGCAACACCATCGATGATAAAAAATAATTAGTAAACGTTGAAGTTGTGGTTGTTGTTGTTTTTTTCATCAAGTACTTTTTATGGTTATCATCATAGATAACTTTACTGCACCACTATATTGCTTCAGATGTCTTTACCAGTTCACGTTTCACCAGTTTTTAGTCACAAAAACGTTTAAATTGTTTATTCTTTAAATACCGTTATTATTAAGTGCAAAATGCAGGTTAATCAACGTCCCTATCTCAGTATTAAACAGATCGTTTTTGTTGATCAACTTAATAGTATCGATACGAAACAGAGATGTCGATTTTATATCTAAATCGTAACGCGAGATACATTAATTCATGCTTTTAATTCACTACATAAAATACACTGGCGCAGCATGTTCTCTATCTTATCTGATGTCATTTATAGGATTAGGGCTAGATGAGACAGATATCGAATAGATGGGTGGTTGAACACCAAGGAATGTTTGAGAGAAATCGTTCAATGAGTTTCTAGCTTTGTTTTTATGTTAATTAGTAGGAACCAGTCGAACGGGATTTGTTAACAAACTTCCGTTGGAAATGTTTGATGTATCATCACGGTAGGTACGTGGGTTCCTGTGACGACAATTGTCTTTGTCTTTTGAAGGTGGAAAGAAAGAGAGAAGATGATGTCTAAAAGGTTTACCAAATTAAGTGAGAACGAAAAGATCATTTTAACAAACAAATGTAGTGCGGTCGTCGATGTTTCGTTATTACTGTTCATGATGAAATGATTAAGAGCAAAGGATGGTGTTAATGTATGAAGTCAACCTCTCGACTTAAGTATGGATTGATTAAGTAGTTACACAGAATAAGTGTGTTACCTACCACAGACTTGTATCTACGTCAGAAATATCCTTTCTGGGACCACATATTACATGCTCTATTTATGAAGATTTCGAAATAAAATTATCATATTCATGAGAACATGAAAACTACATTAAATAGTTTACACGGTGTGCTATTTCTACTTTACCAACTTCACATTTTAATAAATAATTCAAAGCTAATGAACTTGACAAACGTACACATAGTTATCTGTTAAATTATGCAACAAATCGACGTTGAAGTAATATTGAACCGCTTTTCAAACATGGTGGTCTCGACGACCGCAAACTCGATAGCCAATGACGGGGAACGAAAACCGCTAGTCCACAGAAATGAGGATGTTCTTATCACGTGATTGGAAGTTTTTATCAGGAAAACAATTTCAAATTAAGAACCCAAATAAGAAGAAAATGCTAACAATCAAAACAGAAACATAATTCAAGTCGGATTTAAGTAACATTTTACTAGTCCAGCTACTTTAAATGTTAAACTTATAAAAACAAGGTTTGTTTATAAGGTAAAGGCTATGAACGGAACATATGGCATTGCGCAAATTGTAGACTTGCACTTGCCATAACAGAATATAGTCTTGCAGTCGCATAACCAGTCTATAGGCAAAAAGTAAGCGATGGACACTGGCTCTACAGCAAAAGATGGTAACAAATGTGCTTTTTTGCAAACCAAGAGCCATATAGGAAATTGTAGGTGACTACCAACTTGTCCTCGAGTTAACTGATGGGCCTTGAACTTATTTGTATTCAACAATGTTGCATTAAAAATTTATAAGAGAAATTAATTAGTAGAAATCCCCAAGGTCACTTTGTTTGTTAACTAGACATAAGCTTTTGGAGTTAAATAAGTATCAAAGGGCTTGAAAAGAAACATTGAGAGGAACTTAATCAACAAGGTTTTTTTAGACTAATGAATTTGTTCTCAATTTAGATGTGAGTATGTAAGTAGCATCTTTTTATTAGAATTTGTCCCTTTTATCGTTTTCCTCTAATCAAATTATGCCTTGTATATTCCTCATGGTCCCCGTATGAGCGATCGTTCAGCCGCAAAGGCGCGTGTCAATCGTCAACGGGCACCACTTTTGTTTTTTGTCTCCTGATGTGGTTTTTACCGGATCCAAATCCGGTAAAAACGTCACATTATCTGTTAGTGATAGTCGTTACATCCATTATGACGGAATTATCAGTTCATTTGGAGAAATGGCGTTTATAACTATTAATTTTTTATTTCGTCTGTCTTCTGAAGATACTATTTTCAAATGTTGGTTGCTGCTATTACATCATTACTAAAATATTTATTCTGTTTGAGTAACAAAAAAGGTTTCCGGTGAATCACTCGTAACTATATTCCCGAACAAATTTCGATGTTCAAATAAGATCCCAAACGGCTTCAAAATGTTTTATACCAAGTGGGAGTGTCAGTCATCATTCACTCCGAAGTACGAGTACATGTCTATACACGGCAATAAACTGACCAACGCCTACATTTGTGACCACTTTAAAGTCATCTTACACAATGTTACCTCTGTTCTTTAACAATCAACGCAACGAATCTTTGGTTTCTCCTTTCAACATGTCCACTTATTCACGTGTTGTGGTCATTGTTGCATGAATGACAACAATACACTGTTATTAGCTCCACCTAACGTTAATTTTAATTAACATGATTAGATGTTTCCGTAATAGAACATGCCCTATATGTTTAATCACTGCCAATTAGTTTAGACATCTTCAATATCAAACTCCCCTTGTAAACTATTCCTGGAATAGCATGATTGTTGTAATTATAATGAGTTTTGAATTTTGTTTTAGTAAAAAACTTATAAATGACGATACAAACAAATAAAGCGTGAGAATATTCAACGCATTTCGTGCGATAAAGCCAAGTGATGCTCTATGTCAACTGCACAGCTTTAAAATGAATTTAATCTGCGTTGCATTGTTATAACAAATGACGAATACTCCTCAGCGCGGCAGTACAACGGATGAATGGGCGAAAGTTGGGCGAGTCCATCACGATCCTCGTTTTATCATGCAAACGCACGATGTTCGTGTGGTTTTTTAGAATATATTATCATTATTTATACCCTGTTTTCCTTTTCGGCCTTGATTCACCGTTTCAATCATGCCGTCTATGAGCATGTTGGATCTGAATGTCACATTTTTTGGTCAAATGACGTCATCCCAACGAAGACAAATTAAAATTTTGAATCTACTGTAATATAGCCAACCAACAATTAAATAGTACGAAGGTACCTACTTCTTTTGTTCATTTCCAATAGACTAAAAAGTAGAAACACAGTCAAAGTTTGAAACTGGAATACTGAGTTTCAGAAGGAAAAGAACTAAATCAAAACGAAGCGTATTCACGTATTCGAAAATTCCAAAAAAGGTTTTGTGTTATTTTTTGCGGTGCATTTCAAAGCTACGAATCTCATGTTTTTCCTTAAACAATAAGAAGCATTTAAGAGCATATTTCTCGAAATGATAATCTTCTATCGATACTATCTTTCGCACTGTCATGTAGTTAACCCTTTTCGCTGAAGAGGAGTGGCTGACAAATGAACCGGTGGGAACAAAGTGTAGGTGAATCATTAGCCATGATTTGCCTTATCGCTTTTAGGTCCTGAATACCAAGTAGGCTTATAGCAATGATGATTCAGTATACCGGGCTTTAGTCATCAGTATGTGGATTTAAAACGTGAGCAGGAAAATTTTACGACCGACATTATGTGCATTTCGAAAACGACAGTTAACAAGCCCTTCTCACCCAAATAGCAAAAAGAAACAACTGCCAGAGAGTCAATAAAAGTCTGCAATAAAAGATTGTAAACCTCAAAGATTGAGAGGAAGAGAACAATATTGTAACAGGATTTACATTTCCTTCTGAAATTGTGATTGTTTGTACATAAACATTATCGTCAAGTTTGCTAAAAAGAGCTTCTTGAGCCCTTCCCTCTTAGATCAACTTGCCACTCACTAAACTGTCTTAAGATAATAAGTATTGAAACCCTTTAGAAGGGTGCGGGCAAGAGTCAATATTTGCAAATATAAGACGTTATTTAGATGCAAGACACGATCGTCTGCCCCCAGAGTCGGCCGTTCGGTCTTCTTATGCAAATCTTGCCATATCTCCGACTATTCACTAAGAGGTTTATTTGGCGAGGTCCTTTGAAACTCCTCAGAGTGGGTGTATTAAATTTTTCATAACTGCCCACTTCACTTGGAGTGCGTTTATTATACTTTCCGCATTCGGTGCTCGTTATTTGATATTTTAAATTTCCGTAGAGAAAGTTGCACTCGGGAATTTCGGTCGTATTATAAAGCTTAAACGAATATTATGTAATGCACATGAATTTTTCCTTTGTTGTTAGTTTTCATGTGTAAAACGTAAAATTAAAAATGTTTTTGCTCTATAATGCTCAAGTATTATTTCAATCCCATTTACTGTTTTCAGTTTTAAATGTCCCAAACGTTTAATCATAAGTACAAGCAGGTATTTCGAAAAGAATATGGTTACGTGTCTTTGAAATTGGCCGTATTACAAGAAAAACACGCACGCTTTTGGTTATCAACGTATCTTGTCAGCACCTTTCAATTAATGCTGAGGAAAGCGATTTAAATTGAAAAAGTAAAAATTCAAGCTTTTACATTTTTATAACAAGCTGTGGTTCAGTAAGTGGGAATATCTTTGGTAGATCACGATCCTGTTGTTTATAGTTGTGTCACTTTGCAAAAACAAAAGACAGTCGATGTTTGAGTTTTTTCTTTGCAAGAATTTAGCAGTTTTTGTGAACAAAACGTTATTTAATCAAAAGCAACATCTCAACTAATAGTATAAAATAATGCGTAAGTGAGTTGTTTGTTACCTCTTTGACTTTACGTTTTAACGCCTGAACGGATTTGAATGAATCCTTGGCACACGGGTAGACCCATATTCAAGAATATATGATAGTTTTCATCTCGGGATACGCTACCTTGGGATAATTTTCTACTTGCAACCCGGACGGAATAAAAAATGAGCGAGTCTTACAGTAGTCGCATAGGATGTATAACTGACGTCTCACCTTGGTAAAAACCAATATTAACATTAAAAGTATCAACTTTCAGCCAACTCGACCAATGCGCGCGCTTATTGGTTAAATCGAATAGGGCGCACTCATTGGTCTAATCAAATAGCGCGCGCTTCCTCGGCTTCCTCTTACACACTTCCGTCCCATTTCACGAAATCACTCCTACAGATTTCAGGAAAGCGAGAAGAAAGATGTTACAAATCAAAAATAACGTAACAGTAAAAGTATGACGAGTAAGTTTTTGTTGATGAGAATATTACTCAGTACACAAATAAAATTGAATCTGCTACTCTTTTTGTGAACACGATACTGCAATGTTAAGAACATCCTGGATCTCACAAACCCGCTCGTGACACAATGATATCTTGCCATCAGCGATGCATCAGCTTTGCAAACAAACCTACAAGTACTTGCGAAATGAGTAAGTAATATAAAAATACTTGGTCACGTCATAGCAATCTAAAAAGATAATCTATCTCACGCTTCTAAGGAAATAACTGTAAACCCTGTTAGCATCATTTGACCCAGCACCCCACCTGTTTTCGAATTGAATTAAACCTTCGCATGTTTAAAAGTAATAAAATCTATAGCAGCCGAAATAACGATATCAAAATATTTCAACAACCATTGTTGTTGTCAAGGGTGAGAAGATAAGTTAATAATATAATGACATATTATTGCTCCCTCTATGCTTATTCGGCTATTTCCACGATCTTAGCCTCATAATTTATAAATTTATCATTGCCGTTAACTTCATCTTTATTTATTGTTTCACAAAGCTCAATTTCGTTTATCTCTTATGAATTTACAACGTTGTCGACAAGAAACAATCGTGTTGTTATTATGTTTATGGTGTAATGTCAAAATAAAATGTTTTCTCTAGTTGTGAGCGCGTCATTAATTCGAATTTTATTCACATTATAGTGCGTGACTGCATTATGTATTTGAGTTTCAAACTGTTTCGATAACACATCTAAATAGGTTATTTCTATTAAAAATTATTGTCTTCCTACTCATTTTAGTCAATTCTAAAAGGTTGTTGGTGTTAAACTGTATATTGGTTCTGTGTAGGAATTAATTTTATGTTAGCTATAACTGCTGGCGCAATAACAGATATATTAATCGTTATGACATTGCCATGTGAAATATTACCCAATCTTACTACGGCGTGAAGAGTCTCTTCACCAGTAACATTGCAAAGAAGCGCAAATTAAGACTAAAATAAATATACCTATGAGATGACTTTACTATTTGCTATAGTAAAGTCATCTCATAGGTAAAAATATGAGGATTACCCCTCTAGTGGTTGCCCACTAGAGGGGTAATCCTCATATTTTTCAGAAGCTTCCGCATTCGCATCACAATTACAAACTGTTAAAAATAACTTCATATTTCCGTACATTTTAACAAGTTTTGAAGAATGTAAACGTAATGAGATGGGATCCTGGTGTCCTGAAGCACACACAGGTCTTGAGCCTAGCTTAGGCACCAGTCTCCCATAATATATACTTACCTGTATGATGTTTCTCTGTTAACCTCTTTATCGTAACATCTGTATATTAATGACCGATTCTCGGATGCGACGCACAACTTGAATTTATGTACATTTTCTACAATTACTTTCTGTCTAAAATGTTTATTGTTGTTTTGTTTTCTTGTTGTCGCTGTCAGTCAGTCGGGCGTCATGCCATGGACAACTTGCTGAACTTTGTTCTGTTTTGTCTGTGGTGTACTGATGTGACACGTTTAGGTTAATGTCCGGTCCAGACATGGGCTGGCAGTGATGTGTTATTTTTCAGTTTTTATTTATTTTAGTTATAATTATTGTAGTTGATAAGTTTTTTAGTTTTTAGTGTTCTGTGCGTTTTTTTGTGCAGAATAAATTGATTTTCTTTCTTTCTTTCTTATATTGTGGTGAGAAAATAAATCTAATTGAAATTAAGATTTTTTTTCCGAGAGCTGGTTTTTACTTTGGCCAAAAGCTACGCATTGCCATTCAACGTGGCAATGCCGCCAGTCTCTTGGGAACATTACCAGCTGACAGCGTCAAATAAATTGAAATTGAATATATTGTCACTAAGATGATACTGCGACTTGAATTTGATTAATCTCGTCTTCAGTTAAAAGATAATTATAAAGTTACATTAGACAACTTGCTACCCAAAACAGAATCTGAAACTTATCAACTGAATCTGAAACTTTGATCAATATGCACCAAGAGTAACTATCAAATGGTCTAATTATGCCGTCAACATCCTCAAAGTTAGACTCTCAGTAAGTTAGTTACAAGACTACTGATTGTCTGTAACTAAGTATTTATTTGCTAAGGAAACTAATAACAAAGTGGAATGGCTTGTTGGAGGGATGAGGAAGCAGAAACCGGTCGCGTGGATGTTTGTTCGTGGAATTTGCGAATAATGGTGTTTATTTTTATAATTGCTTGGGAAGGTTGGGAAGCATGAACATTGAAAGATTTTGATGACTTTAATAAGCGATGTGATATTAGGCGAGCATCATTTGCCTTGCCGTTTCCCATATATATTGGGGTCGGCTTCCAGTCAAACCGGATTCAGCTGAATACCAGTATTTTACGTGGAGCGGCTGCCTATCAGACCTCCAAAACCCATTATCTGGGTAACACGGTAGTTCTTGGCAGGACTGGAGTCAGATTTACTGGCTTCTGACAATCCGTAACGACTGCCAAAGATCTACAAATGACAGCCGGGACCAACGGCTTAACGTGCTTCCCGAGGCACGGAGGAAACTCGGTATGTTAAGATGCTCACCCAGTCACAGACCAACCTTGGCAAGCGATGCTTAACCTTGATCGACCCGTGCGGCTGTTATTCTTTAGCCACGAGTGATATTAAGCGAGCATTATCATATATAATAATATTTCGTGAATGTAAGAATGTCGCTACATTGCATAATTATAAATTTGTGTGGGTCAAACATGGCACTATACTCGTCCGTGAAAAAGAACAATCGAAGTCGTTCGCCATTAGGTCACACCAAGATCTCAGTAAAATCAAACCAGGGGCTACTGCCACTATGGACGAATCTACCACTAAGAACGATTCTATCACTAGGGACGAATAAAGAACTCTGTTGTATAGCGTTTATTAACTTTTCAACTATCTACTTTTTAATTATATTCATATTGAATGTTGATAACGTTGATATATCTTGTTTGCCTAATGTATATGTTTTCAAAAATACTGCAGTTTTATGGTATATTGTNCAAAAAGTGGTGGTTAATGGTTTCAATTCCAAAACCATTACTGTTTCATCAGGAGTGCCTCAAGGCTCGATACTGGGTCCCTTGTTATTTATTATATTTATCAATGATATTGACATGTGCTTTGTTAATTCTAAATTCTTACTCTATGCGGATGACCTTAAAGTCTTTAGACCCATCAAAACTATGCTTGACTGTCAACTGCTTCAACAAGACCTCAATCGTCTTGCAGATTATTGCAATAAAAACAAACTCCAACTCAGTGTTTCTAAATGTTATTGTATTAGCTTCACTAAAAATAAAAATAAATTTAAATATCCCTATGCAATACATAATGAAACTCTGGCAAGGGAGAGTTTGATCCGCGACCTGGGAGTATTGCTTGATGATAAACTGCACTTAGACGCACATGTTAATAAAATTGTCAATAACGCTTATCGAATGTACGGCTTTGTAATGAGATCAACCACAGAATTCAAGCACCCTAGTACATATTTATACCTCTATCGATCACTGGTTAGGTCTCAATTAGAATATGCAGTACCTGTGTGGAACCCCTATTATAATAAATATATTGAAAGTATAGAAAGCATACAACGGAAATTTCTGAAGTCTATGCATTATCGCTGTTTGAAAAGTTGTTATCTCTCTTATAGTGAGCTACTTAAAAAATATAATCTGCTGTCTTTGAGTTCAAGGCGAACTTTTCTTGAAACTACATTTTTATATGACTTATGCAATAACTCGTATGATTGTTTAAATATTAGTAACAAATTGTGTTATATAGTTCCCAGAACATGCCAGGGACGCAGGGTGCGCGCACGACCTGTATTCGCCACTACTTCCAGTCGTACAAATGCGGGCTTGCGTGCACCTCTTCGTCGCCTTACGAGTAATTTTAATAAGAATTTCTGCAGTTTGGATCTGTTTGCTTTACCACATAGAAAGTTTAGACTCATGCTGCTTAACTTGTTGAAAAATTGATGTGATATTTGTTCCACTTATCCGGCCCTTTTGGCAGCTTTATTTTTTGTTGTTACTTCTTAATTAATACTCCTCTTTTTTCATTTCTCACAACACACTAGTCTTAAAAATTACCAAATTGTCTCACTGTGTATCTGTGGAGAACGTTGTTGATTTCACATTTGTATCATTTCTATATCATATCTTTTGTAATCTAAGTGTGTAATTGTTTGTTTTCCCAAATAAATAAAATAAAAAATAAAAAAAAATAATAGGACGACTGAAAAATTACACGAGAACGGTTTAATATAAAACAGTCTCGATTATGATGATAAAAGAGCATTGGAAATATATTGAAAATATAACAGCAGAAAATATCAAGGACCCTACGAAGTGCCAATGTCATAATGGTTCCACTAGGAAAATAGGGATAGTGCTATTCGTCCTGAATAGTTCCGTCTCTCTTGCACACTGGAGTCACGAGAGTTTTAAGACATCGAATTAGGAAAACGCCCCAGGACACACGTAAGAATGCGACAACAAGAAACTTTTGAAACACGGTTATGAAAAGAGAAACCTGAAAAACTACCATATCAGTAAAGTTGCTAATAGTCAGAACAAAGTAGATTGTCTAAATTGACCTGTGTGTCATAGTTTTCTAACGTAGTAGTGCGATACAGTCATATGAGTAAGTTTCCCACGTAATATCAGGGCTACGTACCATGTGAACTGACATGTATTATATAGAATCTATGATGGTGTAAAGAATAATAATTACAGGAATTTCTTCGGTGGGTACTTGAAAAATTTGGCAGAAACCTACAAATAACAATATTAGTTATAAGAAAATATACTACATTATATATATTATTATAAAGAGGTAAAGTTTGTGAGTATGTGAGGTTGTAGGGGGTAATCTCTGGATCTACTGAACCGATTTTGAATATTCTTCTTGTGAATGATAGTCACATTCATGAGTAATGATATAAGGGATATTTTTAAAATTCTTCTTATATTGAGTGATAGAGTGACTGACAGACAACACACAGCCGAAACTACTGGTCGTAGAAAGCTGAAATTTGGCATGTAGGTTTCTTGTGGGAGTGTAGGGGAGTACTAAGAGAGGATTTTCCGAAATTCCTACGGGAATGGGAATAAAACGGGATTGCGAGTACGAAGTCGCAGGCAACAGCTAGTAAAAAATATAGAGGAAGATTCCAGAGCACTACTCTTATCTGACACATTTTATTACTGAGAAAATAAGTAACGGCTGGAAGCTGGAAGGAATCATGTCATCTTGGACTAATACCCATAAATGCGAATTAATCATAACCAGTGATTTTGTAAGCGCACCTTCAAATGATCTTTCACGACACACATGAGTTAAAGTGACTATTCTGTACAAAATCTTAGTACCAAACTAGATTTTGCCCGCGACTTCGTACGCGCATATCCCATTTTTTCTCGTTCCCGCAGGAATTTCGGAAAATCCTCTCTTAGTGCTCCCCTACACTCCCACAAGAAACCTACATGCCAAATTTCAGCTTTCTACGACCAGTACTTTTGGCTGTGTGTTGTCTGTCAGTCACTCAAGTCACTCAACCACTCAATATAGGAAGAATTTTTAAATATATTGATGATGATTAGTAAATCGACCAAGGCAAAGGTTGGTTGGTAAAAAGGAAGGACATTGACTGCCTTGGCTCGTATCATTCGAATAATAATATTTTTTTAAGCACACTTAAACTTGGCTGCTCAGTAAAAACAGGAAGTTCAGCATATTGGAGCGTTGAACGAAATTGTCCACTATCCCAACATCATTTTGAAAGAAACTATCAATCACGGTTCACCGCACCATTTTTTATATGTTATCTGTAAACACAGCAACGTACGGGCGATATAGCATCCACAACATCACAAATGGATATTGGATATGAACGTTAGACGCTCCATAATACTCATGCATTGCTCGCTGAGTTCACTCAGCTATTTAAAAAGTCCGAACTTTCACAGCAATGGATGGCCTACGTCCAAAGTTTTAGGAAACTGCATTTATCAAAAGATAGACGCTCCCAAAGCGAATCTGCTGGACATTATCCGCGCCCTTGTTTGAACTAACTTTTTTAATTTTCTTCATAAAATCTATCCTTTTTGAGCGGTCAAGCGGGAGGAAAAGTTTTAAAAGCATTTATTCTTTGTATAACGTTAAATAAAGGTTTAAGCAAACATGAGATTGACTGGCATATTGCTGAAACCTATTTAAACATTGACTTTTATTTTAAGTTTCTGTCATTGTTATTCAGTTAATACTCAGAGGATGGACTGTTACAGACCGAAATTGAGTAACTTATTCTTTTTGTGGACAGTGAGACATTTGCTTTTTTAAAAGCGCTCATGTTGATACATGCATTTATATTCTGCCCACGTTATCAATTTGAATCGCAGGTTACATTGCAATGCAAATAAAAAAGTTTGGTTAAAGGGATTGTTTGTTCAGTCTTTTTGATCTTCAAAATTATGTGGAAAAAGATCAAAGAGAGTTATAATTGTTTGCCTAAATTCTGATTTTAGATCCGTAAACTACTCATTCCTATTCCAGACCACACAAGGGTGACCAGCAACCCATAAATAGTCGGACCGTTACTCAAATTCCCACAATTTATTGCATCACAATGACGACACAACTCACAACTGCAAATTGCACATCGCGTTAAGAATGTACAGTCAACAAAAAAAAAAACAAGTATACAAGCTCATAATTTCATACACTCTAACCGCTGCTGTGCATATGAAAAATCATCAAGTCTAAGACACTGCTTCGCATCCTCTGTTTACGTCGTCAATGTCACTACAGTCGAGAATACAATAAATTCTTCCAGCGTAGTGCCAAGATGTCTATAACTCAACTGCATGCCTCACTCTTTCGCTGTCCGTACATTCATTTGTATGAACACAACGCTTGCGGGCGGCCCACAGTCTGTAATATCGGCGGATCATATTAGCACTGAATGACACACGTACTGAACCTGTGAACTGAATTAGAAATGAGAAATATGCTGGGTGTCATTAGTTTTAAAGTCTCTGAGACTTAAATAAAACAAAAGTGGAAAATTATGAGTTAAAAAGTTGAACTGCCCTATAAAGCAAGCAATAATAGGAATGAAAAAGCAACGTTAAAAAGAACGCTAGTTTTTCAATATTTTTCAGTTGACCTGGAAACTCGATATTACTTTTTCAGCTTTTATTAACTGGTTATACTTCTCTTTGTTGAAAGTTTCAAAAAACTGGTGTAAAAATATTTTTTCAACCTATATTATTTATACACTGATTTTTTGTTTGATTTCACACATTTTGACACAATTTTTTTTTGCCATCGTAACCTTTAACAGTTTATTCTCATTTACATTTCAGTCTATAATTATTTCTTATAAAACATTATAGATCACAATATCTAACACCAGTCCGGCAAAACTCTCACGCTTCGTAACCCTACACCGCTGGTACCTGAAGAATACAGCCCATGACTGTGCAATTGCTATCGCTATTTCTTCTCGAAAGTTAATCGCTATCTCGCATTATGTGTCATATGAACTGAGACGTTTGACAACTTCTAATGATATAGAACTTGATCGTTATTTGATAGTTTATTCCTTGTTTTGGTTAATGTGAATGAGGATGCTCAATAGTGATGAAAGATGGATTAATTTGTAAGCGGTTTATTGTGTTGAGTTCTTATATAATCATAAAACTTGCTCTCACTTTCGAAATCATTCCAATCACTTTTACCCCTTGTTTATGGATGGGAAATCTGACTCCTTCCGCCCTGAGCGGAGCAGAAAGGAATGTCAGACTCTTGTTGACTAAAACCCATACGTGTTCCTCCTAATACCCTTTGCGTTCCAGGGCCGCGGTGACTCTTTCGTACAAATTCCGCAACACTTTTACCCCTATGATTTCTTCCACTCTGGGTGGAGCGAAAGGGCGTGTCAGACTCTAACTGACTAAAACCCATCCGTCTGCCTTCTAAAGCCCTTTGCGTTCCAGGGCAGCGGTGACTCTTTCGAACAAATACCGCAACCCTGGACACTTTTACCTCTTGGAGTCGAATTTCGCAGTGGTTTTGCTTCAGAAATATTTTTTGATGTTAGTCATTAGGTACTTTTATTATTTGCTTCGTTGTTTAGTGTTAAGAATTAGCAATTTGGTATAGATATATCACGAAACGGAGTATTTAATTAAAGTTAATTTTGAACCTGTTCTTTAAACAATTTGAACAAACTAACGCCCAAT
Organism: Mamestra configurata; assembly: GCA_002192655.3. Lineage (NCBI taxonomy): Eukaryota > Metazoa > Arthropoda > Insecta > Lepidoptera > Noctuidae > Mamestra > Mamestra configurata. The sequence goes on from NDFZ01005458.1 coordinate 869,809, forward strand.
CAAAAGTATCCCGAAAGCAACAATGTCAAACTGCAGAAAAGTTACTCTACAACCAAAACTTTTCAAACTGGATATTTCACAGGGCAAACTTTTCAAACTGGATATGCAAATACGACCCTAAAGTATACTTCTCAATTGGAGTTACTTTTAATAAGTTCAAATGCAGTCGGATCGGTACAAGTAGGTGCGAAAGTGCTAACTTTGCAACATTTTTCGTTTTACGCGAACTGGCTCGAATTTACATTAGAAGCAAATCCCGTGCGATATTCGCTTGAATACTACAACTTAGATATTAAACTAGCGGTATTCTGGCTTTACTAGCTCTGCACCGTGAATTTGCTGGAGGCAATTTAATTTTTAAAACCTTTTCCACTTTATGAGGCAAGGTGTTCGTAGTTTAAATTGATTCTTGAGCTTGCAGGATATGAAATTTAAAAAGCGAGCTTTCCTCTTAAACGTCATATTTCTAGTAATACAACACCATAGATTACTGAAAAGCACTATCTAAAGACCAAAGTAGACCAAATGCATTAAAGTCCCACAACACACTGCATTCACATATGAACATGGATACATACTTAACAGTAGAAAGGTAATCAATGACCGTTGTTATGCAGCCAACTTGGACCATCCCTGATTGCAGATGATCAGAGCCACATTCATACAATCACCGAAGCACCTTAATAGTCCATAAGCACACCGTCTTTAAAACCCATTAAACTGCAGAACAAGCAGCTAATATTCTATTTTCCAGTTAAACCTACGTAAGCATAGAAATTGGCTTACTTCACACATAATTCCAGCAAGTTTCCAAGAGCTCTTATAATGCAAGTATGTACATAATATCGCTAGCCACAGGTCAGTCTCATGTTTGAATTTGTAATGTTTATAAATTACCCGATTCACAAAGGCTATTCTTATGGTAAATAGGGAGCACAATTACAATACAACAATACGATTTTAAATTAAACAATTGACGTTATGTGGGGTATGACAAAGACAAAGAAACTAAAGAAAACGGGAAGCGTGTTTCCGCGAAGTCCATTTTATTTTAGAAAAACGTGTTTTTTTTAGTAACTTAGCTCATATACATCTTTTTACATTTTCCTGTGCAATATTTGTTTGTGCAATATCCCAATATTACTTTTCAAAAGAACATTTCACGGACTTAAAGAATAACCCAATTGGTATAGCTGTTCTTGAGTTTTGCGCATAGCAACAGATTTAGCTATTAATGTTTATTTATACGGATAAGGCAAAATTTAAAAAAAAAACGGCCAGATACAAAAAGTGTTAGAAATAAAGTAAGTGAATGTTTGTTTTTCAAACTTTCTGTTGAACAAAATACGCTCACAAAAACTGTTTTAACATTCCACAAAATTGACTGTATGCCAGCAACATTCCTGTGTCCTATAACCTCATACATATTATTTGCTACCTCTGGAAATTAACTCTAAGAAACGTGTGCTTAAATATCTTTAAGAGAAAAATGTTTAGGCGATCAATTTTTGCACTTAAAAAAGGTAAAATTAATATCATATCGACCATCGATGTCAAATACTTGTCAAAACGTAGAGAATTTAGATGTAGTTTTGACAGTTGTCGACGTCGATGCGAATTTGAACGCTCCATAAAAATACGAGAATTGCCACCCTGACCACATAGCTCTTCTACTATAACCAAAACAAGATCGTGCAAAATCAGCTTTAATATTCTAAGATAATATGTATATACGAGTCACATCCCTATAACATGTGAGTACATAGTTCGGCATCCACACAACACACTAGGTGGCATTCCCCACAGCACCACACTAAGAGTGTATTGATGTTGTTGGTTATGGCACTTACCACGTCTCGGTACCGTTATGCAGTTTGACTTACAAATAAACGATCGACATCGAGATGTTTCACTTTAGAGTTCTGTGTACTTAGGCACGGGCCCAAGACGATTCTATTATGATAGCTTTGGAATTGGATCAAATATTGGTTGGGTTTTAATTTTGTATGTGTTTGGTGGTATGTTTTGGTTTCTGAACAGCGTTTGGTTGTATTCTTGTATTTTCTGGTCTACTTGCCATTCGTTCTTATTCAATCTGATATAATGTTGGTTAGTAAAGCCACAGAAACGAAAAGCAGCCAAAAACCTGAGATGCCATGTTCCAAAACATAACGTAAGACCAAACAATATGTAGGTATTTCGCGGACGAAAAACGTTTCCATGGACGAAAAAAGATATAGACACCGGTGCAATTCAATTCCATGCAAGTGCTAAACTATGGTTATTTTGAGCCTCTTTTATCTTACCTCTTGAAAGGAAATGTAATATTTACAAGGGGACATATTATCGGCTCCCCAAAAAGGCTTTTCATAAATTTCCCACAACACCTCTGGAAGGGCCTATCCTTCAAGATAGGATAGTAATAAAATCGCCCCCGTACATATTATAGTGTTATAGGTGCAGGGACACCTCAGGGGATCCATCTATTCTGTTTAAGCATTAATACTGTAGTACACAATCATAGGACACCCTAAATGTCGGTGTTTTTGGGTAATATTAATACCAGAGATAATAATAATAACCAAGATAGGTTATTATTGCTGTGGTTTTGTTTGGTTCTCTGTTTTTCTTCAATACAAAAATGCTTTTAAAAATTTCAATTAAATTGACTTTAGCACATTAACATACTATTAGCTAGTGACTTATCAGTTTTTGCAAAATCGCGACCGTTTGTAGTTAGTTGTTGACGCAAAAAGAAGTTTATTTGCAATTAATTTGTTCTTCGTCTTTGTCTTATCTTTCAATTTCGACATTACTTTAAGCACCAATATTAAAAGCCTTTTTTAAGGATGGGAAATCATCGAATGACTTCTTTCGCTCTGGATGGAGCGGAAGGGCGAGTCAGACTTTTAATTCGCGTTCCAGGGTCGCGGTGACTCTATCGAACAAATTCCGCAACCCTGGCAGGCTCTGGCCCTAGCGGGCCCCGTCTCCTATGCTGACATCTCTTTGAGGCGCGCGTGGACACAACGCGCTATAGAACCGGACCTGGTGGTAACAGGCCCGCGCCTACGGTGGCCGGGATCGCCCTGCGAACTCCCGACGCCCGAGGCGTCTTCTTCTGTTGCGGCGGTTGCAGCGAAGGCTTTGTCTCTCCCCCTCTCGGCCCGCCTTCTCATTCGTTAGCATTACTGCTTTGCAGAAGGAGGTGACCGCTTCCCAAGCCTTCTCGCTCCGGACCATGAATTTGGCCGCCGCCGATAGCCTCGACGAGGACACGGCGATGCTCCGCTCAAGCAGGGCATACCTCCATTGTATGCTCCACCGTGTCCTCTTCTCCACCGTGTCGTATATTATTAAAAGCCTAGACTATATTTTTTACAACTTGACGACCATAAGTAATTACTTGATTTAATGTAATAAATGTTCTATCAAACGGAAGCCGATAAAATACAGCGATTAACTGAGCCCATGAGAACCTATTCAATATTTCGGATTAGAGGTAAAAAAGCCTTTAATACTGTCAGTAGCCTGAATCGAATCTGACCTATAAAAGTCAACCGACAATTTTATTAGTGAGACTTGAGAAACTAACGGTTTTGGTAGTAGTTAAATAGTAGGTAGTAACTAGAGTAATGGCTTGATTCTGAAGAAAAAATATTGTAATGGGGTATTGTTTTAAAAAAAATGCATTGCAGATAAAGGATATTAAAGCTGTTTAGGTGGAAAACATAACCAATATAAACGAATGCCACTGACTTAAAATAAGATGCAAAGACTAGAATTTTAATACAGCAAAAGAAGCAACAAATAGCAAAAGCAGCAAAGGAAGCAACGAAGAACAATACAAATGCAAACTCTCTAAACAATCTTGTAAAAGAACAAAATTAAATCCGAAGACTCCTTATAAAAACATAAGTTAATACATTTATGAAATATGCAGATCCTACGCTAAATAATAATAACGAAGATGTTCATGAAAGCGAAAATAAAAAGCACAAAGATAAAGAGCGGATACTTAAAAATTTACATTTTAAAGGACTCCAAAACAGGGGTTGTAAATTGCATCTTAAAAATACACAGGTTTTACAAGATTAGCTTCGCGTAGCCCTTGGGGTGGCTTTGATATCAGTAACAGAGAAGATCAAACAGATGAATTAAAAAGACTGCGGAGTTTAAGAGCACATCCTCTTTGGTAAGTATCTTAATTGCGCGGTTAGGGAAGCACAGGTACTTTAACTATTCAGTTTTGATGTTTTAAGTGTATGGGTTCTGCCTTTGACTTTACAACAGTTGGAATGGTTTCTTGATGTTTATTGAAGAAGTTTGTAGGTGAATGATGTTAGGCAATCAATTAATTATGTTACTCGTAGCTATTCCAATCTCAACATATTTGGATTAAAAAAGAACTTAACTAAGTTAAACAAACTGGAATTTCAAATGTTGATTCAGTCCAATCTACTTCTAGGTTTATTAATTAATTAGGAAAGTAGTGCCAATAATTTATTTTAGCTTCAATAACGACTCCCTCATCCTTTCATCATTATGTGTGCAGATATCATATTTCAGATGGGGTCGGCCCGAGTTTATTGCGTAGGTACGCATCCATCATTCAATTTAACACGACTTCACGAAAAGGTCAACAGTTTTGTTGTGATTTTGTCCAATATATAGACCTTTACTTTCCGTAAAGGTATATAGATACGTTAGTGTTTTATGAGACGGTTCATAGTACTGGAGAAATGAGATTTCGGACTTTAAAATTTTCTCTGGAATTCGGACTTACAACTTGCGTTAAGATTTATTATTTTTAGGATTCCGAACCTCTATATGGAAAAACGGAACCCTCATAAGATTACTCGGTTGTCTATCTGTCCGTCTATCATAGCCAATTTTCGCCGAATCTACTAGAGCTAGACCGATTGAGTTGAAATTTGGAATACATATAATCTCTGTGACCCAAACATGGGTTTCAAATTTTTATTTTTTAAGTTTTCTAATGATGAAAATGATGATGACCTGAAACTCTAGACAATAATAGTAATTCTGCAAGTGGTAGCGTGGCCAAGGCGATTGTCAAAACGTCAAAAACTTATGGGACTGACAAACGCTGTCGAAATTTACCTAGAATTGTCTATTATGGTTAAAAGCAAGTTCTTACAGCACAAGTTAAGGAAAATTCCGAAAAATAAAAAAGATAAATTTTGGTACTTACAAATTTTCGCGAAAATCTAAATTTGCCCATATCTATCGCGTTTACTCAGGACCTTGATGTTTATGCACCAAATAGGGACTTTAGACCTTAGTATCTGGTATAAATTTCAACTTGCTAGGTCCATCCGTTCCTGAGAAAATCGGTGGTGACACACGGACAGACGGACAAGACAGTGATGTTATAAGGGTTCCTTTTTTTACCTTTTGAGGTACGGAACCCTAAAAAGTGTGAAATAAAAGACTTTGCTACACACACACACAACCGGCTTCCAAATAAAAAAAACAATACAACGTATTGGTCGGTGTTAAAATACGAAGAAACAACCAAAAACACCAACTTTATTTCGAAATTAAAGTTATATTTTTTTGTAAAAAGTTAATGGCATTTTGACAATTGCCATCTCTATTAGAATGACAATTTATCTACAGCCTTTGTACTCTGGAATTAGTGAAGGTTACTATAGTTTCAAGCACTAAACACATAACTACTTTTAAATACCGCTACTATGAACTTTAACAAACATGCTAAAGATCGAAATTGGTGAGTGCTTAAAAGCTTATCTTCCACAATTTTTGAAAGAAAAATCTTTCCAGTTCATTGTTTCAAAAACAAATGCTTGCCCTAAGTAAATAGACCGCCGAAGTAAATTTATCACGAATAATGCCGTGTCATCGCAACTAAGAGCTTTGTTTAAATCATTGGAGCCCGTCACGCCTTCTACAATGACTTTATAGAAAGGGTTCCAGTTAAACAATTTGAAATAAGTGTTGTCTGTTAAGTATTAGAGGAATTTTAATTGAATAATTCGAATGAAGCTCGATTAATCTGGAACCCCTGCTTTTTATAGCCATCGTATTAAACTTCATTTTAGTCATTTTGTTTCGAAATTTTATGTAAGACACTTTTACCTAAATGACAGATGAGTTTATCAATTTTTTTTAATAAAAAGTACTAATAAAACTGTAGAGCAGCTGCGTTAGACAATGATATTTTTTTCTGATTTGTTAATAACGCCTTTTTTTATTAAGCGACCGTAAAATAGATGTGGATGATCATTAATTATTACAGGGCCGCAGTTTGTTTTAGCTCGGTCACGGCCTACAAATTTATGTATGAGCCAAACCATTAAGGGATTGTCGCTTCGGGTCATTTTGTTTGTAACATATTAAAAAAAATCTTCGGTGTGCATAAATTAAGAGAGGGGTTCGAATTAACCCACCTTTGCAGGAAAATTTACGCCCACGTAAACACATTGTGCCCATGTTCGGTTAATTGCCGAGTTAGCAGGGCAAATAAAGAGCCAAATACATCGTTATAAAACACTCGAATTACAAACGAACCCAAGTACTTCGTACGCACATGTCCCGTTTCTTACCGTTTTATATCTAATAGCCTTCCCCATAAATGTGGCTATCATATACAAAAAAACCATTCCAAATCCGACTGATAGTGCCAAAGATTAGCGCGTTCAAACAAAAAAACTCTTCAGTTTATTACATTAGTATAGATGTATAGAATTATTTTTTCTCAAACGTTTAATCCAAGAGGTCTAAATACATACGAGTACATACATACTAGCTTCGCCTGCGTGAATTCTAGAAATTGTCCCAGGGGCACATATTACCAGGACAAATGCTATTCCGGGCTATAATCAGTCTCTATGCCAAATTGCATCCAGATACGTTCAGCCGTTCTGGGGATTTTAAAAAACAAACATCCATTCAACCTTTCGGATTTATATAGGTAATAAGTAAGATTTACGGATGAGAATTAATTCACTTACTGTATGTTTGTTTACTACAACAGATTAATAAGCAACCTGCTCAAACATACTTGTCCACACATCTGTGACAGTATCGAGTATCTAAAGTTAACAGGTGAATGTTTGTTTTTGTGTCCCCTGCATATCATCTGGTCGATGAATAAAAATCCGAGTATTGTCACCTGCGCAACACATTGCGTGGGACCCACCTACCAAGGACATTACTTTTAACCTAATTAGTTTACCTAATGTGAGAAGTTGAATTAACTTGCTAATAGAACAACTTCGGCACTTCCCACGGTAATGATTGACATGAGAATGTTCAAAGCAGTGAATAATAGTAACCTGGTTTGAATAGATAGTGAAATAAATACACTTTCACTAGACATGTCGATTTCACGCGAATATTGAAACCTTTGGCATCAATGTACTTTGTATGACGCAATTCAAAAGCGATGATCTTTTTTTTTAGGGTCACACCTACACGTGTGCGGAATCCTCGGACAATGGAATAAAGTCTAACAATTGATTGCGGTGTATCGCCAATATAGTGGCGAGACGAATCCATTGTTGTGCATTCTGGTGCCCTAATGACTTGTTTTGCACAAGCTCGTATCAGGTAACTGCGACAAATGTACGAAGCCAGATAGTGGGAAAGCATGAGATGCAAACTAAGACAGACGTGACTTTGTTAGACTTTCTACTATAATAACGTTCGGGGTGCACTTAAGTTGTCATTCGTGGGAATATAAATAATGGTTATGACAATCTCTGGTGTCATCAAAGAAACAATGAGAAAGTTTTTGTTCTAGCTGCTAGCTGTTCCTAAGTTTATGTGTTTGTATGTATTAGTCATTCTTAGAACCAGGATACTTAGTTGTGCTTAGGCGTCGACCCGGGGTGTACGTCAAAACTGTCGAGAGAAGTCGAAGTCAGAACAACTCCGCGGGACGCGAGAAAATGTTGGCAGGGTGTTCAGAAAATAGACATGTAATATGAGGCCTGTTGCGAAAGAAAATGAATTAAAATAGACAAGTTATTATAACATGACAGTAACGTCTACTAAGCCTATTGAAGTTAGCAGTAGTTTAGTAGACAGGCAAACAGCCCTGTTGTCAAGCAATAATGCTCCAGCTTTTGATATCTTACAACTAAGGAATAAGGTGTCAATTCTCCTATAGGTAGCACGAAAACTTAGTAATTTATATTATAATCATTTTCGCTTAGGAAACCAGCTGAATCTTTCTAACTGATAGACTCCTTGTCAATTCATGTGTCTGTTAATGGCTTGATTTAAATAAATGCTCTTTTGATTTTGAATTAAATTCGATTTTTTTTCTTACAGTTCTGCATTTTTGCTTTGATTTGGTTGTATTTCAGTTTAACCTCTAGTCAAAAAGACTGCTGTATCCAGTCTTTCGTGTGCCTGCCCTATAGATCAACATATGCTCATAAACCACCAGCCAGAGACCTAATTCGTGCACTGGTATAGACAATAGTCTATTATTTGAAGCGATCATACACGCCACAGTGAAAGCGACACACATACCCATTAGATTGGGGATAATTCCAGGGCCGTTACTATATCAATATTACCGTGTATAATGTGGAGTTTAAACTGTGGAGAGACCTATAGCTGTAGACTTGTGGTTATGTAGGATATACTTATTGCACATAAAAAGTGTTTCATAAGGGGATATAATGTATATGTTTTACTAAGCAGAGCTGGACTTGACCTTTCAAAATCGTTGCTTTTGCATCACCATCGCACCAACGTCGATGGTCGCAATGTCGCGTCGACGGCTTCAAAGCCTTTGCTCTGCAAAAACTTTGTTGTAAAATAAGCTCGTTCCATTTCGTTACCCCCATTAGCACTGCGTATAACAATAGAAAATATAAAATCACATCCACTTGAAGCACGAATTAATTGGTCAAACTCACATCGCTAGAACTGAAGAGGTGATTAGAGAAGTACTTTAACCCATCTCTAAACCCTAATACAGTCCCCCATTAATTTGAACGTACGTGTCCCATACAATTGAAACACGGTAATGTACAAAGTACGGTTTAACACGCTCCGAGGACAATTATGGCCGTCAAAATTGCATCGGCCACATGCATTTTAAATTGTCCTCACGTGGAAAACCTAAATTGCGAAATTGTACCAATTCTCCTATAGTTTGCAGGCTTTTAATTTAATCTCGTTCACTAGTTGCGGTCAAATGATCAATCAATTTTTGAAATGTTGCTACGTGGTTGATTTACCGCAAATGTTGAATAACTACTTGTGTTTGACTGGTAAAGTGTAATAATTGGAGTAGTCTGGTGGATCGAGGATGTCGATACTCCAATAATTTGATTTTGTTGATGAAGTTTTGGCTGGACGTAGGTAGCTGATTTTTAAAGTAATTAGTTTTTATTATGTCAATTATCCAGTACTGGGGTTTTAATATTTTAGTTCACATAATTAATTTACAGAGCCGGAACCATTGTAATAAAAAAATAATAGTTCCTACGGTCTAAATCTTAAGACTGCACATTTGCATCGTGTTATTAATATTTCTCTTGGAAACCCCTGCTGCCCCCTGCTTCAAACAATCACAAAAGCATACTGACTCATTACAAAAACAGTTATACAAACCAGCATTATATTCGCATTCATATCGAAAGATGTTATCATTTCAATCTGTTACTATACGTATACGTTTCCCCTTTCCTGTATCATTAAGCCATACCTAATTTAAATGAACAAATTTAACTTCAATTATTTTGAAGTGATCCGCCGCACCGTATCCTTTTCACATCCACCCTTCCCTTCATTACAATCCACAGTGCTCCGTTTCTACATCTAGATAAGGCACCCATCTTTTATTTTTCTACCCTCCTGTTTTCCTGGGGGCACCGTTCATTTAATTCCGATTCAATCCACGGCAAACGAAATCATTTTTTAGTACGAAGAGATGAACTTTCTGATAAAATGTTTTAATCTCTTGTTTGTGACTGCGGGATGTGCTTTCATGAACTCTTTTGATGCTGATTGTAATGGTGGGTTGATATTTTTGAATTGTGTTGAACAGTAGAGGTAGATATTGATCTTATGTGAACTTCCTTTCGATTGCTTTAATATAAGTTACCTGCTTAAGGATATCTATTTTATCGTAACCTTTTGAGAAGGTTCAGCTTTATTGTTCTACTCTCTCACCAACAATTCCATACTAACGATGTCTGGTATTTATTACAAACCTATTGCATTTTAATATTTGTATTTTTAATAATTACGTCTTGACATATACCCAACATATCAGTGGCGCCATCTCACGATGCAGTTGTCAAAATCAAGAGCAACTGCACCCACATGGCCGGCAGCCATTATAACCGCAAATTGGCTCCATTAGCCTCTTTTCGCGAGGAATCGCATTCATCAGCAGTCGATTACTCTACTTTGTTGCTTGCTTCTTTTGTATACCGTTGAATGAGACTAGATTGCATATAGGGCATGGCTTTAATAAGAAGGTTTTTGTGGGTTCAAGGAAACTGATTTGCATCGCTAGTTACATTTTTGTTTTAATATAGAGCTGTCGAGTAATCAAATTGATCGGAAAAGTTCCATCAGAGAAATTGGAATATGTTTGTCAGAATTATATCATTATTTTAAATTGTGAAGTTTGAACCAAATAACTCCTCATTCTCTATTTTATCGACTTAAAAGTTGATCTGAGCCTCAGTTAAATTTATTTTCAAGTAACAAACCTAAGTAAAGAATGTCATAACAGAGAAAGTTCCCACTATGTTTATAAAGTAACAGAATTAGCCTGGAGACATCACAAAATTGTTTTGGAAAGTGAAAAACACTGTCTCTACACAAAAGCTATGTAAGAACAGATTATAGCTCATTTGGCGCCATCAAAACGTTTGTTTTTAGTACAAAACGACACAGTTCCGTTTTTAGTACAATAGTAGTTCTCACGATGTTAGTCACTCCGCTATTTTGAGTGAGAACATTAATTTCAAAGAAATGGCCGCTCTTTAGCTTCCGTGCTTTTATGGGCACAAGAAAAACGGAATGTGTGTGATGACTTATCATATCATTCTAATTGAAATGTTGATGGGTTACTATTGTTGCTTCCTGTCTTAGTCACTGGAGATGACAAAGGGACACCTATTAATTAGGTCAAGACAAAATATCCTCCTTGAATGAACTTAAGAATAACCTGTCTGCGATCACCCAAAACAAAGCAAATCATAGCATGTTCAATTTTACAGTGTCCTTTACACTCGTATTTAGCAATACAGTCGTAAATAAACGAGAACCTATTTGAAAATCAACCATAAAATGCTGATTTTGTAAGTTGCGACAAATTGTTAAGCCTACTAAAATATTGGATTACTGTCTGTACCCACCAGGAACCTGTCACTTAAAAGGAAAACATTGACAACACCATTATTTTACACGACTTATTTATACCAAACTTGGTTTCAAACAGTGCGTTGGCTTAGAATGTTGCTATGTTGCTTTGGTTACTCCATAATGGATCGCTCTCTTCTGATGTTTTCTATAAAGACCCTTTCAGGAATCATAACGAAGTATAGTATATGATGAAATGTCACCCTAATAGCAATTTCATTTTTCTCAAATGGTACGTGGAGGGCTTCGTCACCGATCTATTTTGTGAGTGTTGTGTATGAAATGAAATGACATATCGACTGCAAACTTTACTTGCCTTCCAAAACCTTCACTTTCAACTCTATCTTCGTGTTCATAAAGGTGGTTTTTGTCTTCGTTGAGTGTAAGCTTGTCGTGTGTTAGGTTACTTGCACCGTCAGTTCTCTCCCCAGTGTTGCACCCTAATCGAATTTCTCCACGGATGGTGCGTCTCGTCTTGTGGGTCGAACCCCTGTTCCGGACATCAGAGGTCGTGCTGCGAAAAATAAATAAGCACCAAAATCAAAAGGCGATGCTTTAATTGGACCCTCTCGTTCTTTGAGGATTACTTAATTTGATATTGTCATTGGCTTTCACATAAATAAATGTAATGACGTAATGTTTCAGGGCTGGTATAATATGGATGCTTAGTGTTATTTGTTTTGAGGTGGTTGGGGAAGAAAATATTTTTATTTGATTATTTTAAATGGTTCTATTCCAGGATCCATCCAATAAGAACTTGTCTGATTAGTAAATAAATAAAACTCTTTAAAAAAAAACAAAACACAGGAAAGTTGATAAGTTGATACTAGAAATTAGCAATACACCATAATTTTTCGAAACAAAAAGAACCTTTTTTGTAATATTGTGATTAGATGACGACAACCACGACACAATAATTTCTGTGCCACATTACCAAACAACAATCTAATTTCACACTAATTGTCTTAAGATACTCATGCAAGCGAATTCTCACTGTCGTATTTACATTGCCCAATCCATCATTTTGTCATGAATCTTTACACACGTGCCTATTTGCCACGTTAGTCTCATTTATGACAAAAATCCTCAAAATTATGCAAACATTACTTTCTGTGACTCCGAGTGCATTGTTATAAAGTTGATTTTTGTGTGTTTAGAGGTTGTTATAAAGTGGTGTTTGTGCTAATTTGTAGTAGAGTTTTGTAGTACGCGTGGCTGGGACTTGACAGCGCACGGTGTTGTTTCGCCACGCTTGGCCGGAACAAATTGTCTAGGAGAGGGAGAGTGAATGTGTGTGTACCTCTTTTTATTAGCGGGAATTTATTTTGTTCGTAAGTTCAAAATGAAAATATTGATTTAAAAATATTCTTGCTCTACCCTTGCTCTTAGAATTGTATGACAATTGAGCCACCACTGTTTGAGTGAAAATTTCTACTACATTTGGTGGTCCAAAAGTTATGATCCTCTACCTAATTTAAATGGAAAATATAGACGTGATGCTACATTATACTATCAAATCATTTATTTATAACCAGTAGAATCTTGTTAGATTGAGATTCATCCCCAATATCGTCAGAACAAACCAAATTAGAAATATCCCACATGTAACACAATAATGGTGGATATTTTCTAATTTGACATAAGCGAATGCTCAATCTGATGCTGTAGGCAGAAACAACAAATTATTGGGTTGACCGCTTCTTGTTTGCTAATCCATTATATTCTCAAAATTACCAAAAATAACCCCTTTTTCATTAAATATTTTTACAAAAATCTGCTCGGAGACCCCGCCAGCATCACGCACACACCAACAATTACAACAAATGCAACATCCGGAAGATATGACGGACCCCTTTTATACATTTGCCCCCAAAAATCACTTCCATTAAGTGAACTTTGTCACATGTCCGAAACAATGAACGCTGTCTGACGCTATTTTGTTGACGTTAGCGTTCAATTCGTTTCGCTTTTATTGGGAATGACGAGAGCTGGAGACTAATATTAATTTTACAAAATAATCAATCTTACTATTGAAGTGGAGATGTCTTCCTCTTTAAGTTGGTTACAAAGTTCCTTGTAATATGCACCAGTCCCTGTTTAACCACAAGTGGTGCAATACAGGCGCAATTTTTTATCAATCCAATCCAAGTTAATATGTTGGCGTCGGCTTCCAGATTAACTAATGCAGATGGATGGATACTAGTACTTTACATCCTCTCTTGAGACACAGTAATAAAGAGTATTTTGAGTCTCAGTGTTTCTATGTTCACTTGACTTACCTGCATCTTAGTTGCGGTCCTGCATAGTCCTGTCAATAAATCGGCAGGAATACTTCCTCTACTACGCCGGCTATCAGAGAGAAAAAAAAAATTAGATACCTATTTTATATTACGCTCAAATTAGCTCAGGATCAGGATAGTCTCAAACCAACTTGCTCTATGAATACAATTGATAGTCAACTTCCTGGAACAAAAAATATTAAATTGAGAACAGATTGAAAACAGTTTGGTCTTAACGTTCGAATTGTTTAACTGTTAGTATGGAACCCTTGTTAGAAAGATTTATTCTGTCAATGAAATGTTTCATTTGTTTTGAATTATTTTACGTTAAGGAAAACATATTCCAACTGGAATGCTTCCTATTGGAATTGATACTATAATTGGAAATCGATAACCATATTAAATATCAGTCAATCATAATAATTTTCTCGCTTTAACCCTCTATGACTGCATTGCACATTTATTCAAATCATTTAAACGCAATGGATAACGTTTAAACAGCTTTAAACGGAAAGTTAGGAGTCGCATCTTGATTTATTAAACTTTGTAAATTGAAATAAATATTGTTATCGAACAGTGAGATAATATTACTAGTATCAATCTTAGATAAACCATTTATTATGCTCTTACCTATATATATTTTAACCAACATCAGCTTACCAGAATCTAATTCAGTAGTTCCAAAGAGACGACAATAAAAATCGTATTATGCCCATTTTAATTTAATATAATACTGATATTTTAGAAAATGCTTAATAAATCCGATTTCTGTTTTCCCTTATTCTGTCCAATATGCCATAAATTGTGATAAGCGTCTACCTCCAGTTAGAGAATGAAATACTTTTATTTTAAATTGTCCCATTCGGAATTCGCTTTTGGTTTTCGAAACTGTTGAATCGACTTTCTGTTTGATGATAACATATTGGATATAAATAAAGATGGAATAAAACTTAGACCACCAATGGGGATGGCTATTGTTGTAGGTATATATTTATCAAACACAAAAATTACGGAAAATTGTTTTTCTTAAACATATTCAAGGTAATATCAGTCTCGTCAATACAGTTTGAATCCTAATAGATATTTATTTTATTCTGATTTCAAGTCAAACAGTATAAAGTTGCATATTTTATTGCTTGCAATAAAATTGAATAACAAAAATACAAAATTCGTTTTAGTAAAGTTCTTCAATGAATAAACAGTTTTTCTCTGAAATACGAATCGAAGTAAAGTTTAGAAAAGAAAAAATATATATTTTTCAAACACATATTAACGGTAGTGTATATCATTAAACATAGACACAGTGCAGACTAAACTCAAATAATAATTTACTCTGTATGAATCCCTTAGTTTTCATAAATATCCATTTTACTTCCGTGTTTTTAGAAAAATCTAGCAATGATATTTCATCTTTTTCTGTTAAAATAAGCAGACAATTGTAATTTGCCGCGTCACTGCATCGCAAGGAGAAAAATGGACCAGTTTTTCTGGCTCACGGGGATCTAAGCGACGAGTTTTATTTTATATGGCGTCATTAACTAAAGGAAGCTGGGGTAAATAGAGCCTGCGGTCGGGCCCTCTATTTTAAACTGTTGATTGCTAACATAACGGCAGGGTAGTGATTTACATGCGGCTTTAGACGAGTTCTTGTTGATTTTAGTACGAGTACAGCGGTTACTTAGTAGGCGGAAGATAAAAAGTAGGAGATGGTGTGGTTGCTAAGTCAACCGAGTAAATTATGCAGTAGGAAGTGCGTAACTACTGTGATTATTATGTACTCCGTCATTATTTTATAAAGTCGAGACGATGCAATGCAAAAATGCTGATGTAATTTTTAGAACTCGCTTCGAATGTTTCGCAAGCGAGGTGTCAAAAATTTAAGGGTTGATTTAACTTTATCATCACGACAGTTTGCAACTCAATCCTCACACTTCGACGTCACACCTAAAATAGAGGTCCCCCGCTGATTTCAAAAATATTTGTATCATAAAAACATTTCACACCATCGAAATCTCGGAAAATGTAATTTTAATATTGAGAAAACAAATCGGGTACTCGACGGGGGGCGCTTCGGTCACTCGATCCCTACAGCTACCGTTTACGCCGTCGGCTCCCATAAGTCGGTCACTCGAGAAGGTGAACTATCGAGTTTCATACTCGATAGATTTAACATGACTCGACGGCGACTCGAATCGGGTGACAGTTTGAGCGCGACACTATGCTCGGTGTTCATTAGCATAATAGAGTGAAGATTTAACAATTTGAACCGCATTCTGGATAATGCGATAAATAATCAGTTTTTAAATATGTTCTATTTATTAAAAAGTGAGAAATTATTAAAATCAAGAGCCATTTCGTTTTTATTAAAGATATCGGAATGCACTTTGCATGCTTTATTCTTATATGGGTAATCTTGTTACAGTAAAGTTTATCTTGATTTACAGGTAAATCAAACATCAAAAACAAACATTTCACGGTGACTCGGTAACAACATTCACAATTTTAATGATAAACCCGCAAAAACAAGGCTGCGGGCATCCGTTAGTCGCAATTTGCAATAATCACTGTATAAAGAAAGCTTCACCCTTCTCAGTTGATTCCGAAACTCATTTGCGGTATATGTTTTTGATCTACACGGTTTCTCTGCGAGCAGTCACTAGGGACACCATGCTTCCGTGTTGACGGAAAATGAGGTGTTATATCTGTAAAAGGTTCCTGTTTTGTTTGATAGTGGCTTGCAATATTATCTTCCAGGTTGTACCTTATTGGAAGTAATTGGCCGAAAATTTATTTTTATTTGCTAGCTTTCACCTACCTAGTGTTAATATAGATATTCGTCGTAGCCTTACAACCAAAGGCCTCTATCCCTTTCATAATAATGTTGAGCTAGTGTGGATCCATTTTGTTTGTACTTGGGCATCAAGTTTGTCCCGTAGGTAACCTTCACCTGATTCTGGCAGTCCTTCCCTCGTCAAAGCATGTGATGCTGGGAAAAACACACAAACAAAATGTTGAAATCAACAAAAAGCTCATTTGTTCTTTTGGACCTAATTGTGTCTAAAAGGACCCAAGGACCAAAAACAATATAGCACTCAAAATTTACAAACAAATCACGTACAGAATAGAACAAAATAAAGAGTATTATATTCTATTACATTCTAAACATAATGAATCAATAGAACAAAATGACAAATCGGATTTCCCACCATGATTGTCACTGTAGGTCTCATTACAAGGCGCTCAAGCGCATAATTTTGTGGTTGCCACCAAACGAGAGAAGGTCGCGGCTGCGGTCTCCAGCCACGCGCCTTTGATGCACATAAAGTATATTTTAAATAAATATAAGTAATTTTAATGAGACTTATTTTAATAATTATTTTGCCGGTAACTCGTAAGAAATTTCAATCAAATTCTATATTTTTTGGTGCCAAAACTGAAGGAAAAAAAGGTGACTATTTAAATGATGGCAAATCAGAATGCATGGATGAAAAAATCATGTAGTGCCGACCCTAAATAAATTTAGATAAAACCAGGAAGTTAATGAGAAATAAAAGTGAATGTGGTTTCATTTCTCTAAAACAAATGACTAAACTAAAACTAAATGCCATGGAAAATAATAAATTTGATGGAGGCAAAGAGTCGCTAAGAATCAATTAAGAACTTCATAAACGATAAATTATTGTAAAGTACAACTAATAACATGAACTTAACACATTCCTACTACTTCCTTTTTTCCCATACAGACACGACCATTTAAAGAACAAATTAAATATAAAGACGACGAAGACCATTTACGATGCGTTTCTATGCATACGTTTCAAACGGATGAGCCAGGCTTAATCTTTTGTAACACCAATCTGACCGATTATATACGGTTCCGTTTTAAGCGATAAATTCAATTGTTACAGATGAAACTCATTGATTCAAAACCCGTGCGAGAGACATCGCATTGAAAATTTTATAGTTGGTTTTATTACTTATAAATGAGACGATTAAATTTATAGTTCTTATGATTAGCTTTACGATGTACCGGTTAATGTGGCGTTACATCACATTGCATCTATGATTGTCCACATCGTTGCCTCTTTATACGACGGTAAACATTAAATTAAGCAGTAAAATATTAGGTAATCATCAGATATCATCTTTGTTTTATCTACCATCACGTTGATAAGCAAAACGTTGAGCGTTGCCCAAATTAAGCACTTGTTCGACACAGAAAAGGTCAATGGCCTAATGAAATTTTATGCAGACGACGAATCAGTTAAGGTTGAATTAATGATAATGTAGGCAGACTTATGTGTGCATTGCACATCTACAATTTCTGTGATATCTATCCGTTAGATATGAATACACGACATATGCAGATATTGTTCTTAATTGGTATTGCAGTTGAATGCAATTATCTTAAAATGTATTGATATTGTGGATTTAGGTCCTTCCTACATCCATGTTATATCTAGTGCTGAATATCAATTCTAATAGTGTCACAAAAGATAACAATTTGTGTAATATCATTATTCTGCTTTATTGAACCATGCAAGAAGACATCATTTCATCACCATTACGTTATAATAACCAATCGTATTGAATAATAAAGTTTATTGACCTCATTTCTTCAATCAACTCCAATAAATTGCACAACGAAAGCCAATTGATTCCTATTACGATTGATTTCATCGTCACCATTATTTTCCTTATGTGTGTCAATATTATCAACTGCATGTAGACTTACAGTAAATGCAAAGTTTCGAGCGACCCGGTGCAGTATTTTGAACAGTACCTAAAACTCTTGTATCTGTTTTCCTTAAACAACTTTTGCTATTTATACAAGTAGATAAGCAACGGTTACAACTGTTTGTCTTGCAGTTCATTCATATGCATGAACGTAAATACTTATCTTTATATTCGTTTTCCCTTGTGATATCTGGGGAACTTCTGTCAAAGTAGGTCCGTTGATGCCGTAATTGAATGACTACTTTTTAATTTTATATGATGCCATTGCATTCATTTAGAGCTCATTTACAAGACTGCAATTCAAGAGTTCGATAAATTATTTTGGTAATAATTATTCAGGGCTCGCTTTTCGAATTCAGCTCTATTTCTTATACACTACAATTTCAGTCGTCAAAGTTCGAAAAGATGCAACGGTGCGCAATTTGCTTCAAAGAGCAAGCCAAAGGTTTATTGAGAGATACATACTTATTTGATTGTCATTTTTTAAATTATTATTACTATCAGTAGCAGAAGTAGGTAGATATCCAATCCAAACTTGGACGCAATCATGTCAAGGCCTATCACAATTCTACGATAGAGTAATCAAAACCTACCAATTTAGAGCTCTTGACATCTATTACTGCTAACGAGTATAATAATAGCGAATCAGATAAATTGAGACTGTTTAGACAAGATCGTTCCGTTTCAATGTGAGCAAATAAACTGAATAGTAACGTTATGATGCCAAGGCTACAACAATAGAAAATGTTGGTCTAACACTTCAAAGATCGTATGTGATATGTTTAGAAACGCTTGAGTAGAAAATTCCAACTCATACGGCTTCAAGAAACTTGTGAAAACAAATACTTGGACGGATAAATAAATAGATTTTGTACAAGGTGAAATCTTATGGCTGTAGTAAAAATATGATGGTCTTATAGTGGTTTCTCAATGTAAAATTAGAAATCTTGTAATCCGTAGTTTTACCTTATTTCCTCAGCTTTTGACTCAATTACGCCTTACTTTTTAGAAGTTGGTAGTTGACAAAGTATTCTTATCATAATCATCGCCAAGTAATAGGTACTCGTATGCCAAATATCTTAACCACCATATATAATACTCATTGCATATTATATAATGCTCGACAGTATTGCTGAATGTAAATAAATCGATATTTTTTAAAAAGGAAATTATTGCAAATATAAATTCTTGTTTTTCTATGGACAGTACCTAAAGGTCACTCACGTAATAAACAATGATAATAAACATCTTTACAATATAACAACAGTGGTTTTCATGAGATAATGTCACTTTATCTGCATGAACCCTTCAGAAATTTACAACTCATAATAAAACAAGTAATTTAATACAAGATTTGCATATGAAGGCTTACGTAAGCTGCAAGCGTTTGCAATCACATAACTATTTAAACAAATGGTCATATGCGACAAGAATATTTGAATCAAATTGGTGTAAAAGAGAAAGGGGATAGGAGTCAAATGAGTTGACCCAAGATTCCTTCTTACAATCAGCGTGCGAAGTCAAGTCTTGTTGGTCCTGTCAGTCTTGTTAAATGTGAAATTCAAGCCATATTCAATTAGGCATACATTACTTCAATGAGCAATGAGCCTGCTCAACTGTGTGGTATCGTAAGTAAGCTCTCTTTGTATAACAGTATATCCATGGTCTACGACTCTACAGTCTATGGACTTTGGTGAGTGTTGTACGGTCGTTAGTTCAAAAACAACCAAACATATACACACATACATACACATCTTCCCCATCGTTGTAAAAAGACAATCTCAATCTTAATATATTTCTGCCAGGGTTGCGGAATTTGTTCGAAAGAGTCACCGTGGCCCTGGAACGCAAAGGGCTTTAGACGGAACACGGATGGGTTTTAGTCAGTAAAAGTCTGACACGCCCTTCCACTCCACCCAGAGTGGAAGAAGTCATTTGATGACACAACATCCTTAAAAAAAAAAAAAATCTTAATATATTTCTTGTATACGTGTGTATGTCACTGAACTCCTCCTAAACAGCTGGACCGATGTTGATGAATTTTTTGTTTGTGTTCAAGGGGATTCGAGAATGGTTTAGATTCACAATTGGACCCGGTAACAACGTCTGTCGGGACCACTAGTATTATTTATATTTAGAATCTGATCTAATTCTACTTTAGTTTCTTTCAAGAGGACCAATCTATTAACACATGGGAACAATACATATTTTTAATCTCATTTAAAGAAAACGCATTCGAAAACAAATCAAACCCATTTATCGTGGGCAAAGGTGAATAGATGTTAATCCAGTTTATTGGTTATCTACTTAATTTCATCAAGAAAATTAAGTAACTGTGATTTTATTACTTGAAAATGTTTTCAAAAGTTGTCGGCGCGACATTTTATAGGTAAAATCATATTAAACTCCTACGCATCTGTTTTTAGTGCGTGGCAATAAAATAAAGAGGTGGTTATTTTAATAACGTAATTAATTGTGTGGGGAAAACGATCATACTTCTTTCGTTCAGTCCATCCAAAGGTTGTCTGTAAGAGATTGCCCTGTGCGATAAGACCGCCCATTGTACACTTATTTTTTTATCGTTGTTACTATGTTTGTAATGAGATGTACAATAAAGTATATAATAAATAAATAAATACTATAACTTTGGTTAAATATATTAAAAACCTAGCCAGAACTGTGTGTGTGTTTTATGAAAATAAAACGTCTTTTTCAAGTCCAAAATTGTACGTGCACTTCTGTGCTAAGCTAGATATTTACAAAATAATTTTTTATCCAAAGTAAATATGTATGTACGAATGCCAGTATATAGTAGTTACCTACCCTGAACACTTCTCACCACAAATTTTTCACGAACTACAAATAGTATCCTATCGTACCAAAAGACCAAAATATACCACCACTACCGAAGATGACGTCATAAAACAAAATGTCCCCGTATATCATCGCGAAGAAATGTTAATTAAATCACTGTAAACATTGGGTGGGTAAGCAGAAATCGTCATTAATACACGACAACTAACACTAATGGGTGTGGGTGGCTCGTGGCTGACTGTTCAAACGCAAATCGATTGGCTTGACGACAAAAATGTAAGCTTAAATTTAGAAGGAGCTCATTAAGATTTAATAGGTTTATTATAAATGCATTCGATGCTGAAACAATAACTTTTGGACCAAGAACATACGTAAAAGTATAGAGGACATATATCGCCCAAAGTCGATATTTTGGCTGAATGATTCGGATTTAATTAATTAAATTAAATTAATCTATAAAATAGTAAAAAAAAAACGAACTTTTTGTATATCTGTCACAATCAAATTAAGGATCTGCAAAAAGACATCAAAGAATCTTATAAGAGGATTTGTAACCTTAATTGAATTCTCAATCATGTTGCAGTCACAATAAAAAATTCGCCATCACAATTCAATTAAACAGTGTCAAAATATTCATTTCCTGTGACACCTAAAAAAACAGAATCACCTTTTTGTAGCCAGAGTCAAAGTCATAAGAAAATGAAACTGACTCCAAAAATAGCCATTTGTCGCCAGAAGTAACATTTTTAGCCGCTCGGTCAGATATGATTTAATGGAGTGGCGAGAGGTTCGTTAACATTAATAAATTCTATGCCCCTACTACGGAACGATTTTAAAAAGGAATTCTATTTTTATTGGGCATCGATTTTTTATTTGCGAGTAATGTTAAGGTAGAACTTCATGTTGAAATCGAACTCACAATCTCAAAAAAATAACAAACCACACTATTATCAATTACGCCTATCAATTTCTTTCTTCATTTATTTGTGTAGGTACTAGAAACCGACGAGTTTCTAATTTATGATTAATTTGAAAGTTCTAAATAACGATCTGAAACTGAAATTTAATGTGTGACCAACCAGACCAGAAACAAATGGTTTCTACATCAAAATGTGTGTGAATCAAACAAAAATAACTCGCATGGCAGAAGCTCAGATACACAGTTACCAATACAATGTTTTTTAGTACAAAACCTTCTTCAAATCACTCCCACTTGTAGATTCCAATTAAAACTAGGAAATCGAACACAACAAACAGCTATCGTCAACCACATACAAAACCAGTAGTAGGGAACAAACTCCTTCCTTACCAGACGCTTTTAACTTTCCTTCGGCACTTCGTTAGTCTTGTTTGTATTTATTTAAAGCGTGATAACTTATCCGACGACTGAGAACAGGATATGTGCCCAACAAAGTCCTGGATTCTGGGATTCATTTGCCATTTCCACGCCTAATCTGTAAATACTTTATGTGATCGTTTTACTTTAGCTTCCGTTGGTCCTTCGGGGAATATGTATTGTTTTGAAATAATAATGGCTTTTTTAAGTGTTAAGAAATATTTATAAGGTATTTGTAACGAAATCTAATCTTGGAAGCTCAGGTTTAAAACATCATTAAATATGTATGTGGTTAATTTGATTCTGGTGAACCCACTTTCTTTATAAAATAATAATGTGAAAACAACTATTTTTATTACAGAACTTATTAAGGTTCTTTGAAACATTCTATTTTTTCATCTGTTTTCAATATAATAGATACATTATTTATTATAGAAAAAGATTATTATTATTCCTTAATGTTCTAAAAAGTCTAATCCATGTTCCATTTATAAAAGTACCCTTGATTTTTTTAATGAGCAGTTTCTGTCAAACATTTTCAATCTGTAATTTTCACCTGCGTGTCAAAGAAAGGAAAGACACAAGACAACTGTATGATAAGAATATAATTATTCACCGTTATTCTCGATCATAGTACATTAATGTGAAATGTGACAGTCGTGTGACATTTTCACTTTACAAGACTAAAACTTCATACAATACACCGCAAACACATTTTGAAATTTAACGGAGACTAGTGGTTCCCTAACCTTTCATATATTTATAGCTATACATGCTAGTGTAGACACTAGAGCACATCCTTGGCGTTGAAACTATATGAAAGCTAATGATGCTCATAATTTTTTCTTTTGGTCACTGAACTTGGCTAACGATAGAACGGTGGCGTTAAAAAAGGTTTGATAAAAAAAAAGTTTTTTCATTGACAACTAAGTTCAAAACAAGCACAGCTTAGCTCAGATACGGGCCAAAGATCCGTGGCCTTTTCCAAAGGTTTCGGACCGACAAGCTTAAGGACTAAAATATTGTATGCGAAAAGACCAATTCCGAAAAAAAATTTTTTTTTTTTTGTTAGTGTCCTCTTGCAGTTTAACCCAAGAGGTCGTCGACTGCTTAACCAGACTTGCTTGTGGCGGCCTTAATATAAATATTAACGCCAGGGCTTTTGGTCCTTAAGATTTTATAGGTCGTCCAAATCTATAACACAATATCGTTGGTAGTAGATTACAATGTGCAAGGCATTTAAATTTTATTTCCATTATTACCGCCTAGCTTAGAGGCAATGAAAATTTTAATACAACAACGCAGGCAAAGTGCTTCATGTTCAAAAATACTTCTCTTGAAATAACCTTGGCTGAATAAATCGTTTCAATTTCCTTTAAGAGTTGATGCAAACATGAAAGTTGGCGGTTATTTTATAAGTATGCGTTAAAGTTTATACGACGCTCGGGAGAGCATGTCGCAACTAAAGAACAAAATTGAATTTGTAACGTGAGAGGTCGCTCGTAAAGAGTTATTATTATAGGTGTTTCTTTTGTTTGTTATAATAATGTGCTCAGTCGACGCTACGCTAAACAAAAAAAAAACATCTCAAAGGACCCAGTTTACAGTTCGTGCAAATGAAAAATAAATCGGTTTTGGATTTTTTTGCGCAGTAATCTATGTTTGAGTGCAAATAAAAAGTTAAAGCACTAAAATGTTATTAGCTGTGCATTTGATTAAATTTGTATAGAATAGAAAGTGCTTATTGCTTTTTAAGGCTTCTTTAACATGGCCCTATTCAATGTGTAGCAAGTTAATATTATTCGAATGATAGAAGTGCCATTACGCTATCAACTTCACTTTTCTTATTTTTCAACTGGCCTCCAAAGACGCAATTCTATCCTCAGTTTTCATGCATTACGTTAACAATTAATATTGCAGTTGATTCTGGACTAAACTAAAACAGCATCAATTCGTCACCTTCCAAAAAATATCATCGCAGGAAACTGGCCATGAATCCTTTCATAAGAAACTGTATATTAATGTGACTAAGAGTAATCCAAACAAGTTGAATTAATAAATTACTTGTGATGGGTTAATTTAATTTTAATCCTTTCAGGCAATATTTACAAATACATAAAAACTTCTAGATACTAAATATACAAGCTAGTAGAAAATATACAAGCGGAGTAAAAAGGGGAGAGGAAGAACTCACAGGGCATCGAAAAATTCGTCCACATCGCTGTCAACGGGAAAAATGCCCAGAACACTGGCCACATTGCCACGTTGAATGGCAATGCTGATTCGTTGGTCAAAGAAAAGGCTAGCCCTCTGGTCACGTGAAGCCAGCGAATGAATGATTGAATTTTGAGTTGAATCTTGGAAGTCCACATTATATAAGGTATTTGCAAGAACTGTTTCTTGTTCATAAAATAACATAAAATAAAATGAAGACATTCATAAATTTGTATTTCAAATCTTCACTTTTATTGTATCTTCTTCTTTTAATGCATATACATATGTTAATAGTTTTATCATACATGTAATTAAAACAGCATACTACATACTTGTGTAATATTGATAATTTTGCTCGTAATGTTCTACAGTAATGACCTCTGATCGGTAATAAAATGTACATAAAAGTTCTGCTTGTGACTTATTGGTGTTATCGATTTTAGTATTATGTTTACGTTGTAACTTACGAATATTGTGACTTGACCATTGTATGTTGTATTAATCATTATTATTTAGTGCCTCGATTGCTGTCAATTGTATACTCAAGCTTCTTTGAAATATAGATGATTGCACATTTTCAAGTTTATATCAAACCGTCGCATTTGTTAAACTAAATTTCATAATTCACATAATCTGTCGAAAGTGACTGGATCCTGCGGCACAGGGTATCCTAGTGCGGGATCCAGTGTCACACCAAAATATTGTAACACTTTTTATGACCCAATAAACTATTATTATTTATTATTATTATTTGTTTACCAGCTTCTGCTAACGACTTTATCCGCGTAAAAGCATCCTCAGGGAACGTACTCCTGTGGCATCAAGATCTAGAAAAAAAATCCGTTATGACTTCCAACATGTCAAGTTTCATCCTAATCTGTTAAGCCGTCAAGAGGTAAAAAGGCACCAGACAATCACAGTTACATTCGTACCTATTCATAAAATTTGTAAGGATATTAGTACAAATTTTAGCGACTTCTTTCCTTCTGAAATCTACCTGTCATTCTGAAATGAACAGAAACATTTTGAAACGAGACTGTACTAGGTACGTTGATCAATGAGTATAATCACATCTGTTTAGTTTTTTTTTTCTTTTCTATGAGAGCAGAGCTATTTTTGGTACTTGTGACAAGAATTTATAGTATGGACATGCATAAGATACCGGGATTCACTAACACTGGGATTTAAAAAAATAACCTTGTTAAGGTTGGTGTGATTTTTAGAGGTTATCGTGTTTATGTCACAGGCTATATATAAACTAAGATAAAACTAAAATTAATCGCATAAAATTAGATATGGTACACCTAAACTTGTACATAAAATATGTCGTTTTTTACATAGCTAAAATTATTATCTTTACTTTCAGTCAGTGGATAAATTTAAAATCACGATAAACCAGTGTCATATCCATATAAATATATACATTTGAGGCCATTGACCCGAAATAGCTCTACATACTCCGACCACTGCTCATGACAGAAAACACGCTTTTAATTATAACATGCACAAGCAATTTATGCTTCTAAAAACTCAAAAGCAAAAGCCTCAAGTGCTACTTCTCCAAGTAACCCTTTAACATATTCCTTCAAAAGATCGCAGTACAACTTGAACAAGGTAACTAGTTCATCGTCAACTACTTCAAACATCCGTTCCCCTCGGTTGACTGTTGTCAGTAATAAGTTTCTCGTTTATCTCAACTGGCTCTTTGAAATTTTCTTTATCTGCAATTTGTTTTACATTTTATAAACTGCACTTAGTTTTTATTCAACATACTATTATTTATAATATAACTTAGATTTTATTAACATTCAACTTATTTTTTTTAATGCAATACTTACATATTGCATTAAAAAAATTAGTTGAATGTATGTGGTTGAATTGAAACAAAGCTGGGTTTTATAGAAATGGTTGATGCAAAGACCCTTATTTTGGGCATCACAATTGAAATCCTAACTAATATTAGAAATGCAAAAGCGAGTTTTTTTGTTACGCTTTCACACTTTTTTCCTTTCACGTCATGAATTTTGGTGGTACAGAGATAGATGGAACCTTGGAGACGGTTTTAGGCCACGTTTTTCGAAACTAAAACTAGAAGTCGCGGGCAAAAATGAATAACTGCCAAAAAATTCAACAAAATGCGTAAAACTTGCAGTCGCGGGCAAAAATAAATAACGGTCAAAAAATTCAACAAAATGCGTAAAACTTGCAGTCGCGGGCAAAAATGAATAACTGTCAAAAAAATCAACAAAATGCGTAAAACTTGCAGTCGCGGGCAAAAATGAATAACGGTCAAAAAATTCAACTAAATGCGTAAAACTTGCAGTCGCGGGCAAAAATGACTAACTGTCAAAAAATTCAACAAAACGCGTAAAACTTGCAGTCGCGGGCAAAAATGAATAATTGTCTGTATGAAAAATTCAACAAAATTCGTAAACTCTAATGAATGGAATCAAATTTAACAGGCAGATAATCATCACAATAACTCACTTATGATCGTAAATTGATTTCAATTCTGTTTTTTATTTCGCAACATGCTCTCAAAATAGAACAAAGGGTAGCTGTACCAAACGCCAGCCAATAATCTACACACAGTGCGGTCCTCCAGGAAAATACGTGGCAGCAAAATGACGGACGGCATTAATTAACACGATTACCCTATTCGTGATTGGGGGCTAATCGCAGGGGCTGTTTGAACTGGCGACCTATTTGTCCAACATTTGTTTTTGTAATTAAAAGTACATATGAGTTTAACTGGGAGAACAGGATCGGTGGGATCCGTGTGACGTATAAGTTCGTTCATGGTTTATACGGGGGTGTATTGAAATTTTATGTCAACTGATGCTGCGGGTTGATAAAGTGAAGTTTTTTCATTCGTAACACACGTTTTCACTTACTGTTGAAGTTTGACCGTGACAGCCCTTGATACCAAATCGATAGAACTTAACTCATATCATAATTAATATTAATATATATAAGCTTAACTTACGGTGGACCAAAAACAAGAAACCTCAAAACTCAAAGCATTTATTTCAATTAAACCATTAACAGGCAATTTGCCAAGGTCTGTCAGTCATTTATAAAGACACTTTTTACACTGATATGATATTATTTGAAACATATTTCAAATATTATCATCATCATCTAAGGATCCCTCTTTAATTAAAAGCATTTTACGTTGATCTATTTAGAATGAATCTTCAGCAGTAACCAACCTACTTTAACACGCAAAACCTTGTAACTAATACGAGAAAGCCTAAAACTTCATAAGTGTTTCCGATTCCGAGGAGGATTTCGTCCAAATCTCATATCGAATGACTACTTTACAGAAGTGTTCCTTTGATATCAAACTCGGAACAATTTGAGAATGAACAAGTGGACATCGGGGACGTAAGTGGACTCAATGGGATAGCGTAAATTAGAACTGTAAGCTTCTTGTTACATACCGTCCCCAAATGCTATGCTACAGGGATCGTGTGGATCCTCTTCGGGTCTTCCGTAATTATAAACCTTGAGATCCGATCAAGGGGTGTGGTATATCAAATTTTAGTTTCAAGGATTATTTGCTGTGTCTTTAAGGATTTTCGAGTATTTGCCCTAACGTGTATCTATTAATTCGTTATTACAAAAGCGTGTCCCCAAAGGTTTATTAAATTTCTTTATAAGAAGAACTGTTTTTGAATCAGTGAGCTGTGAACTATCTGATTTAAAACTATATAGTCCACTCGTAAACCTAACGTTTGTTATGATTGAAAGGGTCATAGAGAGTAGGCAGGAGTTAATATAAATTAATAAATAAGAGGTGAATTTACTTGTTTAGTTTAACAAATCATAGTGACGAGAAAGTGGAGTGAAACTAAAGGAACAAAGCGATATTGATGCATAACGATTTTATTGCCCGTGCTTCGTCTAGACAAGTTGACCGATAGCGCGATTTGTGTCTGTATATTACAGTAAAGACTGTCATGTCCTTGTTTCTATTCTCCAGTGTCTAAAATATCTTGTATATTCCAACCATTGCGAACTAGGTCAAATGTCTTACCAATGATTCAAACAAATGACTGTGTTTACTGTTCTCGGGGTTTATTTTGATAAAGATATATCAAGAGCTTTCAAGGCTCAATGATCAATCAAGTATCGCATTGAAAACTTAAACGACTTAATTAATACATCAAGCTTCTTCAAAATAAATCCAATAAACCATTTAATAATCTTTACAGTTAGACGGGCAATTTAAATAATTAGTCCATAATCGCTGGATAATAAAACATTCAAATATTCGATACGTGGTTTATCTTAAAAGTCGGACGACAAAAAGCAGAATAATTAAGCAACTTCTAATTATTTTCTATCGACGAAAGATAACTCGATTGATTTATTGATGGAGAAGTAACTGAAACAGATAAAAAGTAGAATTTACGATGTTTGTATGATAACCGCTTTATAATTATTTGTTTCGACGTTTTAATCGAGCTTGAAAACGCTTTGTTCTAATGACTTATTGCTGTTGGAAATTGATCGTTATTTATCGTTAATACGGATTTCAATACGTCACTGATGAGTTATTTTGTTCGGTAACTGATGACACTTCATAATTTTTAATGGCCATTGAATTTAACGGATTGAATTAATTATTTTTATCTCTTGATTCCCTCGTAGCTTTGGCCTATTAATTTTGAATTTTATCTATGTTACCTATTTAATTATTGCTTTAATAAGCATGGCTTTTAGTAATAAGTGATATCATGTTACTTTTCGTAATATTATATAACTCGTATATTGTGTAACTCGGAAGGATTTTATATAATTCTTATTATTTCTATTAATCTGACTAACTCAAACGACTAGTAATAGTTGTCATAACAGTTAGAAATAAAATCGGAATATAAAAAGTAGTAACCTTTGTGGTTTTATTTATCTATCTCTATGCCAAAGTAAATTCAGATCCGTTCAGCAATAGGGTATTTGGCTAAAAGTGTAATTCGTCCGTCAGATAGATTTCCATAAAATATAGGACACTTATTTTTAGGGTTCCATACCCAAAGGGTAAAACAGGACCCTATTACTAAGACTCTGCTGTCCGTCCGTCTGTTTGTCTGTCCGTCTGTCACCAGGCTGTATCTCATGAACCGTGATAGTTAGACAGTTGAAATTTTCACAGATGATGTATTTCTATTGCCCCTATAACAACAAATACGAAAATTTAGAATAAAATAAATATTGAAGGGGGCTCCTATGCAACAAACGTATTTTTTTTCCGTTTTTATAGATATTGGTTTGGTACGGAACCATTAGTGCACGAGTCCGACTCGCACTTGGCCGGTTTTTTTCTTTTATCACGTAATCAAAAAATGAAGACGATACAGTGCGTTGTAAACGCCTGTGACGTCACTTACCAGTACACTTTTTGCTGGAAAGAGACGTTACAAGCTCCCACTCCTTATCTTTAATGCGTTTTATCTTCGTATTTTTTTATTGATTTGATAAAATAAAAAATACGTATCTAATATTTTTTGATAATCTAACTGACGGACTAAACAGCATCATATTTTTTTGAACCCAGGCAACATCCCTATTATGACGTGTTTGAGTAACAAAATATCTGTCTATCAAAACTTTCGCATTTATAAATAGTAGTAAGATACTTTTCAAATATTTACATTTAATAACCGAAACCCATTAAATCTTCCCAAAAAAATACCATCTAAAAACAGCAACACATCTCCATTACGTACTTTTTTATTTTTCTCCAAACTCCTTAACACTGGGGGCATTATAAACAGTTATCAAGGTTATAATATCTTAATGGTCCAAGTTTAGTACAAATAGTCGTCGAGAGGGTACTATTCTTCATTATGAAGGAGACCCTGTAAATTATTCTTTGGGTCACTTTGGTGCTATTTAAGTTAATTTAATAGTAACTTTGCACACTGCTCACGTTCTTGCGATGTTCCGGCTAATATTAATTTGGTGTTCATGTAGTGACTGGGTTTTCATTTTGTTTTATTTAGGTATTGTTGTATTTTTAGGTTTTTGTGTTTTGAAGAAGTAAACCTAATTTTGAGAGTGTTGGCATTTACTTCGTGAAATTATTTACAAACAAAAAAATAATTGGATTTCATATAACTACTAAAATTCAGTACATTGGTAGAGTATGCCATTCATATGCGTCAATTAACTGTAGCTGAATTTTTAGATGATTTATAACAGAACTAGCTAACTAAAACTAACTTAGTTAACTATATTTTTCATTTGAACATTCAAAACTTTTCGAATCAAACAGGCAATCCACATGATATTTTTTTCAAAACATACGAATTTGGCGATAAATGCCTTTGAACTATTCAAACTGTACATTTACCTACTCAAAAGTAATAATACACACTTCCTGTCAAAACAGAGTCAACTTTTACCGTTTGAAACTTTAAAACTTACTCCAATAAGAGCAGCTCGTGGGCGCATTCCTGTTAAAGCAACATTTTACGATACATGTTGTGTGCCCACTCTGTGGTTTGTTGTGGGTGCCCGTGGTACAGCACTCGTGTGAAAGATGGCAGCACGTGTTCCGAAAAACAAAAAAGTTTACTTGAAAAAGTTTTTGTCATTGTAGAAAATGTAATGAACCTTTTCTAAGGTTTTGAATGTGGCTGAGAATGGGCCTATGTCCAGTAGTGGATTGCGATAATATGCTGTGCTCATTGATTGCTGGTACATTAATTTGTAAAGAAAATAAATTAACGAAATTATTAAAATATATTTCGAATAAGTACTGTTCTTCTAAGTATTTGCCTACCTTGTGTTACTTGATCAATTTAAAAAAAAATATTCTACAGAGTATTTAGAATTTCAAAGAAAAAGTTTACTAAACCTTTTTACAAAGAAAGCCTCTTTAACTTGAAACAGGTTAAGCTCTCGCAAATGAATTTATACTCAAAATAAATTACAAGTTTATTCTGAACCTAAACTGACATAGAGCGGCGGGTGGCCACCGGAGGCAAAAAAATTTAGCCAGTAAAATTATTTATGTAGACTTTGGAACATTTAAACACGACACGAACGGGATGGCCTTGCAAAAAGTAACTCCTACTTAAATAAGGGCAGGCAATGGAAAAGCTCTCTCTATAGTATCTTACTTTAACTTGAAAGTGCAAAGATTTTATGGTACAGACGCCAGCACATCAAGCTACAACAATCTGTCAAATTTCTTTTATAGATTTTAAACTATAACTCTGAAACATAAGGTTCAAGTTTGACTGGGAAAACTTGACAGTTTCGGGTAGCTTGATGTGCTGTCGTCTGTACCATAAAATCTGGGGGTCGGCTTCCACTAGCTACTAGCTGAGTAATAGTATTTTACATTGAGCGACTTATGAAGAGATAACAATTAAGAACACAGTATAGACCATATACAGCCACATAATAAATGACAGTATTGAGCTTCCAAGACATACAAGTACAGAAGCTTGATTGAGCTTGATGTGCAAGCTACAACTATATGTCAAATTTCTTTATTAGATTTTCAACTTTATCGCATTAGGTTCAAGGTTGATTGGGAAAATTTGACAGTTTCGGGTAGCTTGATGTGCTGGCATCTGTACAAGATGCAGTAACCTGAATCAGTTTCAGTACCAATAAGGTATTCATCATAACATCTTCGATATAAAAAGACTGGCTGAAAAAGAAAAATAAGATTATAAAAAGGGCCGTTAGCTAAATCGTTTTCATATTCAAACAGCCCTCATGTTAACAACGTCTCATATTTATTATCAAACAAACACAATAAATCGACATTGAAACCTTAATAACATACTGGTTAGCGTTTTGTTTCTGAATTTATTGGACACGTTGAAAGACGTATAAATCATACATAGACTAGGGTAATAAAGTGTAACAATATTGGGTGTGCTGGACCAAAAAAGGATTCGTAATTGGCCTGTGGTCGGGTTTGGTAAACTAGGAGTTAATGTTGTAAAATACGAGGGTTTGTCTGTGTGTGAATAGCTGCAGGCAGACATGCTACATTTTTTAAAATATTGTCGACTTCATACATACCTATATCACAATATCTGTGAGCTGGATCACAGAACTGTTATTGCTTGATTAAAATATTCACCTAGGTATATTTTTGGCAAAAAGAGTAGAAGAAAATGAATAATAAGCATATAAGCACTTAAATAAATTAAGTCTCAACAAAAATACTGAAGTCAAAATAATTTACAAACACAAACGTCATTAAGAAAGTAAAACTTAATAAATCCGAAACAGTATCGCGGGGCACACCTAGTCTCGTCCATTTAACGGTAGTAATAAATATTTCGTGTATAGGGATAACGACGGACGATCAAAGCAGGTTTGTTATGGAATTTGATTGGCCCGTAATTACATTCAGTTTTAACTTGCTGGTCATGTGAAATTGCTCGATAATAGCCCGCCGATCGGTCTATGGGACCTATTACAATATGAATGGAAAATAGTTTATGTAATTTGTGGGGTTAACTACTTTGTGGTATTTTATGAAGTTTTTCAGTACTTGAATTTGAGGCCCAATTCTACTCGTTTTTAAGCAAAATGTAGGGAAATTGCGGTGTTTTGACAGATTGCTACTGAGTTTCTATAACGAACGTTGATTAAAAATTGGTAGAATCGACTCTCTGTTTATAAAATATGTTGACTACCAATAACCACCAAGGGTGAATAATTTAATGTTCTTAAACCCTCGCTCTAATTTCAAAGTGGTAAAGTCAAAGTTAAAACTTCCCATAAAAACAACATGAAAAAAACAAAACAGCCCTGCTACGGTTCAAAAAGTCAAACACACAACTCCCAACATAACCGCAACTAAAAGGCAAAACAAATCTAAACGGATATCAAAACAATAAAATATTTGCAGAAAAACCGAAGCATATCAAATAACGTAAAAAAATGTAGGCAAATACAAAGGCAAGCAAATACCGGTCCAAGTAGAAGGTAGTGAAATAAAAGGCGTGACTAACATCATGATACAATTCTGTGGTCGCGGTACCAAAGTAGATAATAATTTTATAGGTGATAAATGTGGTGCTATGTATGATTTTTATGGTTCTTCGAATGAGAGAAATAATCAAATAAACGATGTATCAACTGATTATATTGCCACTATTATTCATTAGTTTGGCGAACTGAATACCGAAGTAGCTGATATCACACTTTTGGTTGGAGCTTTGCTCGTGGGACCGATTCTTACTACGGAACAATTACTTGCTTAACACTTTCGTAAAGTATGGATTATGCCACTAAATATTATTCACTTCTCCCTTGTTAGGTTTTAAAAACCCACAAACCAATAGTGTTAGCCTGTTAAATAGGTTCTCTATCGCAATAGTTTTGAATCTTAAATATGTAAGTTAAGAGTTTTATTTATTAGTAGAAACCATTAAAGTTATATATTATCAAACATCAGAAAGTAAAAAGAAGAACGATATTACACTTAATATCGATGACAAAGCGTTCAATATGACATAAGATTCAACAAAGACTATCATTTATTGTAATACTTAAATCCTCTACGAAAGATTACAAAAGTGTCACAGTAACGAAGTCAATGCTGACAAATCTAAAAAATCACCGTCGTAAATTATCCAATTTCTAATAAGCTTTCGAAGAATGACTGTAACAATTCTTTACGAAGATCAAATATTTGACCTGCGATTATCGCAAACCACAGATGACTCAGTGTGAAGAAAGACGTTGCGGTGTGTGTCTATAAGAACAGTATCAAATTTTACGACTCCCGTGTTCACGGTAATGTGTCAATGTTTATTGCTATCATCGCTGTTTTATAGGCTTTCCGATTTATTATCTTAACAACAAAAACCCACGTTTTTTGCACTTCGTTGGCTCTTTTTTAGTGGTTTACCATGTAATCTCGTATTCCAATGAGTAGGTAAGCGCCAAAAGGAAATACTTAAATTCCCATTTGACTCACATGACTGTATTATATTTTTTTGTTTTTATGGGTTTGTCATCAAGTTTTACTGCTTGATTATCTTGAGATCTAGGTGAGCAGATAACCTAAGACAGATGTCAAGTCATGTTTTCATTAAAGATTGGTGTAGAAATTATGCAATAGATGATACCAGCATGATATCAGAACGATACAGCTGTTTGAATGGTTTTCAATAATTGCAGAAGTGTAGGAGTCATCCTGATTGCGAGGGAAAGGCAAGGCCTTCGTCCCAACCGCCGCAACAGGAGAAGACGCCCCGGGCGTCGGGAGTCGCAGGGCGATCCCCGGCCACCGTAGGCGCGGGCCTGCGGACGGCGAGCGTTGGGTGGCTCGCTGTCCGATCACCACCAGGCCCGGGTCGATGGCGCGTTGTGTTTCACGCGCGCCTCAAGGAGATGTCAGCATAGAAGACGGGGCCCGCTAGGGCCAGAGCCTGCCAGGGTTGCGGAATTTGTTCGAAAGAGTCACCGCGGCCCTGGAACGCAAAGGGCTTTAGAAGGAACACGGATGGGTTTTAGTCAGTAAGAGTCTGACACGCCCTTCCGCTCCACCCAGAGCGGAAGAAGTCATTTGATGATTTCCCATCCTTAAAAAAAAAAAAGGAGTCATCCTGATTTACTTTATTGATATACTCGCGTTTGACTACAATCCAATCCGATTCAATAGTAAGCGATAATGTGGTCGACGATGTAGCACCCTTATCTAAAATTTCTTATTCACCCTTAACTTAAAAAACTCCAGGATGCAGTTATCAGGAATCACAGACTTGGTCAGGAAATTAAACTCCCTAGCTGTATGCACAATGAAATTATTCCCAAAACATTTCGGGACTTTTATTTTTGATTTCAGTGAAGACACTAAGATACATATATTTGTATTGTTGGGCTAAAACAACAACTAGTCTATAAAGCTAAATAATTACTAGAAAACAAAACAACAAACATTAAGAACGAACTAACAACTAAAACATAAAAAATATGAATTGCCTACTTAAAACATGCTTAAAACTAAACAAAACACTACTTAAACCGCGCAACTATACAGATTCAACGATAAACAAAAATAATCTCCCACAATAAAACGGTAACTAACCTATTAAATCAGAAAAAGGAGTATTTTGATGCCGATAAAGACATTATTAAAACTGACCATAATTTCGTTGGCATATTACTGCATCATTAAGATTAGTCTTATCATCAAACCGTTTCTGTACGAAGAAAATATTTACCATACGAGGTATAAAAGGTATCCGTAAGATAAGACAAAGATTACCAACACGGCCCACATTCGGTAGTGCTTTATGAATTTTAAGTGATTCATGGCGTCTAGTTCTGTATGAAATAGGTTATCTTAATTGTTCCCTGTTGTAATTTATTGTCCAAATTTGTTGGCGTTGCGCTAAACAGTAGGTGCTTAATATAAACGTGGTACATTAATGTGGTCAGATACATCATGTACCGTTGTTTTATCGTTTGACATAGTTTTAATTTCATAGTAAACTTGCTTATGAGTTAACAAACGAGAGATAAATCTTGTGCTTTTATTATGTTTATGGCATATTCTAACTGCTTTTCTCGTAATTAATATCTTTCAACAAATTAGTTTTAATTTCACCATCATCACGCTTATCATGTTACTCATACATTGTAGATTGCTTAGTTTTATCTTGACTAAAGAATATGTTAAAAAAGTGTGTTTCTAACACACACTTACACTTATTGAAGCACACTTACAATGAAAACACAACTATACAATTGACACAAGGTAACATCATAAAGACAGTTGCAACAAAATAAAATGTTTGATAAAGAAAATAATTGCTCAAAAGCTGACACGTAATAATTACAAGGACCTAAATAACCTTTCACACTGTCTCTGAACCGTATAACTCTCATATTCAAAGTGGAAATTAAATATTTGCAGGCGTGTTGGTCCGACGTGGGCTGTTCTTAATGAGCTATCATCACATGCTTATGTCAACCGTCGTGGCTTCTTCGACAGTCAGCTCCTGATTCATTGACACTTTGGACGTTCTCATTTTGTGCAAATATTGTTTGAAGTAATAAGAGCTGCGTCTCGTCCTGTCCTGATCGTGTTTGTTATAATGATTTTCAAATAAGGAAAAGGAGTTAGTAAGGGATTTCGATTTTGTGGTTTTGACGACTTCATTATTGTTTGTTTCTTCTTCTTTGTTACCAAAGTGCAAATTAGGACCCATTTGAAAGAGATCTATCACGTCGACCAAAAGCATCTCTTAAAAAGATACCAATGATTGAGAAGCATTAAAATTATTTTTTTCATAATAATATGAAAAAGACATGGGTTTGTATGTAATACTAAAAAAAAATGAACACATCTAAAACCCTTGAGTCACTATCGAACCTCCATCACGCGTTCACCCACTCGGCCACAATAAAGACCTCTCAGAAGCGTTCAATAAATTTTCTAATATCGTAACAAATCGGTCATAAGCTTGTACTACCCGATAAAGCTCTATTCAGCTTCACACTATCAATCATAGTTTAGCAAAGGTTATATCAATATCACATAGTTGCACACTCATACTGCCTTTATGAGAATTTTTCTTCGGCAGTTTGTACTAAGCGCTGAAGAGGGTAATGTCAATCATGATGCGAAGATGAAAGTTAGAAAGAACCGTTCATAGAAAAAGGTGGTGGTCTATTTTCTTGACATCGCCCGTAATGCCATTTTTGACTGGCCTGTTGGTTTAATGGTTAGTGACCCTGACTGCTAAACCGGAGGTCGTGGGTTCGATTCCCACCCAGGACAAATCTTTGTGTGATGAGCATGATTATTTGTTTTGTGTCTGGGTGTAATTTGTCTATAATATGTATGTATTTAGAAATATATAAGTATGTTTATCAGTTGTTTGGTTGCCATAGCACAGGCTCTGCCTAGTTTGCGATCGGATGACCGTGTGTGAGTTGTCCCAAGATATTATTATATTATTTTGCTTGTGTGTCTGGTTCTGAGTCTTTATTTATGGTAGATCTAAGACTCACATGCCAAGTCAGTTTTAAGGTCCTCCACTCGGCTTAGTCACCATGACAAGAAAAGCGACGTCCCGATTAGTGTAAAATAAATAACAAGCTATAACTGGCACTTTGATGATTTGAGTTGGTCTGTTTCAGTGTATTGATAACAGCAAAATATTTATGAAATTAAAGGTTTCCAAAATTCAAAGGAACACACAGCTATAAATTAATGTGTCTGGTGCACATCTGACACCAAAGCTAACTCATCCAAAAAATTAGGCATAATATCTTACGTCATAGCAAATAGAAATACGTGACCATTTCATACTATACGCCATCTAAATATTTGTAGAGCAATCTATATGTTTGTGTACAATAATACCGAAGTGCTCGCGTGCCGTCACCGTCATATTTGACTTTCAAATTATTTAAACGTTACCAACATGAATATTGAATTTCTGAAGAACTTTTCGAAGATTTTTGGAGTACCTATTTTTATTAAAACGGGTATTTTAAGAAAAATTTGGTGTCAAGTTCATTCTGGTAGATAATTTAACCTTTGTTCTTAAATTAAACGTAGCCCTAATTGCTCATTGGTCTTAAGTCGAGGATGAATAGGAACCCTTATTTCTAGGGTAGTGTGGACATAGCATCGCTTACTATGAGGCAAAATAGTGTTCAACCGCAAGCTTATCAACTATAAAAAAGTAGTAGTGTAGAAATTGTACATGAAACGTGTTGTAAACTATGTCAAACCTCGCCAAATTTAATGAAATTCTTATTAGAATTTCCGCAAACTAGCTGATACGAAACACTAAATCATTACTATCGGAACACAAAAAGTGCAGTAACAATATTTATCAATGTTGCTTTTAGTTCGTGTATTGCAGGTGCAGCCAATTATTTTAAAACAAATGAAGGCCTTTTAAATGGAACAAGCTCTACCGGGCTGGTTATGTTCCATAATAACAATACAGAAAAATATGCGCTATAAACAACATTTACAATGCAGATCCCTAAATGAGACTCAATTAAGAAAATATAAAGAAAACTGCACTCAATTTCGTTAGCAGAACTCGATTGTAAAAGTGTTCTGGTCTTGCAAAATTGCACAGAGCGAGTATAATGCAGTTTAATTAAGCCACACAATCAGCAGCCGTTACCAAAGGAACGCCCCAAACGTGGAATAAATTCTTGAGGGGCTAGAATCAGTTCCACTGTCTGTGGTGATATCTTGCAAACTTATATTTACATCTTCCTTCATGTAATATAGCCCTTCAATCTATTACAGTAAGGACTTTGTTATTTCAGTATTTTTGCTTGTAAAATTTACCGTATCATGGGGTTTGACATCACTCCCTGAACGTTTAATTTTCTTTTAATCCCAAACGCTTCGATCTTTATCGTCGGGGGGTTGCCGCGTAACGAATTAAACGGATTGCATTGGTGTCACAAATGAGGCTATTTTATTCCTCCTGAGAGTGTTCTCATTGGCAGGGGATAGACTGACGTGATTGTCTGTGTTATACTCCACTGCCTTGTTATTGGCATTGCGAATTTCGGATGTGGCTGCGGTTAGGGGATCGATCTGAATTATAATTGCCTCTCTAATATAGGCAGATACTGGGAAAACAAATACGTATATATTTTTACAAACGCCCATCTAAATCCGTTTTGTAATTAGAATATTTTATTTTAATTTTAGTGGCCAAGTACGAAAACTCTCATGACAAAATTGGAAATATCTTTACGATTTTCCTTTCAACTTCAGATTGGCAAGCTTCAATATTGATATCCTCTAAAATTCTAAAGAAGATATTACAAAAGCATCAACTCCACTATCGCAGTGAGAAGCTCGCTAAGAAAACGTATTTTGCTTCAACAAACAAAGATCCTTCACAACGATAGGATTCATACACCAAACTGGACCGTAACTAAAAAGAAAATTACTTGAACGACGAACTACAAAGTCAGTGCTGTCATGAAGACGTAAAACAAAACTTCACAATACATTTCAGTGTAAGAAACGTTTTCAAAGAACTTCTAAGATAGTCTAGAGCGCTTTACGATTTGCAAACAAAAGCCAAACAATCCATTGTCTATCGATTGTAGCCGGGAGTGCAGTTTGTCGACAAAGGCCGTAAGTTGCTCTTTTCATAGCCTTTACTACGTGTTGCCGGTTACTGCGTAGTTTTGTGAGAAGTGGTTACATATTATGGAGACATGACTATGTTGTTTGCGTTGATTGAAGAGCATCACATGAGTGAAACTGTTTGTGTCTGGATTGTCGCTTTCAAAGATATCTACGGCTTTTCTTTACATGGTTGTTCTTAAGGTTTTACAATGTCAAAGTCAAAACGTTTATTTCAATTAGGCCATTAAACGGCACTTTTGAACGTCATAGTTTACAGTTCAGTAAAATAATAATGTAACATTAATAAAGTGACTCTACTGTCCATTCGGAAAGGTAGATTCTTATGGAGAAGAACGGACAAAACTCCATAGTTACTCTTTTCAAATAATGATTTTACAAAATTTGGTATACAAAAATTAATTTAATATAATGTGAGGACGATGCACCCAGAGTATGCTACTTATAAGAACAAAGTATCACCAGCAGAGGTAAACTTATTAATTTCCTAAAGAAATTTAGGTAAATGGTACTCACATATTTACAGGATGACCCATCAATATATTGTTATTCATAATTACAATTAATTACCAAGAAAGATTAAATTACATGCTTAAACGTCTGTTGGTATGTCTTGTGGATTACTTACTTCATTCGACTATTTTAAAAATAGTAACATAATAAAATAACACAAATACAAAGCAATTAGTCAATTAATTTTAAGTTTATCATTCAGTAAATTTATCAAATGACTCTAACAAATGGTAGGGCTCATGTCTCCATTGGGAACATCCCCTAAAGCCCTCCATGTGTTCCTTACTTTGTTTCAATCCTTTAACATTATCGTTCACTAGTTTCTTACTTGTATGACTTAACATCTTGTACTTGACTTTTAAATCTCTTTGTTTCTTCAACTTTATTTTAAAACATTTTTTGTACACACAGATTTTAGAACTTTTGAATTCTGAATAACGATTTAATGTCAAAAGCTTCAACAAGAATAACTATAATTTATTTTAACCAAAACTTATGACATTTGCCAAATAGAGTTTTTAAGTCTAGTTAGTTAAGATAACAGTTGCAAAAGTTTAAAGTAGTTTTTCTGCTAATCTTCGTGATAAGCTGGAAGAATTTTATTCATCTTTTGAATCTTAATTATACGTACAAAGAAACTCTTTAATCCCAATATTGGCTTTTCCGAACCATGACACGTTATCATATTAATCTAACTTCATAACATACATATATCAGTCTGTTCTCTCACTGCTCAGATCTCCGAGTACTTAAGATGTCAAGAAAAGGAACAATACGTTCTCAAAGGATTCAATCCACTCACGAAGCGAAATTGTACGGAGGATTCATATTCATAACATCATCCCTCCTTGTTTATTACAAGAACATATCAGCCGTTTTGTTCCATCCTTTATACCAACATGAAAGGCCCAATTCGCAAATAAGATAATACATTTTCTACTGCAGTGCGTGTTTTCTCCTTAATACAACCATTTTGGAAACTCCCATGAAATAAGACTCCGTCAATTATTATTTCAATTCAACTCGCTCCCGTCATTAGCATATGAATTAGTTCGGGAGATTGGGAGTATTTACTTAGAAAATATTGGAATTCTAATGCATATGGAACATCGAAAATGCTCACATTTTAGGCACGAGTCAGCATTGGAGAAATGTTTTGGTAACGTATGTTAATTATTTCATTGGAACTGATAGTGGTTGTTTCATAAAGAAACCAGATGGAAAATTCAGCATTCCGGTAAGAATGCTAGCCGACTTATATTGAAGACTTAGGTCTCTCTGTAACGTGGTTACATCGACCAGCGATCAGTCTTGTGCTTCTTGCATTCAGAGGATTCCCACGTCCTCCACTAAGTCATACCACTATAATACGGTCTATCTTGCTTACATTACTTTGCAAGAAGAGCACTAAACTCATAAAAAAATAGAAACTACTTTATATTAGGAGCCCATCTCAATATTTGCACGTTCTATACGAGTATGGCTACCGTTTTATAACGTTACATAAAACATTTGGTGACCATTATTTGAACAGCAACTCATTCGATCCGCAACCACATAAATATTTACGGTTTCGGATCACTAGCTTAGATGATTGCATTAAATGCGCATACGAAATGCTCCTCAATGTACCGGAACGAGCCGATGCGATGGGCGGAATTTCGCTTTCATTTAATAAAGGGCGGTGCTAGTAAAATTTTAGTCGGAGCAAAGCGGTTTAATTTGAATTAACGGTCGCTTGCGAAGCAGACTCGTGTGGGTTCTCACGAGATTTTTCGTAACCCTTCTATGGGATAGATTATGCAGTGCATTATTTTAGACTAAGTATGGTATAATTAGATGAGATAATGCTGGGATTATTTTAGCTCTTGTAACGGAAATTAGTGTTTAAATCTTTTTGGAGACACTGAAATATTTATGCAGATAGAGGATATTGGTAGAGGACAAACGTGTGTAGAAAAGATAGAAGAAGGCCTTTGCTTGTCCAGCAGTGAGTCGTAATGGTCTAATAGGACAGATAAAAAAGAAAGAATAATATTTATTTAGCACATACTCAAACACGTACGGTATATAGATATAACAAGAAAAAATATAGGTACGCCAAAAACTAAGTGTGTATCTCACGGCTGTACTAAAAAGGTCCATTTTAGCGATATGTCAGACAAACTGATGCTGTCTGACGCTGGTTTTCTAATGAACCTTTCAAAGGTCAAGTGGCGGCTCATTTTAATCAATATATTATTAAAAATATCATCCTCTAACTAAAGTAAGAGATGGAGTAGATCTAATACTTCCAGATTAGCACACGGAAGATAAACTTCGTTTTGTGTCACAAAACAAACATTAATGAGAGACCATTAACTTCAACGGGACAGACTTGTCATTAATTTTACAGGTTCGTTAAGCTAGTTTTGTTTCAATACAACTAAAAGACCTAAACATTACAAGCAAAAGATTTATATAATGCAACGTTTCTAAATGAGCAAAGAAAGGGTCAGACATCAGGGAATGTTGATTGCACGTTCATTCGCCATGGTCCATTTGATTTACTACGCTTTGCTCTAAACACGTGCATATCACGTAACGAACTATATTTTTCTAACTAAAACACTGCAACTTCAACCTTATTCCGCAAACTATAAAGGTGTTTATAAATGCAAGATAAGTTAGCTTGTAAACGTTAATTAAGCGATATTTCATTTGGTGACGCTTGGCGCCGTCTGCTAAACGCCTTGACGAAATAATCTCTAGAAAGCTGGGTTTCTTTGAATATTATTTTAGGGCTCAAATCAACTGTCTACACAATGAGGTGAAATTGCAGGCGCTATTTATAATTGGACCAATGTTTCTTAATAAAAGCGAGTGAAAGTCTTCGAAGTTTATGGTGAATTAAAGATTTTATAGTTGCTTTTACTTGTCCATGTGTCTCAACTAAAAGTTTGATTTGTGCGTGTTACATTACATTGCGCCAAGATTTAGATTGAACTCAAAATATCGGTGTTAGTGAGCAAAGTAGACTGTAATACTAACTGAAGAAATGAAAATGATGATGGTTATTAACGTAGTAATTTAGGTAATTAGAATTCGCAACAAAAAGAACTAGGAGTTGACACGGCAGCCTCAGTCATCCAACTAATGATTGCGTCATAATAATGTCAATATAAAAAAAATAATACAAAAGACTCTCAACACTCCAGCTAGTTCGCGAAGGTCGAGACTGCAGTATTAAAATCGGTGTCCTTTTACATAGAGCTCTTAGTGCCCAAGGTAATTTGTGAACGTTGGGATGAACTTCCCCAAACAAAACAGCAGTATAAATACCTAAACATTGCTGGGTAAATATCTGAACATGCAACCAAAGCCGGCAATATACGACAGCGTTACCATAAATGGGGTTTATGTGATACGAAGCGTCATCAAAAACTAATTAAAATTTTAATTTTCCAGTCCAAACGTCAATAATGAGGTTCATTTGAAAATTCACGGCAAATAGCGATACGTATTGTATGAATTGGATTCTGTTGTGATTGTTCGTACATTATAACAATGTGTTTAATATTCCATCAATAAGCAGTTATTGCTATTAGGTTCCACAGATTGTTAAAAGTATTGAGAGAACTAAAGTGGAAGGTTATATGAACAAGAATGCTAGCTAGATTCTA
Organism: Mamestra configurata; assembly: GCA_002192655.3. NCBI lineage: Eukaryota > Metazoa > Arthropoda > Insecta > Lepidoptera > Noctuidae > Mamestra > Mamestra configurata. The sequence continues at coordinate 913,876 of NDFZ01005458.1, forward strand.
GAACTCTAGACTATAGTAAATCCTAATCATTAATCATTTGAAGTTCGTCAGCAATTTGCACGAAATGAGACGGTCTTTACATTTGGTCTTAATAACATGCTAACATGGTCATAGTAATGAGCTGTGGCGTCATCATCATTATATCAGCTGAAAGATGTTCACTGCTGGACAAAGGCATCCCAAGCGTCACCATATCGACTCCTGTTTGTCTCGCATCCTGCAGCTTTCACCCGGTCATCGGTTCAACTTGTGGGAGACCTTCCAACGCTGCGTCTTCTGCTGCGCCCTGCTCACCGACACTTTTGGCGCTTCGAATATCTTCATTATTTTTATTTTTCTTATTATTTTTAAATTATTCATGATTATCTTCTTATCCGATCACGCAAGATGTGCCATTGGGAAAACTTGTTTTGGCGAGAATCGGTTTCGATGTAAATAAATTATTGGTTTAAGAATCTCTATCATTATAAGTACTCTGTATTGGTGGTATATTCCATAAAATATCATTATCATTGAATTACATGCCTATTTAGTTTTCAGACCATTATTATAGATTTGTGTTAATGTGTTCATTCATTTATTAGATTTTGCCAATTAAATACGAGTAATTATTATTTTCTGGTTTCATAATGCGAATTGAATAATTTAACCGATACGTAACGATGTCGTATTTGTATTTTATCAAGAAATCCTACGAATTAGCGTTACAAAGTTGTTGTTGAAGAGAGTCTAGTATTTAACAAACTTCAAGTTGCTTTAAATAATGAATACTCAGAAGAAAATAAACAATTAGGTACAAAAGATTCAATCTATAAATGATCAATTTCTAAAAAATCAGGCTGGGTAGATAATGTATGACCATTAACTCTAATTCCACGAATATGAGACCAGCCATAACATTTTTCCAGTATTTGCCAGCATGACTAGAAATTATATTAAAAAAAAATTATACCTCTTCGAGTGCTTCGAAACGATTCGTGTCAAAAATTTTAGTAAGACCAGTCAGTTGTTGTTCGAAATCTATGTGGGTAGGTGAGTAGTGGGATTCATGATGCTATACGAAGTTGAAAATCTGGTTCTAGTAGGATTTCGTTTCCTGTAGGTGATGGTGTTCCGGATGTAAGAATGTTAAAGCATAATTATTTTTACTCACTGTCTTTTACGGAAAGTGGAGATCATCGTGATCACAGCCTTACCTTATTTCTTTGTACTTTTCTTTCTATCCAGTCTCCGCTGTTTCTTCCATGTTCAACTATTCAGCTATTAAACGTCCCGCGCTTTTTCGACCTGGAAGTAAGGTGACTAAATCTATATTAAAATTGTCTCATTGATTGTAATAATAAGAACAAATCAACTCATTTATGATAACAAAATTCCATTAATAAGTGTTTATCACATCTGTATGTTCTTCGTTCATTTCGAAATCTAGTTCCACAATAGTTTCACATACATGAATGAATTTGCCCTATGCAAAACTTTTCCAATAAACTCCAACATTAATTTAAACTCTTTATTCGCGAAGCATTTAGCTCTTTTGCTTACACAAGCATTGTTTACAATATGAACAGCCATCGGCGTTGATTGCCAATAACTCGAACGATGAATATGACCCATATAAAATCCTCATATGTAAATTGTAGCACGTGCTTCAATATTTGTAATTGTTTTACTTATTGGTTCTGGAATTGGGTCAATGGACTGGCCTATTTAAAAGTTTTCTTCTATCCTAGAAAATGTCATGGCAATTGTTCGCACATATTGAAATTGTGTATTCAAAAACCTTCATTGTTTTCATCCTGACTACGCTTGTATATAACACATATCCGCGCTAGATTTTCTGTTACGTTTGATGAATTTTAATCGATTCAAGTTAATAAAAAATCTTTAAAAAACGGATGTTTGAAAATTACTGTGATAAGAACATAAAGGTTCAATACATCAACATTATAAAAATGTATATCAATCGAAAGGATTTATCTGCCTAGCCTTTTCCCAATTATATTGGAGTCGGCTTGCAGTCAAACCGGATTCAGCTGAATACCAGTATTTTACGTGGAACGGCTGCCTACCAGACCTCCACAACCCATTAACTGGGTAACACGGTAGTTCTTGGCCAGACTGGAATCAGATTTACTGGCTTCTGACAATACGTAACGACTGCCAAAGATCTAAAAATGACAGCCGGGACCAACGGCTTACGTGCTTTCCGAGGCACAGAGGAAACTCGGTATGTAAAGATGGTCACCCATCCACAGACCAACCTTGGCAAGCGTACCTTAATCGAAAGGATTACAGGGATTAAATATTAACGACATTATCGAATTCCATACGAGCGCTTATTTTTATTTAAAGGCAATTAAAATTAAAATATTATATTGTAATTGCATTTAAATAAAAATAATTCCATCAGTCTTACCTTTACACAGTGTGTCGCATGCCAGTTATTGAATGACGATACTCAATGCTATAACGTACTTCTATGCAACTTAGTTGCATAAACAAATTATTGACTAGTTTATTTAAATACTGGGTTACAAGAGATCTTGATCATTATCTTGGATTTAGTGTGTGAAAGATGACATGGTTAAGAAAAGGGTGACTCGTGCACAACAGATTGGTGTAAAGGCAAAATAGTGATATTGATGACGCTTAAGGAACACCGTGCTTTAAACTCAAAATTCACAGCAGTGCATTCGACCACTGCATTTATTACAATTTCTCATGCACCTGTCACATTATTAGTATCCTTCATAATCTCTCAAAAACCAGCACAGATTGTCAATTCAGATGGAATCGCAGACAAAAAGCTGTTAATAAATGATCAGAATGAACGATTGATATCATTCGGCATTCACTGCCAGCCGCTGCCAATATATTGCGACATGTGTCAATCTCACCGTTAATAGATCTCATTTGTCAATATGCACATGACACCTCGTCGATTTTCAATATTTCATCTAAGTATTTTAGAGGCTATATGTATGAATTTAAATAATGTTGTAATGATTAATAGTAGAGTTTAAATTTACATACACTTACGTGTATAAAATACTGTTGAAATGCCACTTGAATAGCAACAAAAGCATACATCATGGTTTGGGCGTTGAAGAATGCCAACTGACAACAGCAAGCAGGTATATTAAAGACAACAACTATGAAATTTGTTAATAATCTGAGCGCTGAGTAAAGAGAATTAAAATTAAATATTAAAATTACACTTAGCAAAGGCGGTACTGATCTCAACATAACTACGTCCAAATAGGAACCGCATCTAACAGCAACCTCGACACTATACGTTCTCGATTTTCATGCACTTTACAACCCGGTCAGCCTAGAAAGCAGCCAGGAACTCCGACCTAAATCAAAACAAAGTCTTATAATACATTCAAGTCTTTAGCTTGACTCATAATTTTATTCACCACAGAATGATTGACCGAATCGAGTGCGACCATTGTCTGCGGGTAGTCGAGGCACCCTGGCCGACCATTTGTCAGCCTACATCGTTTGTCCCACGTCGGGTACATAACTAATTGCAGCTGTAAATCGTCGGCACACGCGACATTTGCCGACGCTTGCTATCGAATGAGTGACGCGACCGGCGACATTTTTGTTTGAAGCTGTTTTTTCTTTTTGGGTGTGGTGGGCTGTGAATGTGTGATAATGTGTGGGATTCTAGTGTTGGGTGGGTTTTGACGTGTTTTGGTGTGGAGCGGTAGAAGCTACTAAAAATTGTTTGGATGTGGAGGAAGGTTACGTTTTATGGAAGTTGTCTTCAATTGTTTCTGTTACATCGTATTTGGTAAATCTACGGTAACGACAACCGTGTTGATATATTGAATTTTCTACTTTAATGCAATTGTTTAATATTTGATTGTTAACCAATAATCTTACAGCAATATGAATATGGTAGTCCAGAAAAAAGTAAAAGATTATCAACATCATCGATTCAACATCCGAATACCCGAATTCTGATTTCCGTGCGTGTCCGAAACAAGTCAATTATTTTTCTGTTAGCCACCGGCTTACACATTGGCAGGCAAACAGACCGACAGGTGATCTGACAGGGGAATAGTTCGGGAAAGTTCCATTAAAATCCCGAACGAACCGAAAGGTGGAAAAATTCATGCAACTGCCCAGAGACCGGACAGCAGTATGTAGATGACGTAGCTAAAGGCCAATGTTCAGTCACGCAACAAAATGACTAGACTATCCTAGAATTGGAAAACTGTTTTGATAAATCGCTCACTGCACACAAGTGGATTGAATAGATGCAATTGAAACGAACCCATTAATTTAATTGTTTACTTTAATTTTTTTTTAGAGGTGATTTTATTTGTATTTTTGTTAGTCAATGTAAGTTGGATCTACTGTATATTTGTGGTAGTAACATCGCCTTGGAGTTATAGCTGTAAAGGTCTTATTGGCGTAGGTTTAAATAAATACTAAATAAATTTGAAGCTTATTTTGTCTGACCAAATGAATCAAACTTAGCCACACACCATGACTGTAGAGCAGGCATGACACCATAATTCAATCAAAGATATAATGCAAAAGAGGTGAAATTAGACCCTAAAACTAGTCAAACCATAAACCGCCCAAGATTCAGTCTTAAACCATAACATAGAGATACATCTGTACAAGTACAGTCTACTTGTACATTAGTCGAACCACTCCAATTAGTTACCAGCGTCTAGTGGCTACATGACACGTCGGGTTAATCCGGGCTTACAAGCGCAACTGTACTAAACAGTTGAAATCCTCTACAATGCAGTGCATTCGTGTCTTTGAAGCCTATGACAGGATCAAAAGGTCTCGCTGCCAGCGGATTACATTGTGAACCTATATTGAGTGAAGTGTGTGCGGGAAATGGCCGGCTGTAGTTTAAAGGGCATTTTAGATTGGCGTCAAGTGGGACACGATTTCAACAATGTTGGTGCGGTAGTTTGATTTGTGGATTGTTTGAAAGCTGTCAATGTAGATAAATCTAAAGGAGCACATAATAAAAAAATAAATTGATACGTAGCTATTAAGGTTAGGTTAGGTTAGGTAGACTAGAGGATGATACTTCACATAAATTTGAAATGAAAAGCGCAGGACAAGCCTGAAATCAGTCATAAAAGTTCACAATTTGCAAAGTTAACTAAACTTTTCGATCAATTTTCAGACACAAACATACTGTAGGCGTAAGCATTACGTCACAGTCGAAACATTGGATAGTATAAAAAGTTGTGAAGTAGAAGTTGATTCATTCGCAAACGTTTTTCACCAGGAAAAACACGACTGAACCGTAGTCTTAGAAATAAAACAATAGCCGATAGGACCGCCGTACTAAATAGTCCAAATTCTTAGTACCAAATAGTGCTAGAGAATGCAGAACACCGAAATAGACCGGCGCCGTACATTTCGCTTTACTTCGAAACGGATCGAGGAAAGGAAATGAGTTGTGTACTTACGGTATCACCAACATGCATATGTTAACGAGTTGTTCTTGTCTTTTTGTTTAACAAATTGCGAATACGTTTGGTACTGGGGAGTGTATAATTGGTGGGGTACAAAACTTTTAATACTTCGATGCAGAATATGGACTTGAAGAGTCTACAGACTGCTAATAATATTAGTAGATTCAAATTTAAATGAATTATGAGGATGTTTATTTATACCGATGTAACACTTTAAGTCGCATAGCATTAGGATAGCCTATTTGTGTTAGTCAGTTTCCATTTTCTAATTCAATTTCATGTCCGGTAGAAATTGATCCAGAATTCTCATGTCAATTGTCTCTCCCAGACCAGTTTAGTCCTTAAACGGCTGCAATTATTCTCGCATTAAAGACCACCTACACATCTCGGAATCCTATTACGAATTATTCATGAAGTTTATAATTCTCGCCGCATCCCCGGGCAATAAAGTGATCAAAGATTGAGCGTTGACAACATGCACGATACACATTCAGTTAACAGCCATACAATTCATGTTAGTTGCTTTTTAAGTAGTCATTATATGCAAATTACTGAATCGTGATGATGTCTGTCTTGATAGACTGAACGTGTTTCGCTGCATATGTGACTCAGGGGTTTAGTATTCAGCAAGCATGCTGTGATAAATTAGAATAGGTTGCAAGAATATGATTTGTCTCGATGGCAGATGCAGTAGTAGTGTTTTATGCATAGGACTTTTTAGTGTTTAGAAATTTAAACCACAACATTTTATGGGAGTATTCATAATCTCATAAAATAATGTTGTTATAAAGATTTTTGGAAATCACTATCTTTGAATAATTCCCTCATTGTTTATCTTGTTCTCAAACACCCCTCTGAAGACAAATATTTGATACCATTGAACTCGACTAAAACTTACTATTGCAAATATTCATTTTCCGTTATTATCGCCAATGTTCCATTTTACCAGGAATCCGACAGACTCCATAGCAGTGTGTCCATTCGAAGTAGTGGAAGCGTAATTGTTTTGAAAGTAACTGTCATTTAAGACGTGGGAGTTTGTATGGCCAATCCAACTTGCACAATTCACAGAATGTTTGCACGAAATGGTAGCTCCATATAATCCAAAGGACCTGTAGCAGATTGCAGCATAGTTTTTAATATCTTGGGGCTAAACAGCATTTATTGCTTCAACATGAGTATCGTTGACATCGTTGACAATCTAAAAATACCGGTCAAGTGCGAGTCGAACTCGTGCGCCAAGGGTTCCGTACCTACCCATTATACCGCCATAATAAAATTGGTATCATTTTTATTGGTGACAGGCGTCAACTATATAGGTTTCCGAACCAAAATCTATAGGGTACTTCCGGTTAACTTAGAATTCTTACAGCAGAAGTAAAAGGAAAATTCCGAAAAATAAAAAAGTTGAAAATTAAGGTATTAGGTAGGTTGCCCATATCTTTTTATCGTGTTGACTCAGGACCTTGATTTTTATAAATTTCAACTTGCTAAGTCCACCCGTTCCTGAGAAAATCAGTGGTGATACAGACAGACGGACAAGAGAGTGATCTTATAAAGGTTATTTTTTACCTTTTGAGGTACGGAACCCAAACTTGTCTCTAATAAGGAGTGCTGTTACCACCGAAACCATTAATTCTCACTTCATCATCTTACTTGATGATGATACACCTAGAACTGTCACCTTATATATTATGGTATATTTTTTTTGAAGCGGTCTTCGTAATTTTGTCACTAAATTGTACTTCCTCGACAAAGTCAGGGTGTACTTCTAGTACAAATTCATGGGCTGTTAAATACGGGTGGTATGCTAAGCAGGCCAGCCGAAACAATGGTGATATCAGATCGCTTAGAGTGAACGTTTTTGTGTTAATTTATGTTAGTGCCGTTTGGATTTGTTAAGGAAATCTAGGTGTCTGTTTAAGTATGTATGCTGAATAGAGTGGTTAATGTGCCGTAAGTGTACAACAGTTTTCTTTCAAGAGTCGTTTGTTCTGAGTCATGCTGATTTTTAATAATCTTTTCTGGCTTAGTCTTAGGTGCTTTTCATTTCGTTATCGCTATGTTGTTGTTATATGCTTTTCGTGTCATTACATTTACACGTAGACTGTAATACATATTGTGTATCTGCAGTAGTTAGTTAAAATATAGTATATTATCATTTTGTTTAATATTCATGTACAGCATAATCAGAACAATCAAAACTATTATGAATTAAATGTAAATACGAAACCGTAATTTTATCAATATTCTGTTTACCTAACTGCTTAGCTAGAATTATTCGAACTTCAACGGTTGAGAAAACACAAACACCTCCCACGCAAATAAGCTCAACTTCGGAGCCTGCAAAAACCCTTCTATCGTAAATCACTATGTGATCAGTTCCCATAATATAGCAATAATTTATTTGTTTTGATAGATTTTTATCACTTCCCTCAATAATATCTGCGGGCAGGCCTGTTTGATACTGATCAGTATATTTGAAATCAAATACTCTTTTGGGGTGCTTTTGATTTAAAACAGAAGCGGGTGTAGAGGGTAGTCGAAAAGTATAAATTGAATTCTTATCTGAAATCTGTCGGGACAGGATTTTGTCTCGACTCAATTATTCTATTATTAATTTTGGACTGACATTATAATCTTGTTATATTGCTGAATTGATCATTGTATTTGAGGGGTTCTGTTCTGAAATAAAGCAAAGCTCAAGTAATTCACAAACTGTCCAAATATATGCACAGAATTTTAAATTCGTCTGGCTCACTCCACTCGAGCTATAAGACAGTTTGTTCTTTGAGCTTCAATAAACTCCGTTTAGACTTGAAGTCCAATTTATACTCAAACAGTCGTTTATGTTAAATTACTTCCTTAGTCATTGCAGGGAAACCAGTTCAAAATTCCAAAGCCCCATTGAGCATCGCCAAACATAGTTGATCGTGATCATGAATCGCCTGTTGAAAGACGCGTTAAATTGCAGCTGTGGCGCCACATGATGACGTCATAAACTTGAAAAAGAACACCATGATATTATTCGCCGTTTGATTATTTGCATCCGGCCCCTTCAAAGGGTAAGCTTAAGGAACTATTTTCTCCATACAGATAAATTTTACCAACATTGAGAGAAGTGATCGTCGCGTCTTTAGAATACAAATCGTCTGATTCAAGTGCATAAATAATGTAAAAGGGAATATTCGTTTTCTTAGAAAAATAGATACTACTTAATTACGCAAACTAGCTATCTACATAAATACGCGACCATTAAATGCTCTAAGAAAAAACGTTATCTATACTAATATTATAAAGCTGAAGAGTTTGTTTGTTTGTTTGTTTGTTTGTTTGAACGCGCTAATTTCTGGAATTACTGGTCCGATTTGAATGATTCTTTCAGTGTTGGGTAGTCCATTTATCGAGGAAGGCTATAGGCTATTTTTTTTTTTCAAAATTAGGGATATATGATATTATTCATGATCATAAGGAGAACTCTTTTTTATTTCCTTCACGGTGTTAGATAGAACTAACATACCTAATAATAACTAATTCAACAAATCACAGCCAAAAAACTACAAAACGTTACTAAACCCTACATCTTTAAGTTCACATTTAACAAATGAGTATAAGTAGCATCAGCAACTAAAAATAAAACAATAAACCTGATAAAATACAAGCACAGACTCTTTGAGATATAAAATACTTAATAAAGAATAGGAACACTAATGCCAAAGGTCTTCATATAAGCCGGCGGTAGCCGTAAGTAAAAGAGTCAATATTAACGTATATAAAAAAGCAATTCACATGCCAGACGCGACTGGAGGCTTTCAGCACTGCCCATTCAAACTTCTTATGCAAATTATATAATGTTCTTTACGACATGAGATGGCAAACTTTACTTAAGGAGTAAATATTTATGTAGTTACATATATTGCAGAGGATTTTTTTTCGTTAAAATAAAAGAGGAGAAAATGTTTTGGCTTCACACAGCCTTATGAAATGTTGTTTTGGTTTGTTGGGCTTATTTAGGCTTTTTTGCGAAGATAATTCAAAATCTTTCCTTAGTCTCGAAGATAACAGGCAACTGAGACATCATTAAAGTAGTAATAACATGACGAATAGTATAGTGTAGTAATTTACACATAGTTTATGTTTACTAAAATCTGTTAGACTGAAAACAACCAACAATTCTGTACAAGTTACTCCATACTTGCAACAAGAAATAGAGAGAAGAGAGAGAGAAGTAAACTTATACAATATTTATGTATAAAATAGACCAACAACCAATTAACAGCTTCAAACCAGCGATCAAGTCGAAAGCATACTCATCGTGCAAATAAAATATCCTGCAAAGCAAACATTTTGAGAATAGTTAGAAACTTTTGCAGGTGCATGTATGTGACATCTGGTACTATCAGAAATCTTGCCAAATTCGATGGAGAGTCCACTTGGAGACAGTCCAACTTGGCACTTGACGCCACATGACCCGTATTAATAAGCGACTATAGCTTGTAGTTATGGGGTAAACGATGTTACATGAGGAGAGTCATGGCTAATGGTAGACAGAAAGCTACTTGGTAAATACGAATAACTGGAGAGAACGAATAATATGTATGTTTGAAGTTCCAAATTATGACTTTGTGACTTCAGTTTGGCAACAAGGAAAACTGTTGCTGGCTATTTCTTGGTCTGGATGCTGGATGATCTTTACAGTATGTTTTGAGGGCAATGGCATTTTATCCACGTCGATCCAAGGATGGGAAAACCGTAAGAGATTTTCGAAAGAGGTCCTAGAGAGGATCCAAATCTTCAGAGGTCCCCCTCGAAATTGGGTCTCGTTGTTTACCGAGTACGCTATTCAGGCATATGGGAGTCACGTCCCTCCTTAAAGCCATTAAGAGTGACTTATAATGAAATTTGAATGACCAACCTGTACTTGTATACGTAGGCACCGATTCTGATAATCCCAGTCTAAAAATCCCAGAGCTCAAAAATATCTAACTTAACAATGACGTTAACACTGCAGTTGTCAAAGAGGAAACAAAAGTTAAATGAAAAAGAGAACTCCCATAAATAGCTCAAGCTGTTAACCAAGCAATTTATTCAAAGCTTTGAATCCCAGAAGAATAAGCAAATCCCTTATTATATAAGAATAAAAAGAAATTAAATTGAACACGGCCAGTGGCCACCCTCTTCCATAACGCAATCATGGGACCAAATCAAATATCAATTGGAAATAGATTTGGCCAAAAATCTGTGCACAGTTAGGGGGAGGAACGTAAATCTCCATCTTTAGTCCCCTGACACTTATTTGGAATAATCGATGAGGCTCACTCTATTATCTTATTACCGGTAAATAACTTAATAAAGCTTTATTGTCCTTAGAGTCCGAAAGGACCAGTAATACTGGATAAATATGTTTTTGTATCGGGGTGAATTATGTACAATAATATTGGTATTTGGTTAGAATGTAGGTCTGGGAGTAAATAAAAAGTAACCATTGCTTAGATTGCAAATCCTGGTGCTAAAACTGTATGTATTACACTATTTATTTATATAAAGAACGCATAGTTACGTAAAATCAATGTCGTGATCGAAGGAGTCGTTAAAATTGCATAAGTCAGAAGTATCATTTTAGTTAATGTGCACACACCCGCAGCAATTGTACCTATACAGACAATTTTGAAATTATCACGATATCGTAAAGTAAGATTATAAGGTATAGGGCAGACATCAAAGCAAAGGGTACGGAAGACCAATTCGAAGCTATTGAACCTGCACCACCAACGGTTAACTTAGCAAATCGAATTGGCTTTAAAATTGCTGATTATACGATTTGAGTTTTAACTCTAGAATCAACAACGATTGAAGTAGAGTGTACTAAAGAATTAGCTATATTTCATAAAGGCAAAGTTAATGAAACCCTTAAGGATAAGAAAGAGAAAGCGAAATTATGACCAAGGGGTCTCTTATCAGTTGGCAGTCGCTCGATGTAAATGAATGCGAATCAGCTGCTTCGGACTAATAGTCAACCTCAACATAGTTGGGAGAACCCGAGGCAAAAGATGTCCACGTACATTATCATATTTGTTCTGCTCAATTAATTTATCAGCCACACCTCATGCGGTAACTTCAGTCGAACAGACCGCATTACCACCAATAATCCTTGGAGCGTTCGTATGTGTTCAAAATTTCACACCATTTCACAGTTGAAGAGGCGATTAGTAGTTAGCGGCGGGATGTGTCGAACCTCGCTATTAATTTGTCAGTTCCAATTGTGTCGTCTCGTGGTAATTGCTGAAATGTTGCGGTTAAATATAGCTTGCCTTGATGCAGTTCATGTATTTTTGTTAAAGCCACGTAATTGTACAATAGTGTAAATTTTTTATAATAAAGTTGATAATTAATCAGAAAAACACCACAAAAAAATATAAACATTTGCCGAAAAACGTTCACTGCTACAAGAAAAAAAATCGCTTTTAAAGAATTTTATAGTATTTGTATACCGTGATAACTTTTTGCAACTCACCTGAAGTAGAGTCTGTCGCGAAGAGCCTTTCTAATTGCACTTGTACTCAACAAAGACCACGTTCATATGCCACCTGTAAATGATAAAATCATCCATAAGCACCAGGATCTTTGACGGACATCCGATCTCAATAAATGCAGTGCAAAACCTCTTAGGATTAGCTAGATTGAAACTAGGTAATCCTATCTGCACGGAGCTCGTTATTCAAGATCCCCTATGAATATAATAGTCTCCGATATCGAGGATTTTAAATAATTAAAGGTCGGGAGGCAATTTTACGGAGCTGCGCGGATATTGTCTGGCGATTAAAATTGATTCTTTAAGAATATGTTACGGGTAATAATGTTAAGAATATATTTTTAGATGATCCTCGGGTTATTTTTAGTAGAAGTATCTACATGATCATAGCTGATATTATGAAGAGGTAAAACTCGTTTGTTATGATTGAAAAAGGAAATATCTGAAAAGGAATACGAAAATGATTTCGCTGATAGAAAGCTACGCTATCGCTGTGTCTCAAAAGCTACCACTAGACTTTTTATTCCAGAAAAAAATGGTTTCTGTGGAAAAGCCGCGAGAAAACGCTAATTGAGTAGAAACCTGGTTCATGTTTCTTTAAGAATCGCTGTAAAAGATAGTCGTAGATTCTGCAACTTCACTACCGTGGAATGTAAGCTGCGTGTCCTCCAGGCATTATGCACGGAGGACACGGTGGAGCATACGATGGAGGTCTGCCCTGCTTGGCTGAGCACCGCCGTGTCCTCGTCGAAACGATCGGTGGAGGCGACCTCTCGCGTCCGGCCCTGGTTAAATCCATGGTCCGGAGCGAGGACGATTGGGAAGCGGTCACCTCCTTCTGCGAAGAAGTAATGCTAGCGAAGGAGGAGGCGGGCCGCGCGAGGAAAAGACAAGGCCTTCGCCACAACCGCCGCTACAGGAGAGGACGCCCTGGGCGTCAGGAGTCGCAGGGCGACCCTCGGCCACCGTAGGCGCGGGCCTGCGGACGGCGAGCGTTGGGTGGCTCGCTGTCCGATCACCACCAGGCCCGGGTCGATGGCGCGTTGTGTTTCACGCGCGCCTCAAAGAGATGTCAGCA